>OOIL02006896.1:851850-934309 GCA_900332095.2 Cuscuta campestris | reverse complement strand
AAAATACTGGTAGGAGAGAAAGCATGGAGAAATTTAAATCTATATAAAAAATATTACAACAACAACAACAACCCAGTTAAATCCCACAAGAGTAGGGTCTGGGGAGGGTGTGTGTACGCAGACCTTGCCCCTACTCGAAAGTAGAGAGGCTGTTTCCAAAGAGACCCCCGGCTCAACGTCGAAAGTTGCATTGCTTGACTAACTGCTACTTCATTAATTAAAGAAGCGCAGACAGTTTAGAGATCCATTTTGATTTATTCCATCACACCCCAAAGCCAAAAAATGGTGAAATTTTGGCTCCATCAGAGATGATGGAAAAAAAAAATAAAAAAAAATAAAGAAATAATGACAAGTCGTGTTCCTTTGCATTTTCCAAGGTCAAATGAAACATGCCGTTATAGTTAGGAGCCTTCATTTCCTTCAAAACATATTGTAATGTTTTTAAGTGTATACATCTAGGCACTCAATTGCAACAGTCTAATTAATGGGTGGCTTTAATATTTTGCAGAATACAACATCAATGGATAACCAGATGAGGCATTTGGTGTATCTCATAGAAAATGCTATACTAAATCTTCCAGAAGGTCAAGAGCAGATGGCATGGTTGATAGACTTCACAGGGTGGTCTATTACCAACAATGTCCCTCTCAAAACTGCTAGGGATAGTATAAACATATTGCAAAACCATTACCCGGAAAGACTAGCCGTGGCTTTTCTATACAGCCCTCCACAAATTTTTGAAGCATTTTGGAAGGTTTGCTTTCATTCTCCTCATATTCGTTTTAGTAACAACATGGCTTTGAATCCTTTGATCCATTCTTTGCCATTTCCCAGCCAGGCATGTAAAAACTCTATTTTTACACACACCCTCTTAAAAAAAACCGATGTTTTTCACTTTCCTGCAGATTGCCAAATTCTTTATGGATCCAATTACTTCTCAGAAGGTCAAATTTGTGTATCCGAAGAACAAGGACAGCATGGAAGTGATGAAAACCTACTTTGACGTGGACAATCTCCCAACTGAGTTTGGAGGAAAAGCAACTCTCGGTTATGACCACGAGGAGTTCTCGCGGCAAATGGCACTAGATGACCTTAAAACTGCCAAGTTGTGGGGCATCGACAAACCCCACACCGTTCCCAGTATCTTATCTGGCGCAGAAGTTGCTTCACCCACAGAAGCCTAGCTAACCACTTTCTTGGTGTTCCTTAACTTAGTTTACATAATAATTATCTCTCCAAGAGTCAATGCCACCATTGTGTTTTGCCCTTTGGAGCATGTGTTTGATTATATTGTTCTCTTTTGTACAACTCTACCTTGAGAAGCTGTAGAGGCTCTCAATGGTGGCTGAAAAATGCCTGTTTGGCTGTTACTATGTAACCTGATACTAAAAAACTTTGCCAACTGTAATGCATATATATTTTTGTTGTAACTAACAGGTACTCCAATGCTGTCTTGTTTGACAACCTTAATAAAGTTTCATAGTAGTTTTTCTAGGCACAATTCTCTAAGCCAAAGACGCTATTAATAATAAATTGTCTGGTGTTGTTTTTAGTATATTTGTGGTCACTCTGTCTTGTTGTTTTGTGCCAATTTTTTCTTCCCAAATATGTAGCATTATTAACAGCTTTCATTTTAAAGCAGTCTCAAACACTCCCTTTGTACTCTTGTATTAATACAAAGTATTCATGTTTTTCAATATTCTTTCTGATCATGTCAACATTTTCAAAGCAACATTTTGATAATACGAAATGCTAATTTATAGAAAAATGAATCATAAACGAATAAAATGATATTCAAACCGAATCATCACCGAATCGAATGAATTTTTCTAAACTAATTCAAACCTGAAATGAATTACACAGTAGTCATACGTGGTGAATGAGCAATATGCCTCTTTCTCTTTGATAAAAGTTTAGATAATGCAAATTTTTCCCATAAAAAAATTACTTAGTACTCCGTATGTTTTTCCTAAGAAAATATTTCATTTATATTTTTAATTCTTACGGAGTGCAGAAATATGATTGAATTAACCATATAGATTATAGAGAATCTATCTTTTTTCGTAAGAAAAAAACCCTTTTAGATACAATTAACAATCATCACAAGTATTATTTCTCTTCATTATTACTAATCGTAAATCCTTCTTGGCCTTGTGCAACGAAATTTTTCATTTCAACTTTCTTTAGTATATGGACAAAGGGGCTGCTCTTGTACTACAATCCTTGAACATTTCGGTATTTGCACATAGCAGAACCAGTTCACATTTAAACTCAAACACCAGCTTATCACTTGAAGATCTTTTAGTTTTTCTCTTTTTTTTCCCCCTTAACTGCCAGAGCTTGGAGGATAGAAACCATCTGTCATATTCTAAAGGGAAAAAGCACTTGCCAAATATTGGAAAATTTGCCCTTTTCCTTTACTCAGTATAAGTGATCAAGCTCCAAGGCAATCCTTGACCCCCTGTTCAAATATGTTGAGAGAAGAAATTGTAACCACAAGTGCATCTGCTATCTTCTGTCTGTAGCAGCAAAAACAAATTGTGAAATCAACAAGAAGGAATTCTTCACTTAAACTCGCGATTTAGACTTTGCAAACACTCGAAAGCAAATAAGCAGAAAAGAATGCATGAAATATCAAATAATCCTATTTCTCGCGCAAAAGCAGCAAAAACTTAACTTTTCGATTACTCTCTCGTTATAGAAAGAAAACGAATGGGACATGGTGGTTGCACGAGCTCAATGTCTATAAGTACCTGTTGGAAGCAACTTGAACATCAAGTTCACTTGCCATGCCATTGAGAGAAGCAAAGCATCTGCACACGCATAGGGTAATATAAAAGAGCAACCCCACATCATACACACTATACATTTTGCAAGCGCAATCATCAAAAGCACGAATTCGCTGCCAAGAAATATGTATGAAACTAGAAAAGAAATCTATAATCAAAATCTTTGGGGAATAAAATTTCAGAATTAAGAAATAAAATGGTAAAATCTCGTCAACGGGATTGAATAATCTTCTCTCTTTTATTCTATAAGTAAACCTCTCTTATTAGAAGACTATTTAAGTAAATAAATCTCTCATTGTGCTATTAGATTTTGAAATCATATTACGGTCTACCTTATTAGGTCAGTGAGCTTGGATTCAGCATCCATCTTTAAAGGATCGTTATCATCAAGTAAAGAAGAAGCATTTTTCAGAATCAGCCTGAATGTGCAGACCTGAAGTTTCATAAAGTGTCTTAAAACAACATTAAAATTAGACAATATCAAAATGGCTCATTAATCAGCATTTGCTTCTTACTTTCTACGAAGTTTTGAGTAATGAATGCAAGAAATGCATAAATGATTTGAGGGAAATGGTGAAATATGACATCCATTTCCTTCCATCTCGACGATTCGGATAAATAAACCAAACAAAAAATCAATTGAACTTCATTTAGTTTGCAGATAAAGATGAAAACCTCGACTCCAGCTCGGGATTGAAACTGAACGAAACGATTCCTATCTTGAAGAACGCAATCCCTAGCAGCAGACTTTAGCAAGCTCTGTACTTCTTCCAATTCATTTTCATCAAATTCGGATCCACCGTTCTGATTCACTGTGAATATCGATCGAACAGAATAAATTATTGGCAACCCTAATGCAAATTAGGTACTCGAAACACATTAGCCACCACAGATATGAAGATTTACCGAGAAGATGATGAGCCGTCTGGAGGCTATTGCGAGAGGCATTTACAGGAGCCAGTAAGAACTGGGCCGAATTCTTCTTCTGCTCTTGAAGCCACTGTTTCGGTCCTGCTGAAATTTAAGCAGCAAAAGAAAAAAATGAAATTAGTAAGAATTGAGAGATTGTGAAGAAGATAAGATGATGAGTTTTATAGTACAGATGCCGAGCGAGAAGGCCGATGCTGCCGGTGGATGGCGGAGAGAAGGAAGAAGGGGAGCGAGTAGAGAGAGCAAAACGACGGCGTTGCGGCGGCAGATCGGCTTTCCTTCACGCTGAGGTGAATATTTGTTGAGGTTTGGCGGGAGCGACGCTGAGATAGACGTGGCGGAACCGGCGATCAGGAAAAGTCTTGGTGGTGGAGACATGGCGGCGGCTTCGCCGGCGATTAAAAGGTTCCGCGGTGGATACGAGTAGAGCCGCCCTTGACAACAAGGCAATTCTAAAAAGAAAAAAGTGGAGATGCGGGGGATCGAACCCCGTGCCTCTCGCATGCAAAGCGAGCGCTCTACCATTTGAGCTACATCCCCGATTTGTTTTCCTTTGTTAAGAAAATAAATACGACTAATATTAAATCAGTATATCAAAGATTCAAAGGAGACGCACCATTCTATTATTTTTAGGATTATAGGATTCATTTACATGAACTTATTTTCCCACAAAATGTTTTAAATTTTAAGCGTTTTGTGATTTTTTTTCAAAAATACTATTTACAGCTAGAGAAATTATGTCAAATATTTTTTTCTGCGACATGTAAAAATTAATTTCAGTTTTTTGTTGTGATTTGAAATTTGAAATACACAAGCATTTAGTAGTATCTACGTGTTTTGGTTCACCGTTTACCCACTAACAGATTAGTAATAATTAAATGCGAATGAACTTATATATTTTAAAAATAAAATAAGATGAGATTATGAGATATAATTTTTTTAAATATATACTTTTTATTTTTTGTCAAAATCATTAAGGAAACATAAATATAATTTTAGGACAAAAGAAGTGACTTACAAATACTCCGTAGTAAGTTTTTATCAAAATCAATAAAATACAAAAAAAATTAGTTTTAACCATGTGTTTACGTAAACTTAATTTTAGTTTCATACATAATGTTTTTTCAAATCTTTTAAAGTTAGAGAGCATCAGAAAATAACATACTTAAATTTAATGTCGATCCCACTCCATAACTATCAATCAAATTTCTAGATTTCGGTGGTGAAAATATATTTTTTATTTTTTTGTTGCCTATTTTCTACTACCATTTCTCAAGTTACATTATAATATCAAATTAACACTTTCACACACACTATTAAAAAACATAAAATAAACTATAAAATATGCAATAGTTTTAAAAATATTAAAAATTTCGATGACACCATATTTTTATCAAAAGAGTTACTAGAAGAGATATAATATTTCAAGTATCATGCTTTTATGCACAACATATTTCACTATAGGTTTTCAGTTAACAAAAAAATGTACCAAAAAAGATTATGTATTTTTATCAAAATGGATCAAACAATTACTTGAAACTAAATTGAGCTAAACAAAAAAATTGTGTCAAAAATTGTTGACTATTGCCAAGCTGCCCATTCCGACCAGTCCACGTCCCCACCTAAAATGCGCCTATCCTCCGCCGTCCCGCTCCCTTCCGACTTGCAATTTCCTTCGCTAAAAACAAAAAGCCCACCGCGTCGCCGCCACATCGGCACCCAAATCCGCCGCCGCGTCCCAGTCACGCGAATTGCCCCCACCGGTTCTTGTAAATACGGACAACCCAACTGCATTTGGCGTTTTTCTCGCACGATACGCGGAAAATCCGGCTCGCCCTTCCCCTTCATCCCGGTAACGTAAATACATGCAGAGAAACCGTTCGTTGAAGATTAGCACACGAGGAAAATCCATCCTGTGCAGCTCAATCACAGTCAGCAAGGGATTAAGACCCGACTCGATTAGATTTCGGGTTTCTTCTGGTTAGCTGCCACTTGTCACTCCAATTCGCGGGATGGCGTGGTGTATATAAAGGAGACGATGCGAGTTCCCAAGCTTTCGGTTACGTTTTGCCTTTCGGTCTTCTCTCGTTCTCACCACTTTTCTCGAAACATCCGCTTGTATTCGCAGAGCTATTTCGCTGGAAGAGACGAACCAGCTCTTTCTATAGGTACAATTAATGGCGGATATGATTCTGCTCTTGCTGTTCTCTCTTCCATTTACAGTCTGTGTTGCTTCGCTTCTCGCTTTAGTTGGATATATGTGGTGGATTGAATGCTCCTTCTCTTATGCCTTGCTTCGTGATTAGATAAGAGTCTATATCTAATCATTACCTTTTTTAAAGCTAGTTCTTGTAAATTTGTGAGGCGAATTTTTGGTGGACGAGTTTTCGTGAGTGGATTGAAAGGATTAACGTGTTGTCTTGTGAACATATGCACTTCGTTTTTTTAGCCATTTTCACCAGTGCTCTCTGCGCTTTTCCTTTCAAATTCTTGCAAACCTTCTTTCTTGTATGTTGTATGATGAAGAAGTTTGCTAAAGAGAAGTTTGATGTTGAAATGTTTTCCAACGAACATCTATTCATGATTTTCTCTCACACAATACACACGCACACCAACATTAATGCCCATGGAAATTTGTATTTTATAATTTGGTAGTATGGTTTATTGGAATTTACTACTGATTAGTATGTTGAGTAGTTTACTAGGCTGTTTTGTGGAGGCAAGATAATTGTGTATGGTGACATATCTTCAGTTTATGAGTGAACTTAAGTAATTAACCTTGACGTAATATGGTTGTTCCTTGGATCACATCTTGGATTTTATGCTTACAAATCATTTGTAAAGGTAAGCTAGTAAAATTCTTTTTAGGAAATGCTCACTTGATGCATACTTTTTTTTTCTTTTTATTCCCTGAGTTCATTAATATCATTTTGCATTATTAAAGTTGTTAGCGTATTGAACTCTTTTCCGTTATCTATAGACTATAGACATAGAAAGCTGATGGTGTTATGGTTGCAGAGTGCTTGTGTTCATAGCACAAATGTACTGAGTAACGTGGATGCATAAGGAATGTGATAATTTGGAATTTTCAGTGCGTACATAATTGGAATGTTAATTTTCATATCACTTTGATAGTAAATGCGCGCAGAGTACTGCACTACTGAAAGATCTTGTAGGGTTAGTGTGTGGTATTCTGCTTTTAGTAAAAATTTAATTTCATTGCAATTACCTTTTTTGGCGGTGTCTGCACATTTCTATTTCTATTCTTGCATAGTTATCCTCAAGAAATTTAATTATGACACTCGCAAATGCATTCAGGTTGTAATAAGTTTCATACACATATTGCAATGGCTGGTGTGGGCCTGGAAGACAAGAAGAAACCACCTGAGAGAGAAAATTCTGCTGGTGATGGTCAGCGTTCCTGCACATGGACATCTCCAGGAGGGTGCAAAATTGATAAAGGAAAGCAGATCTTTTGCAATAGATCTCTGAACATGAAAAATATAGTTGCTGTTGGGTTTGATATGGATTACACTTTGGCACAGTACAAACCGGAAACATTTGAATCTCTTGCATATGAAGGCACCTTAAAAAAACTGGTATTTGATTTGGGATATCCTCAAGAGGTTAGTGCTTACTATGATTGCTCACGCGTGTGTCTGTAAGTGTTGTCTTACCGTGAACTCCAAACAAAAATATCATATACTCCCTCCTTCCCACAAAACATTTCCGGTTTGAAAAATAGATGGCTTTCGAAATGTATAATTTTGGTGTTATTTTCCAATTCTAAGTTTCTATTCTACACATCATATCCCACCCTATTATTAAGTTAGGGAAAAATTAAAAGAATAATACCAAAATTATACATTTTTTAAAGCTCTCCATTATTTAATCTGAAATTGCTTTGTGGGATGGAGAGAGTATGATATATTCAATGAATCTG
Source organism: Cuscuta campestris (assembly GCA_900332095.2). Lineage (NCBI taxonomy): Eukaryota > Viridiplantae > Streptophyta > Magnoliopsida > Solanales > Convolvulaceae > Cuscuta > Cuscuta campestris. The sequence continues at coordinate 926,647 of OOIL02006896.1, read as the reverse complement.
AAATATTCATTTCTTGAAGGATGCCTAGCTTTATGGAGACATTTTGGCACGTTCCCTCCTCCCACTTTTGTTTAGTTATAATTGTTGCTTCCTGTCTTTATTTTAGTTCCTGGTTAGACGAGGCATGTAGTTTAAGATAAGTGTTGAAAATTGAAAAATGTGTTGTTGGAATTTGTTTAGAAGAAACTAGAAAGGTAAATGTTGTGAGATACTTATTTCATTTTTAGAAGGAAATGGAAGATTATTTTAGCCCAGACAAAAAACAAAGAAAAGTGTGAAATTTAAATAGGGACGGAGGGAGTAGTTTATAATCAACAATTGGAGAAATTTTGTAGTTCCCATGGTGTAAGTATAATGATGATCCTTGTCATCTTAAATTTCTTTTGTTTTTCTAAAGCTATTGCAATGGGCATTTGATTGGAGCTACATGGTCAGGGGTTTAGTTCTTGACAAGAAAAGAGGGAATATATTGAAGGTTTGTAATAATCAGTTATGGTATGACGATTAACATTAATGATTCGATTTGAACTTTTGTTCCTGCATTCTTTCTTTTTTAACAGATGGACAGACACAAATACGTCAAAGTTGCTTACCATGGATTTCGGGAAATGTCAAAAGAGGACAAAGTTGCAACCTATGGCAATACTTTGCTACAAGATTCATTTGATGAACCCGATTATGCACTTATTGATACTCTTTTTTCCCTGGCTGAAACGTACTTATTTGCTCAACTTGTGGACTTCAAGGACAATAATCCGGGAAAAATTCCTCAAGAGTACGAAGAAGATAGTAACCAATGTTGTTAGTTTAAGAAGCAGTGACGAACTGTTTTCCATTTTTTCCCTTGTTCATTGTATAGATGATATATGCTTTTATGTTCCTAGGGAGGGGGTTTCAGTTTCACCATCCAGTCTTAAAAAGCATTATTAAAATATTGAAGTGTTTCCACATAGACTATTTTATCTTAAAGTTAATCAGTTTGGATTGAGTTTTCCTTCCCCAGTTCCATTCTAGTTTTGAGAAGTATCATCTTTTAGTGTTTTAGAAGCTTCGCTTGGTTTTCCATAATAGTGACTTGCAATGAATTTTCAAATGGCATCTAGTGCCCAGTTCAATCCTTTTGAGACTTTTAATGTGTAAGATTAGGGTAGCGGGGAATGGAGACATCTAGGTAGGACATATTATGTCAGTCATTAACTGTTCCCTTGACCAGGGACTCCTTAATTCAAAATGGCCATCCGGGGTATAAACTGAATGAGCATTATTTCTGGTAATTACAGAGAAAGATTTAAAGACAAGATTGATAACTAACATCAAAAGTTTGTGATTGTGTGTCTTCAGTTGTGATATACTTATACGAGTATCAATATGTGAATCAGTTAAGCCTTTTTGTCTTTCATGTGTCAGGCATACTCTGTATATGCAGTACATGTTGATGTGACATGTATCACCTTTCCTAAAATTCTTTTCTCATGCTGCTTTATGTATCACCATTTATTTATTTGTTTGTTTATTTATTTATTCATTCATTTATATTTATTTCTTATCTTCATCACTGAAGATCTGCTAGTCACCTGAAAGGTGGTGAAAGCAAAGTTTGAACTTCAGTTGGAAGAACATTTAACTAAGCCTTAGTTTGGCCGAAATAAATCTGGTCTGAATTAATATTGTGAAATGCATGGTAGTAGCAATTTGATCTTTACATAGTAGAACCATTTTTAAATAATGGGAACCTTAGTTAGAAAGACCATTATCAAACAGTAGTCTTCAAACAGTTTAGGGAGAAAACGGAAGGATAATCCATGAGGACCAATTGGTCTATATTTGCTTTAATTGGGGTTGAAGTTGCTTACATGATCCCTTGCTGCTTTAGGAAGATTTTTAAGACAGAAATTGAATTAAATTGCCTGAAACTTTTGTTGTGATTAAGTTTAATGTTAACCTAGTCTAAAAATTAAAGAATTTGAAAGACTTCAATTGGTAGATTATTATTTATTACAGTTCATACACTTCCTATGTGAGAGCTTTAATTGAATATTAATTCAGTTTCAGGAAATTTTTATCATTAATTTGGGTAGAAACCAAACCAGTATACTTGCGGTACCTCAGTAATATTTGTTCACACTCTTTTTGTCTCCTGATATAACTAAGAGTTGCAATACGCACATACATATTTTGAGTGGATTATGTTTGACCATTTTTTCAATTCCCACCTCACAGCCCTTCCCCTATGTGCTCTCACTTGCTAATTCATAATTTCAGCTATTCCCGAATATACAAGGATGTTCGAGCGGCAGTAGATATGTGCCACCGTGATGGGACCTTGAAGCAGATGGTAGCCCAGGATCCTAAGAAGTAAGATGTTTTTTTGGTTTTGTTTTTATGTAAATGGTCCGGTAAAGTCTGCATACACCCACCCCAGACCCCACTCGTGGGGTTAGAGTGGCTTCGTTTTAGGAATGTTTTGTATCGCGCTCTTGGAAAATCACAGTTAGTTTCTATATCTCAACAAGTTTGAGAAATCTTAGGCAGTTTTGTTCCAACACATAAAACTAGGTAGGTCTGTGTTGCATTGAAATGTGATATGAAGGCTTTGCTGACCAGATGTGATTTTAACTGTTTTTTTAGCAAAACATGAAGTTGCATTTTCTATAATCTGACATCACACCGTATTCTGTGAATAAAATACTTGAATCAGCACAATTTTGAAAGAGATACTCATGTTTAGAAAGAATTTGTAAAAACTTATATATTCCCAAAACTTTTTAGATTTGCACCATTGTGGATCTTTATACACAAGTGTTAAAAAAATACAAACATTAGAAGCCAATTGTAGAAAAAGCCAACACCTGCCGCCTCCGCTATGTAGCTGTTATATATTGTGTAGTAAATTATTTTTGTCTCAAGTTTCTTGTGGGATTCTATTGGGTTGTTGTAGTAGTAGTAATCCAGCTGTTAGCTTCTCTTTACAATATATCGTTTTTATAAGGTAGTCATTATTAAATTGTTAAGGTGGGAACTATAGGAAACTTTTTGTGGCAGTCCTTACAGTTAGCTGGTATTTAGAATCCATTTAATCTAAGCTTTCATTCTTTTTTTTTCGAACAGAAATCCTCCTTCAATATAATCAAAAACCAATCAAATGTTTAAACAAACAGGCAAACTGCACAAAACTACTGTCCTTTGCTTTTCTTATACATCAAAAAACTATTAACAGTGAAAAAATGTTGTCTTCAACCTGTTTAGGAGCAGCATTTTTTCCCTCTCTCAACTCTGTTCCGAGCCTTCCATATCATATAAACTGCAACAGCCCAGATTGCTACCGCCTTCAAGCTTCCCCTTTTATCCCCCTGCATAAGCTTTCTTCCCGTTTGTATCAGGGTATCTCCAAATATTTTGATTCCATACCTGGTTTCAATAGCACAGTATATCCTCTTCGCAAACGGACAGAGGCAAAATAGGCGGTCTATCCTTTCTGCATCCATATCCTTTCATTCTTTAATACTTGGAATCCATGTGAACTTGACGAATGGATGCACTCTTTCTATCAATAAGTAGTAGGGACCTTGGATTATATTTTAAATCCCAAATTCTGTTTTTAGGGTCTGACATATGATGTTATGTGCTTATTACTCCCTCCGTCCCAAATTAATCTTCCCACCCATTCTTGACTGCCCCAATTAACTAGTGGAAAGATGTTTTGACCCTCAATTACTAACATAAATTCTAGCTAACATATTACCAGATACTATTCATTTTCCCAATAAGTATCACTTTTTAACCCATGTTTTCAACCTACTTTTAAAATTAGTAACATTTCCACATGGAAATTGTTTTGGACTGTGGGTGTACTGGCTATTAACATGGCAAGCACCACCTGTAAAGTTTGCTGAATTGTCAGAAATAGTATGAATGTTGAACTTAATCATGCTCATAGCTTGCCATCTGGAATTTTTAGTATATGTGAAGTGTGTGTACGCACACCCATGTAATCAAGTATTAACTTTGTTGAATTTATTGTTATAGTTCTATAATAAACTATTTCATGATTATTTAAAATTTCAATGCCACATTTTAATTGATAATTTGATATGTGCCTGATGTGATGTCCTGTTGGACACCAGATATATCACAGAGGATGTTGCGATTATTCCCATGCTCCAAATGCTGAGAGAATCTGGGCGTGCTGTTTTTTTGGTGACTAACAGGTATTTTTTTCTGTAACCGTTATGATGGTAATTTACATTCCTTTACAATTAGTATGGTCTGAAGATTTGCTTCAATACTAAGACAAACCTTTGCACTCGTCTTAAAATTTATTTCCATAGTGTATCAGTCCACTCAATTTGGTTGCCCTTTCCTTTTAGTAAGTTGATGCTTCCAATAATTTGAGTATGCCATTAAGTTGTTTACTGTTAGCACTTTTAAAGAACATCAATCGATTGTATATTAGACTCTGATTTTTTTGGTATGTATTTCCTTATAATAGTGGAAGATTTAAAATCTCAAGTTGCATAAACTAAAACAGCCATATTCTCCCATCATTCCTAGAAAAATAAAAAGGATAGCAGAAAACCAGAACTAGCTGTTTTTTGAAAATTTACATGATTTTTGAGTTGATGCTTATTGATGTAATGACATTTGTGCAGTCTGTGGGACTATACAAATGTTGTAATGAACTTTCTCTGTGGACCCAAAGCACCAGATGCTTGCACTGCTGGCACATTTGAATGGCTTGATTACTTTGACGTTGTCATCACTGGCAGGTCATCAACTTCCCCTACTTTATATAGAACATATACTGTCTGCTTCATTTACAAAGCAATAAGAAGCTGTTGCACTAATTCAATTTTACTTTCCCACTCTTGATTAAGGCTGCAACTGAACGAGGACAGCCAAGTTTAGCCTGTTCGGGATTGTTCTTTAAAGGCTAATAATTTGAGATTGTTGCTTAGTAGGCTTACCAAGCAAAACAAGTATTTGTGTTCATGTTTAACCCTAGCAAGCTCGTATGGGAACAGTAAACAAACAAATGAACTTGCCCTCAAGAAACAATGAAATGAACAAACATCTTTTTTCACATCATTGAAATATTTTAATACACTATCACTCACAAACTTGTTCACAAACATCTTCATGCAAGCTTTAATCGATTGTGTTCACAAACAATAAACATGCTTATTGAACACTGATCAAGCTGTTCACAAGTTTTTATCAGAAGAGTTTCTCATTGTCTGGAGCTTTTCATTTCTCAAACTCTTTCATATTCAAGCCCTAAAACAAGTACCATAAATGTTTACTGCCTTACTTAATTAACCAAATGGATACTAAACGAGCCATACACGAGTTGTTTAAAGAACATTACGTTCATTTACAGTCGTTTTGATGTGCATATCTTTTACTGAATGTGTAATACTGAAGTTCCCTTTTTTAATCTACAGTGCAAAACCAGGCTTTTTCCATGATGAAAATCGTGCTAATATTTTTGAGGTGGAGCCTAAAAGTGGGATGCTGATCAATACTGATAATGGCACACCTATGGCTCTGGTCAGTATGATCCTTTTTTAAAATTTTCTGCATTGGTGTCTATATTTTTCATTTTTTTCCCTGTTCTGAAATGAACCAATTAGGTGGGAGGAACAACCATAAGATTGCCAACAAAGAGCTCAAAGGAAAACTGCAGAGTATATCAGGTATAAGACAATAAGTGATGTCACATAGTATCTGACCTACATTATAAATGAGTTCATTTCTTATAAATTGTGATATTGTGGCTTCTCTAGATTTAAAATATGTGATCTGTCTGCAAGTATGGATGTTTTTATAATTCTGAGTATGATTGTTATCTTTCTGTGCCCTTTTCAGGGAGGAAATGTTGGCCATTTGCACAAATTGCTCAACGTTGAGTCTAGCTCACAGGTATCTTCCAAACCATCTCACCATAACTTTAATCCCAACTATCTTGGGATCAGTGGGCTGAAAGCTTAAAAAAAGGCGTGGGCTGAAATTCAATGTCAATTGATTGTCTAAAACTGGTTAACATTATAAAACTCATTCATAAGAGGCCATAGTTGCAATGGTTTACACGGGATGTTTTTTTCAAAACCTTTTTATGGAGTAATGGTGAGATGAAAATCCAAAACTGGCAGCATTGTAGGTTTTTTGTCCACATGCATGAAAAATTGTTGCAGAGATTTATATATTTGCTAAAGTTTTTTAGAGTATGGGGGCTAAGCTATTCTAAAAGGTGGACGTAAATAATTGGAATTGTCTGGTTTGTGCGTTGAGCTATTCTCAATTGATTTGAAAATTTTTAATGCACTGAACTTGCTCTATCACTCTAGGTTCTTTATGTTGGAGATCACATTTACGGTGATATTTTGCGCAGTAAAAAAGTTTTAGGTATGCCTTTGGTCATGGACATGTGTTTCTCTCTCAATACATTAGTATCATTGGATTGAGTTCTTATTCTAGTTGAGATTAAATGTTATTTTTACAGGTTGGAGAACAATGCTAGTTGTTCCAGAGCTTGAAAGAGAGATTGAACTTCTCTGGGAACTTAAGGATACACGGAAGGTAAATGGGAAACTCGAGAGTGAATATGCAAGTTAATACATCTAATGCTAATGGGAAATAAATCGACAATGTCCTCTTTGGTTAGCTTCTGGGTCTTATTGATGGATGCATATAAAGTTTTGTTGTTTATCATTTCGGTATCTAAAATACGAGTATGAACTGTCATAATTTTTCATAGCAGCAAATAATACTACACTCATGCCAATTCCTTCGGTTACCTTTTTTCCTTGTTCTTCCGTGGATGCACATTTACCTAATTTGCGGTTCTGAGAAAGTTTGTTGTCCTTGCAGCAACTTTTGTCGCTAAGGAATGATCGTGATCATGTTGAAAATGAAATACATCGCCTGAAGTGGTCTCTCATGTAATTCAGCTTTTCCCCTAAGCAGAGATATCTATATCAAAACTTTGTTAATAGCCAGCCGTGGCATATAAATTTGGCTTAAGCACAATAGTCCCATGATGATTAGTAATCTTTGTCATGTTTCCTTGTAACACCCCATGTTGTATGAAATACATTACCACCCCCACCAACACACCTCCCTCTTTCTCAATACTTGTCTATTCTCCAACTCAATGATTTCTTTTAATATTATATTTACATTACATGTTCAGGTCCCAAGGGGAGGGTGATGCAGCAATGGTACCTTCTGAACTTAATGAACTAGAGGTTAGTCCATATAAACCTATTTAATAGATAAGTCATCCCCCCCCCCAACCCCCACAGGAATAAATACATAAATAATAAAAAGCTAATAATAAATAAAAGATAAAAAAGGAAAAAAATAAACTTCCATAGAGGATAACCAAAGGGACATTTTTGAACAGAAAGTGAGGGAAAAAAAACTGCTGGACGTGGAATAATTTTTTTTCTTTGGTTTAGCTAAATGTGATTGGCCTCTCTGGTATTGTTTTCCTGAAGTCTTAAATCTGAAGCCCTCGTGACTCTAATTTGATTGATTTATTTATTCTGTGGTGTAGTCTCAGAGAGAGAAGGTCAGGCTTGCTCATCAACATGCTCAACGAGAATATCATCAGAAGGTAATGATAATAAGCAATTGCTATATATATAGCTTGTTAAAATGAAAGATGTGGTCCATTTCAAATAAATAAAATCTATTTTTTCAGTTCCATAAGGTCTGGGGACAACTCATGAAGACCGGGTATCAGAACTCTCGCTTTGCACATCAGGTCAGAATGTTGTGATGGGGGTTGGTTATGGGTGAAAGTCATGGTTTGATATTTGATTGATACGAAGTACATATGATTGATACGAAGTACATGGTTTGGTTATATGCTTAAAAGTAGTGAAGAAGTTTATATGTTATTTTTGTGTCTTCAGGTTGAGAGGTTTGCGTGTTTGTATACGAGCCATGTCACAAATCTGAGCCTCTATTCTCCGGGCAAATACTACAGACCCAGCGAAGACTTTATGCCCCATGACTTTGGCATCCTCTCAGTGTGAACAAATGGCTTTACCCTCTAGAGACATTTCAAGGATGATCTGAATTGTAAATTTGGATGTGGCTGTGGAAATGACCTTTTTTACTTTTCATTTGTGAACTTCATTGTTTTGCTGCTTCCTTTTCTTCTTCTTCTTCTTCTTCTTGAGACATAAGAAACTCAAATTGGGTCAACCCAAAAAAAGAAAAACTCAAATTGGGTCATCCTGTATTGCATGTATTTGGTTATCGTATGGAGTAAAACAAATTGATTGTCTTTATGAGTCCCTCCCCCCTTGTGTTTTGGAGCCTTTGAGGTTCAGGTTTTTTAATCCAACTGGAAAAAAAACAATGGAAAGGCAGCCTGGATTGTTCCCTTCTCAATCCCCGGCTCTCCATTGTGTGGGAGCTTCGACATGGGGTGAGGTCGAGTTGGGGTTTGGGGGGGGGGGGGGGGGGGGGAGTAACTTATCTCCATAATATTTGCAGTTGTAGCTGTGGCCGGGAGCACAACTTAGATGACAAAAAAAAGTTCCAAAGGAGATAATGTTTGGATTTGACTTTTGACGAAGATGACAAAAAAAAGTTCCAAAGGAGATAATGTTTGGATTTGACTTTTGACGAAGATGATAATGATAATCATATGTAACATATAATTCTTGTACTACCTCCGTCCTTGAGTATTTGTCCAGTTTTGATTTTTTTTGGTCAACTGTTTTTAACATTTGACCTATAATTAAATAAGTATTTTAATTAGAAAAAATAATATTTTGAAAATATTTGATGTAATAAATCTAATAAAATTATTTTTTTTTATCAATATCTAATATCATTTTTATTTAATTTGAGGTCAAAGTTTACTAATTTTGATTGAAAAAAGTCAAAAGTGGACAAATACTCAGGGACGGAGGGAGTAGTTATTTGTTTATAAGAAATTTTGAATCAGACTTTTTAAAGTTTAAATATTATTCTTAAACTACGAGAAGTTAAAATTAAGAATTTATTTTTGAGATGAAGAAAATATTTTTTTAAAGTACTTTCTTCATCTCAAAAATAAATTCTTAATTACGGAGAGAGTACTTTGTATTACAGAGTTTTTAAAATGTTGGATTTATGGGGGTAGATCAAACATGTATGCTCTGTTGTGAAATGAATGAAGATAAAGATAACATGTTTGTTAAATGTAAATATACAAAGGGGTTATGACACAGGTGTTTGGTTGGTTTGAAGTCCAAATTCAAGAGAATTTTGTTGATGGTTTCTAAACCAAACTCAATAGCTTTTGAAGTAGAGAGCTCAAATAGAAGATCAAAGCTGAGACTTGCTTAACGATTTGGAAAACAAGAAATCAAACGCTACATGATGAAAAATAACCGAATATGGATAATGATTTGAGTTGGATTAAATATCATCTTTTTACTTACATAGCTAGTAAATGTAAGAATAGGGTTTGTGTTAGATTTTGGGTATGCGGTTGTTGATTTTTCTGTCTGCTATTGATTGATTATAATACTGGTTTGAGGCAATTAAATATGTACTTCTTGTTCAGAAAAATGTTTGATTTGTCCCCATCTACATTTTCAATATACCTACAACCCCTTTGGAATTATCAGAAATCAGTGTTATCTAATTAATTAGCCACCCCCTCTATTATTCGCACAAACGCAGACACGACCAAAAAAACATTTGGAGCATAAGTTAAATTGGCCCAATCTCAATTCTCAAGTAGTCCGCTTTTTCCGGCCAGGCCCGGCCCAAATCCCCGTCGCCCATTTGGTCTTCAAGGTGACTATCAGAATTCGCCCCAAAATCGGCAGCTGAAATCGTCGCCGGAGCGGAGAAGATGAGTCTGGGGAAGGTGGGCAAGTTCACGCGGAACATTCTAGATCAGAAGCGCCGATTCCTTGCGGCGAAATGCGAAGTGAAGAGGAAGCTCTACAAAGCCATCTGCAACGATACATCTCTTCCGGCGGATCTGCGGGAGCAGCACCGTCAGAAGCTGTCGGAGCTTCCCCGGAACAGCTCCTTCACCCGATTGAGGAATCGGTGCATCTTCACCGGACGCCCTCGCGCCGTTTACGAGAAGTTTCGAATGTCTCGGATCGTCTTTCGTTCCCTGGCCAATCAGGGGGCTTTGCAGGGTGTTAAGAAAGCTTCATGGTAGCACCATCCAGGTATAATAATAAACTGTGATTTCTACCAATTTCCTGCCCTAATTTCTTTACATTCTATGCTGGATAATGCTGATTAGTCTTAAAGGTTAGCCATTTCGTGGACATGCCAATTACAATTGATTCTATTGCCATGTACTCCTTAGAACAAATCCGATGAATTTTAATCATCAACTACATAAAAACTGCATTGCATATCAATACAATGAAATGCTTTTTTTGGATGTTTTCTGCAAGATCAATCTAATGAAATTCAATATTGTATTAACATGTTATACAATTTTTATGTAATTGGTGAACAAAATTTGTCCTTTTTTACTCGAAAATGTTTTACTCTGGGACAGAAATGGTATGAATTAGTTGGGGGTACATTGTGGTTGAAGTACCCAATCAAATGCTTAGCCTTTTTTTTTACGGTAAACGCTTAGGCATTGTTTGTACAAAGAGTATAATTGAAGTATAAGACTAAATAAGAGTGAGGAAGAATAAATAAGATTAGTGAAGAAATTTCGTACAAGGCGAAAGTAATACTCCTTTGCATCCTAACTTGCGCTTCAAAAAAATCTCCCAAACAAGAGCAATGAGGACCCTCAATCCAAACAGAGTCCGAGGAAGCTTTTCTTTTCCTCTTCTCTGACACATAATTAAATCTTCTCTTTTATGTGATGTTTCATATGCCATGTTTCTTGATGTTTGTTTACAAGCAACTCAGTGGAGAGATTTTCCATCAAGAAATGTATACCCGGTACATAATAATGGGGGTGTTTGCACGTATGTCATGTTTGATAATTCATTATTCATTTTGAACTACTACAGATAAAGTTTTCAAAATTATGCGCCTTCCATGAGTTTGTGTCTAAGGATTGTCCTGTGTTCGCCTATACTTTGATTTTGCATTGAATACTACATAACTTATTTGATAACTTACGAGTCGGGCTAGCACTTAGTTTTGCGCCTTGGGCAATAGAGGACATTTGCGCTTTACGACTTTGACTATCTTAGCCCAACTCACTTGGTACATGCTAATGTGTTTTATTTTGAATCTGTATGCAAAATTTGTTACATTATTTTTTACTGAATGAATGTGAGTCCAAATGATGATGATAATGCAGAAACCTTAGATTTAATGTTGAGATTTGATGGTGATAATGTAAATGATGATGTTAGTGCAGGAAGTGAGTTGATAGCTTTTCTGGGGAACGGTGCATGTACTTGGAAGTCGAGTTTGGATCTCAGATATCTCTTGTTTTCGTGTCGGGTTCATAAATTTATGGAAAACGCGAAAACCCCTATGTTTCTGTTACAATACTACTAAATGCAACTCTTTTGCTTCAAGCCTTCAAGAATCTTTTTTTTCTCTCTCGAAATCTGGTGTTCTTTTTGGTTGGTATTTAAATAGACTTGCAATTTTATTAGGGAATATATACTAAGGAGAGGGAGCATTACTGGAAATTAGCACTCATGCTAATACTTACAAAGTTCTAAGATCGCATCATTTTTTTTCCTTTTTGAATGCTATACTCTAATCTCTATTAAGTTTTTACTCCATTTAAATATTTTTAAAATAGTAAACAAGAAATGATTTTTCATTTCTCATGATCAACTTTTTCTCCCCTTTTTTCTCACCAAATTGGAGGAAAAATTATTTTCTTCTTTGTTAGTTTATTTATTTTCTCATTTTTTTTATTTTTCTCTTTAACTAGACAAGAAGAATTATTTTTCCGCGTCATTTTCTTTTATTTTCCTTGTTTAATTCCTTGACCAAATGCAAATGGTTGTTAATGGGCTAAAAAATGGGGAGCAACTCCATTACCAGATCTTCTAACATTATGATTGAATGAAAATTCCTCCCGAAGTTGAAAAAAAAACTAAATATTTCATTAAAAATCGAGTAAATTCTATAATTGGTTCTTTATAATAGGGGGGTTTCCCTATTTATTCCTCTATTATCAAATATTATCTCTGTAGTCCTTCTTTTATGGGTACCTTTTCACAAATAGTCCTTTTTTTGATCTTCTATCATGTTGGTGTTAATTTGAGGGCTAAAAATGTAATTTCACAATGATAATATATCTTTTTTGTCATACACAATTCCAAAGGCTGTTCCGTTTGCGTCGTTTGTGAATTACAGTCACTTTTTACGACAACGATAGTCTACAAATGTGATCTTTCGTTAGAATCCTAGCCCACAATTATAGTCATTATTTTTGTGTTATCCGCTTAACCAATATCAGAACACGTCACTAGACATAATGTTGATGTCAAATTATACTTTTAGCCTTTAAATTAACACCAACACGACAGAAGATGAAAAAAAGGACCATTTGTGGAAAGGTACTCTTAAAAAAAGGACTACGGGGGTAATATTTGATAATAAAGGACTAAATATGGAAACCCCCATGTTATAAAGAATCAATTATGGAATTTATTCTTAAAAATCCATCCCACAAATGAGTTAAGCTTCATCTTAGAGAATTGATGTGAACTTTGGTCTTGTTTGAGAAGAGCGTTTTCAATTAGCGTTAGCATTTTGAATAAAATATCAACAGTATAGATTAATTCACAAAACGCTAACGGTTAAAGCTACCGTCATGTAGTCTTTTCAAAACTCTAACTCTAATTTCTAATACCAAACGGGACCAACTATTAAACACTTTTATTTCAACGATTTCACGCTATGCAAAAGGACACTTCAACTTTTTTAGAATCTTATGTCTTGTCCATGAGCAACAACCAATTCTTGAGATCTGAAAATTAAATTGTTTTTTCTTCTGTATTCGTCTAAAAATAAAATTTGTACTTACTTTTGTAATAAGGCCGTGTGTTTGAATAATTGAATTTCATTTTATTTTGGCCATTTTAATTCAAAATTTGAAATGTCGAGATTGAAATCGAATTCCATTGTTTGGCAAATTGCAAATGTGACATATGTGCAATAGAAATTCAAAATTTATGTTTGTTAGTAGATCCAATTGTGTTTAGACCGACCATGATTTAAGACAAGATTTCAATTTAAATTGAAGTAAATTTCTCAAATTAAAATATACAGTGTAAAAATTTATTACACACTATTTGGTCCAAATACAGAATTTCAAATGAAATTCAGGTTCCCAAACAAACCATAATGGAATATGCGACTCTTAAGAACTTTCTCCCTTCTTCTTAACAAATTCCAACCATACACTTTTACTTTCCAATTTTGTTTTAAAAAAATCATGAATTTAATTTAGGGATGCATGGAGTATTAATTAAGGAGTAATAAACATGCCCGTTAAAGTACGTAGCGTAATTAAAAAATCGAAAAAAAATTCATGTCTGATCAAGTCATCAAGATATTGATGGGGTGGTGAAGAACTTCAAGCTAGAACCTCTTTAATCAGTTTCTCTGTGAGAGCTTTTGGTAGTCCCATGACACTATCAGTTGTTCCAACCTGCCCAGTGCAAAGTCATCATACAAAGCATTAGAGGTTATGAATTAGGTATGGGAAACTAAGATAATTGGAAAAAAATCAAACTGCATGAAAACACTGGAATAGCTAGAGTAAAAAATTTATATTATTTTTTTTAAATGCATTTTTTATTATTAAAATGCATTTGTTGGTTTAATTGAATTTATCAAATCTGAGTTGTCATGCCTCTTTTTGACAAGTTGTATGCAAAATACTCCGTATGTTTTGTTTGATCAAATATCAGCCGACCCCCTGCATTTTTTCCTTTAGTATCAAGACGATGTCGTTTTGGCATTTTTTTTTTTAAATTTTTTAAAATGCAAAATTAGAGTTCTTGATTATGAGATTCTACAGATTAAAGCATCCGAAATTATACCATTTCTTTTATACAAGGTAATACCAAGGGATCCTCGATTATGAGGCCACCAGCTACATAAAGCACTCTTCCTTCATCAATCTGATAAATGAGAAAAAGGGGAAATTATATTGCCCGTATCATCCAACGAATAATAGTCTATCACTTCAACATTAAAGTGAAGAGATGAATTACCAGCTTATCAATGTTTTCTTCTGGTATTGTGTGAAAATATATCTGCGATTCAGACATTCAGTTAAAACTCTTATTATCTTGCAAAATAAAATACACAGGCCCTATTGCCAGCAGTCATTCAAGCACCATTTAGTCAGATAGAAGATATCGGATCAAACGGTTACATTTAGAAGCCCGGTTCAAAAAATACTCTAAAGATAATCATTTGGAAGCATATTATATTGTACCTCTACCCTGTCCCAATCTCCTCTTCTAACTCCAGTTTTCAAGTTTGAAACAAGAACAGAACTCACTGTTGATGCATGCCCATTTGAGTAATCTGCCATTTTCAAAAGGTGAGAACAAGATTAACTAGAGAAGGGATTGGAATAAAACAGTTGAAAGACCTTTCATAAACTGTCTTGCTTCTTCTTTGTTGGATGGTTTCTCTCTCACTATACCTTCATAGACCACCACCTCCAATCATTTAAATGTAGCCGTAAGATACATATGCATACATATATATATATATATATATATATATATATATTCACAACCCCAAAACAAGGAAAGTTGGGCGTGAAGAACATACTGTATCTGCCGAAAGTAGAAGTGTGGGGGTGGCATCACTCTCTAGACTTTCACCCATTTGAAGTTTCGATATAATGGCATCTGCCTAAGGTGCAATCCAATTACACAGATATTATGAGAAGAGTTTCATATGTAATCCAAGAAAAAAAAGAATAGAGCAAAACTCAACCAAGCAACGAAAGAAAGTCTCTTCACAATCACAAGAAACCATAACTGGGTAGAAACCATAAAGTAGGCAATAACTTCTGAAACTCCGTAACATCTAACCTTTGCCTCAGCAAGAGCCATGACTAAATCCTCCGGCTTCCCTTTCCGGATTCCCTTCTCATCTATATCTGCACTCTGCATCATAAAGCAACCAATCTAGCAAAAGAATAGCACAAATCCATGCATAAAAACCACGAAAACGCAGAGAAACAACATACCATGGTTGTGAATTCATAACCCATGTCGGTTAAAATAGTTCGACGAGCTATGGAAGATGAACCTAGAATCAGCTGCACCAAGAATTTGTTCTTTTCAGGGTAGTTTATGCCAGAGTTAAGCGTACATTTACATTGTAAGGTTCAATTTCACAGTGGAAACCCAAATCAGATGAACATGGATTCAAACACTACTGAAACCCTAGAATCAATCGGTTCAATTTCACAGTGGAAATGAAGCAATGGAGATCGCAAGGCGAGATTCATACCTTGAAATTTGGCGCATTTTCCATTTTGTGGATATTTGCGACTTGGCGTTTTGGAAAGGCGGCGTTAAGTCTGCAGTAGTGACTTCTTGCTATCGGCAGCGCGGCAACCGGCGGCGGGGTTATTGCATGACAAACATTCCCCATTTCACCTTTCTTTTTATTCTAAAAAAATGCTTTTGGGGAATTTTAGCAAATCAATTTTTACCAAAAAAAAAAAATCTCTTTTGAACTCTCCAATCTGTTTCAAATTAGATTACAAATTTCATTCACGAGCTAAAATTCCATATTTTTTAAAATAAATTTATTTAAAAAATTGGTATAAAATAATTAATACTCCATCCGCCCACAAATAAACTTTTCATTACGCGTTACGATGTTTGACTGAAGTTATTTTCAAATCATTTTATATAAAAAATGGTGTAGAATTGAAAAATAAAAATTACATATTAAAAAATTATATCAAAAGATTTACAAAACTAGAGGTGACATGACTATATTATTTTATCAAATGAGTGACGAAAATAGGCCAACAAAGTGAATAAAGTTTGACCCTGTGAATAGTGAACGTAAAGTTTATTTGTGGACGGAGGGAGTAAAATTTACATATTAAAACTATGCTGAGAATTTTACAAAATAAAAAATGACAAAAATATTTTATTTTAGCAAATAATCAATAAAAATATATAAATAAGTTGAAGTTATTAAGAGGTAGGTCTCAAAAAAATATAATTCATTTCGAGACGGAAAGAGTATCAAATTAGAGGTGGACATGAACTGAGCTATTAGTTTAGTGAGAAAGTTCAATTATTTTTCAATTTTATTGAATGAAAAATGACTAAAGTTCACACTCTGCATGAAAAGAAAACTTTGTTTAATACATTAGCCTTTAAGGTTCTGTTCGTTTGGATTGAAAAGATTAACTTTTAATTATTTTCATCTCCTTTTGATTTTTTCCAACTTCTTCCCATTTATTCTAACAATGACTTAGAAAAGCTATTTATATATGATGAATATACAATACTCCGTAACATTATATATCGAAATTTATAATATCACCTCAAACGCGGACGAGGATGAATTCTTTTTCAACCAATATTAGAGTTTTCTAACATATTTATTTGAGTGATCATTTAATTGAGAAACTTTTCAACGTTTTAATTTTATCCACATTTTTCAAAACCTTTCAATTTTATCAAACTTCTTTCAGTTTCTTCTAACTCATTCCAATATCTTCCAGCATCCAATTCCAACCCAAAGTAGCACGGCTTAAGACAAGTGACTCAAAGTTAGAACTCAATAGACTTGAATTAATATAAAAACAATTAAAAATAACTTTATCAAACATTATAACACGAATCAGAAAGAACCTAGAAGAACGAAAGTAGGATCGTCTTTGAGGAATTAGGGGCCCTAGATGACACGAAGGAAACGGGGCATTGACCATGGAAGGAATGGTTTTTGAAAGTTAAAGGGAAATTATTACTCCCTCCACTCCAAAATGTTTGCCACATTACAAAAAAAAAATTTAATTTTTTTTTAATTAACTTTATTTAAATATTGATATAGAAATAAAAAATAAAATTTGTACATTTAAAAACTACGTAAAAATTTCTTCAAAAAAGGATGTGCTAAAAAATATTTTATTTTATCAAATAATTGATGAAAACGTACAAATAAATAAAATTTCTCATGATTTCTGAAGTGAATTGCTCCCTCTGTCCCCTTTTTCCTCTTCTTTTATAGAATTTTAGACAATTTTAATATCTTATTTTTTATTTTTTATTGATATACTAGTTTGTAAATAAAATAATTTCAAAAGATAATTGATTTTGTCTCGTAAATTTAAATTTGTAATAGTATACCATTATTTTTAGGAAAATGCTACTTACACCCCATTTCATACCCCATTTTGTACCCCAAATAAAATACCCCCATTACCCACTCACCCTCACCCTATTCTCACTCCCCCATTACCCACCCAATCCCCCACCCCCCACGTTACTCTCACTCTCTCCCCCTCTTTTCCACTTCTAGCTTTTCCTCTTCACTTCAATCTCCGACCATAACTGTTGCGGCTACAATTTCCAACCCTTTTCTTCGACGGTCCGACGACACATATATAACCCGGCCGATGAAGATCTATAATTGGGCCATGGAGAGAGGAATTTCAATACTTGAGGCAAAAGAGAACACTGGACCAATCGGCAAGTCCGGCGGCTTCTCTCGTTGACGTCTCCTTTTCTCAAAAGTTCTCGGTAAATATGAAGTTTAAATTACATTTCAATGACCATGTTTAATTGGAATTTCAATTTAGTTTTAATTTCAAGTTAAGATTGAAAGATTTTTTTTAAAGAAGAGAT
Source organism: Cuscuta campestris (assembly GCA_900332095.2). NCBI lineage: Eukaryota > Viridiplantae > Streptophyta > Magnoliopsida > Solanales > Convolvulaceae > Cuscuta > Cuscuta campestris. The sequence continues at coordinate 908,840 of OOIL02006896.1, read as the reverse complement.
ACAAGATTGTCACCTCAAATGGCAAGTTATGTATTTCAAAATTTAGACAATAATTTTGTATGAATTTATTTGTAAATACTAATTTTCAAAAGTCAAGTGTGTATAATACAGGAAGTATATTTTCGCATTTATAGAAGTGTGGACATATTTTTCATTGACATCGAATGTCTGGTTATATGTGTTTATATTTTGTGCACCTATATTTAGTGCTCATGTGATTCTGTTCCATTTTAAATTCTCGGTAACTTTAATGCTCAAATTATCGTGTTTGATTGGAATTTCAGTTTTAATTTCAATTTTAATTTTCCTTTAATTGAAATGTGTCTGCCATTAATTGATTCAGAGTCGCAGGTGTAAACTTTGCTACCAATTTCTGCTGTTTTGAACTCGTTTTGCACCAGCACATTATGCTTGTGCGTATATGAGGGCAGAGGTTTGCACCAACGCATAACGCTAGTTTGAAGTTACCATTAGTCATTTTTCATGTGTATTAAAAACCTTTTGTCCCATTTTAGGAACTTATATTTATACTTATTTTCTACATTTAATTTTTGTTGGACATGTTTGTCACTCGCACAATTTGTCTCGGTGTATTTGAATGTCTTCTATGCACCTACAATTAGTGTCTATGTTAAGGAACCGACTCAACCAAAAGCTCAAGCTTGTGGTTGTGGCCCAGGAATGATTGTTATATACTCTAACACGCCCTCTCACGTGCAAGCGTGACCTTTTTTTAGCATTGCACGTGAAATCTTAATTTTTTTTAAACTGGTGGCGGTGAGTTTCAAACTCGTGACCTCTTGGTCATCAAGGCTCCAATATCATGTCAAAGAAACCAACTCAACCAAAAGCTCAAGCTTGTGGTTGTGGCCCAGGAATGATTGTTATATACTCTAACAGTCTATGTGATGCATATTTGATTTCACACTTCTAGGTTATGCTTGTGCAACATTATTGTCATTGCATACATTGACATACTAGGGAATGACACTTTTATTTGTTTTGCATATGCATATAGATGAGCTTTGGAAAAAAGAACTCAAGACAACTAAAGGCACTCAAGAACAATTGGGGAAACTATGTTACGAGAAGGACAAGCATCCACACCGACGTAGGTGTTACTGTAAGGAAAAACGTGCAACCATGAGAAAGACCCAAGGAAAATGATGTGTACTACTTCACATGCACCAATCTAAATCTTAGAATGGAGTGTTTGTGGGATAATAATTTTATGCCGATGTTTGAACACAATGCTTGTGTGGAAACGCATCTGGTGTTATGATCCTTGCATTCACAGAGTACCTATTGGCTGGTTTGCCACTACTTCCTCACTGCACCTACGACCATGTCGACGACTTCCGCAGGCAACGCACAACTAAGGCGGCTTATTCCTCCATGCTAATATATGCAAGACATTTTTAATCCTTGTAATGATTGTTCACTCTATGAATATGTATTTGAGCATGTAAAACATCAAACATATATTATTTTGCACAACTATGACTGCTTTCCCCGTGAACATAAAATATGTCGCTTCATTTCTTGATGTTTGTACAGAATAGTGCTTCAGATTCTCCCCCAAAATTTGGTCATACCACATTTCATTTCAATTACTTACTACCCTGTAAAGCTTTAGTGTAATTTTATTATGTGTCAAAGGTTTAAACATTACCAGTATCACAATCACTATGTTTTGGTGTATTGAACAGAAAGAACAACACACAGACATTATGTGTCGGTGTATTGAACAGAATCAGTAATATACAGATAAAAAGTGTTGGTATATTTAACAAAATCAGTACAAAACACATATTAAGTGTTGGTTTATTGAACACAACCATTAGCACCCTAAAATTAAGTTTTGGTGTTTTTAACAGAAACAATAGCACACAGACACTAAGTATTGGTGTATTGAACACAAACAGTAACACACAGATACAAAGTGTTGGTGTATTCAACAAAATCAGTTGTACAGACAAAAAGTGTTGGTTTATTGAACAAAACCAGTAACATCCTGACATTAAGTGCTGGTGTATTTAACAAAAAAACTATTAAGTATAAGTGTTCAACCGTTACATAAGGAAATGCTATTTACATACTTAGTGTTCAACTTGCCGACAAAATAAGTATTGCTTACCAAAAAGTGTGTGAGCAAATGCATACCAAAAACTTAACAAGAAATGTAGCTTTGCTCCAGTTAATGGTCACGTAATATGACAACACCAGTACAATATATGCAATCATAGCCTGAAATCAAGATTAGATTTTAGCCTGTTCTTCCTTGGTGCCCCTTTTCGTTTGGAACAACTTGGGTCCAATATAGGTGTGCCCCTTTGCCCTCTAAAATGCCTGCACATAAAGAATACAACTTTAATCATACTGACATTATGAGTAAGTGAAACCTACATCCTACTTCTTTGCATAGACATAAATTGCTGGTGCAAAACAAAACTTAAACCAGCGAATATATGCCTAAACAGACATTGTCTGTAGGTGAAAGCTATAGCCTACCTCCTTGCACAAGTATAAATTGCTAGTGCAAAACATAGATGAAAGGAGAGAATGAATGCCCAACCTTACAATATCTGTAGGTGGAACTCACGTCCTACCTCATTGCACAGACATAATTGCTGGTGTAAAACAAACATAAGTGAAAGTAGATAATAAATGTCCAACCTGACATTATGTGTAGGTGAAACCTACATCCTACCTCATTGCACAGACATAATTGCCGGTGCAAAACAAACATCAGTGAAAGCAAATAATAAATGCCCAACCTGATACTATCTGTAAATGAAACCTACATCCTACTTCTTTGCACAAACATACTTGCTGGTCCAAAACAAAACTGAAACAGAGAATAAATTCCCAACAATATTTTTCAAATAAATAACAATCATATGTCTTATGCCATGTGGGCCAATATTATGAAATATTTGGCACTCAATGATCCAACTCTTCATTAAAGTCTAAAAATACAGGGGTATAAACTCTTTTCAATGAACCAACATTTTCTTCGAGTTTATAGGTAAACTGTAGAATAACACAAACATTTAATGCTAGTGCAATAAGAAAGTATTACTAACCTGCTACAATAGGCGATGTTGGCTCACCTTCATACATTCTCCCGTACATAAGCTTCGAATCTGTAATATTAGTTCGGAATGCATCCATGAAGGCATTCCCCCACTGGGTATCTTCAATTAACGCGACTTGGTTCATTGCTCTTCATTTACCCTTTTTCGATCAACCTTACACGCCGTCCAAGATAGATCGATCGCCGGCTCGCTGCTAATTTCCTGTAATTTCCTGTAATAGTTCTGTGCAAAATGGAAGAAAAAATGAGGGAGAAAGATAGGGTGGGTGAGGACAGAGGAGAGAGGAAAGTGAAGGTTGGTTGGGTGGGATTGTGAACTGTATGAAGGGATGGGGTATATGGGGTACACCACTGGGGTACAAAGTGGTGTACCCATAGCACGATTGTTATTTTTGAGAGGAAGGTAGTAAGGATGTGCGGTGTGGAAGGAGAGGATGGGCCGTGATGGCTCACGCAGATGCTAAGCAAGCCGCGTGATGGCAGAAACACCTCCCCCTTGATTCATGATCGTGATTGATGTGATCGTCGTCACTGCTATCACGAATCTTTATTTTTTTTATTCTTTCCGTTTGTAGCGGCCAACTGCTTTTTTTCTTTTTTTACACCATGTTTGGTTCACATAATTTGGAAGGAAAAGAAAAGACAATAGTTTTTCTTTATTTTCCTCACTAAAATAGAAGAAATTTTGTTTGTCCTCTTATTAGTGCATTTTATCTTCTATTTTTCTTTCATTTTTTTTTCTTTTACTCTCTAACCAAACAAGCAAAAATGTTTTCCTTCTCATTTTCTTTTCGTTTCCCTCACAAATTCATTGAACCAAGCAAGGCAAGCAAAGCAGTGTTAGTGTTCTTTCTCTCTTTTTTTATTTTTTGAAAGTGCTCTTTCTTTCCTTTTTGTTTCCATCCTTTCTTTCTTCGTTTTCTTTCTTTAGTCTTTTTTCTACTTTTCAAATTTCATCTTTTTGTTTTAATTTCATGTTTTTTGTTAATTAAATAAAATATTTATTTCAGTTAAAAAAATCATCCTAAAGAAGAGTAAAACATACAGAAAATACAAAATAGAAGTTCCATATTTTTATTTTCTAAATAGATGTTTTTATTGTGTTAATGTGACACTGTACATGTACGTTTGATTATAAATTTTGGTAATGTAAATGGTCATGATTGATAATGTAAATATATTTTAAATCTTATTTTAAAAATAAAAATATGAAATTTTATTTTGATATATCCTACTCCCTCCGTTCCCAATTTGATTACAATTTTTTTTCTCTCTCCTCTCGATAACTTTTGTTTGTTTACGCGATTTCATCAAGTATTTGATAAAACAAAATATTCTTGTCACCTCTTGTTTTGTAGAGCTTTTGATGTAGTTTTTTAATATGTAATTTTTATAGCTTATTGATATACCAATTGTAAATAAAATGATTTCAAAAAGTAAAAAATTTTATTCCGTAACCCGCAATTTGTAATCAAATTGGGGACGGAGGGAGTACAATGGCCTAATTAAGCTTGTGTAGGACCAACCAAGTATTAGGTGGAATAGAAGTACCAAAGGCATCAAAGAAAAATCCATCAGCAAAATCTGATTTGGGAGCCTTTTTTCATTCAGAAGCTGTTTGGCTCATGCCGCTGACACGCAGCTCGCTTTAGTGCTTTGCCTAACTGTCCGCAGCGCATTTCGCGGTACGGACTATTCGGACACCGCTGCGCTCCGCATTTGACCGGCCTGATCCGCGGTGTTTGAGGTCCAGGATCCGCCATGGACGGCGGCGCGGAAGTGCAGATCCGCCAGAGCCGGAGGCTGCCGGATTTTCTCCAGAGCGTGAACTTGAAGTACGTGAAACTAGGTTACCATTACTTGATTTCTAATCTGTTTGCTCTGTGTCTTGTTCCTGTGATGGTCGTGATTGTGATCGAGGCCTCGCAGTCGAATCCGGATGACATCCGTCACCTCTGGCTTCATCTGCAGTACAATCTCGTTTCTGTGATTATCTGCTCCGCCGTGCTGGTCTTCGGATCCACCGTTTACATCATGACCAGGCCGCGGCCGGTGTATTTGGTCGATTACTCCTGTTATAAGCCTCCCGATGCCCTCAAAGCTCCGCATCAGCGCTTTATGGATCACTCTAGGCTCACAGGAGACTTCGAGGAATGTAGCCTCGAGTTCCAGCGTAAGATCCTGGAGCGGTCTGGCCTCGGGGACGAGACTTATTTCCCAGAGGCTATGCACTGTGTCCCTCCCCAGCCATCTATGCAAGCCGCCAGGGAAGAGGCGGAGCAGGTCATGTTTGGGGCACTGGATAGTTTATTCGCCAATACCTTTTTGAAACCGAAAGAGATAGGCATTCTCATTGTGAATTGTAGCCTGTTCAATCCAACTCCTTCCCTTTCAGCAATGATAGTGAACAAATACAAGTTAAGAGGGAACATTAGGAGTTTTAATTTGGGGGGTATGGGTTGTAGCGCGGGTGTGATTGCTATCGATCTCGCCAAGGACTTGTTGCAAGTGCACAGGAACACCTACGCCGTTGTAGTCAGTACAGAGAACATTACTCAGAATTGGTATTTTGGGAATAAGAAGTCTATGCTGATACCTAACTGTTTGTTTAGAGTTGGGGGTTCTGCTGTTCTTCTGTCAAACAAGTCGGTCGACAGGAGAAGAGCAAAGTACAAGCTTGTTCATGTTGTGAGGACCCACCGAGGGGCTGACGATAAGGCCTTCCGGTGTGTTTACCAGGAGCAGGACGAAAATGGCAAGACGGGAGTTTCCTTGTCAAAAGAGCTAATGGCAATTGCAGGTGGTGCTCTCAAAACCAATATCACCACTCTGGGTCCCATCGTATTGCCAATCAGCGAACAGCTCCTCTTCTTTTCAACATTGGTGATCAAGAAACTGTACAATGAGAACATCATGCCTTACATTCCAGATTTCAAGCTGGCATTCGATCACTTCTGCATACATGCTGGGGGGAGGGCAGTGATCGATGAGCTGGAGAAGAATCTCCAGCTCCTTCCAGAACACGTGGAGGCATCCCGAATGACACTACACCGATTCGGCAATACTTCTTCCAGCTCTATTTGGTACGAGCTGGCTTATACCGAGGCCAAGGGGAGGATGAGGAAAGGACACAGAGTGTGGCAGATTGCATTCGGAAGTGGCTTCAAGTGTAACAGTGCTGTTTGGCAGGCGCTGCGCAACGTGAAGCCATCCCCTAAGAGCCCATGGGAGGATTGTATTGACAGGTATCCTGTAAAACTTGTGTTATAGCACAATTCATAATGTTATGGTAACTCGTAAGCAGTGTGTTTTTCTCATCTGTTGTTTGCTGTGCAGGCCCTTATTTCTTTTTTCATAGGGTTTGTATTTTGCTAATTCTCTTTTCATATCCTGGTCCATTGTAGAATTTATGGGGTTTTTTTGCTTCAGTTTCCACCATTTTTATCTGAATGCTCTTAGTTTTGTAATGCACTAGTGCAGCCTGGTCCTTCTGTAGGCTGTTTTTTCTCCCAATGAATCATTCTTCTAGTTTTGGTACCCCATGCCTTATTGAAAGAAATTTCATTGTGTAAAACCATTACAGTATTTGATTTGGATGAATGGTTTTAGTAAATGGAGAATAAGCATGAGTCAAGTAAAGAAAGGCAACAGTCTTGTCCCAAATTACATTGCCTAATGCCTGTTGATTTTTCATGGTGTCACTTTGATCATCAATAACTTCTTTCTGTATTTTTACATAAATAAATACGATACAAATATTATATTTTAAAATTGTGTTTGGAAATTAATACTCCGTATATTAATATCAAATTATGATTATCATCAAATGTACTTCACTTGCAAAATTGGGTCAATATTTATAAATTTGTGTGAAAAAAGTCAAACAGACAAAATAAGTGAGAGAAAAAGTTGACCACAACAAGGTAGGGAGTAAATTAGGGGAGAGGGAGTAGTCCATAATTGACTTTGAAAAAAACCTATTGATTGTTCTTGTTGAAAATGTGTAAAGGCCGATCATTTATAAATATATTCCCTCTCTCCAACAATAACGTTCTCATATATTATTTATATGATCAAATTTTATTTACTTTGTTGGCCTATTTTCATGTCCTATTAGATAAAATAATATAGTCATGTCATCTTTAGTTTTGTAGATGTTTATATGTAGTTTTTAAAAATTGCGGTTAGACGAAAGCTTAGAAGGAAATGTTACATGTCACAGTTAGACCATATTCCAAATTTTAAACTATAGAGACATTTTATGTGATTCACAAACAATGAATCGGATATAATAAAACTCCCGTGAGATATTGGCCCTCGCTCGCAATTAATTGATCTATGGAGGATTGTCAAAAATACACACTATATACGTGATTTGACCAACTATATCTTTAATTTAATTTGTTTGATTATAAATGTAAAATTTAAAAATAAAATTTGTATATTTAAAAAACTACATCAAACGTTTTACAAAACTAGATGTGACTGATAATATTATTTTATCAAATGATGAATGAAAATAAGTAAAAAATGAACAAAGTTTAACAGTGTAAATAATAACGGAAAAAATAATTTTAAGATGAAAAGAGCATTTAGGAAACATAATCAACCTTTAATCCAAAACGTGAGGGAGGAAATATTTCAGAGTATTTTCTTCTAAAATTTCAAACTCCCTTCGTCTATACAAGAATGTCGTTGTTCAGACTCTCGATAACTTGTGTTAGTTTACTTATTTTGGTTGACTATTTGATATAATAAAATATTTTTGTCGACTCTTGTTTTGTAGAGCTTTTGATGTATTTTTGAACGGTGTACATTCTACTTTTTTATTTCTTTACTAATTTGTAAATAAAATAATGGAAAAGAAATTAAACAATATCTTACACATTGTTCGAAGTGTTGTAAATAATTTGGGACAAAGGGAGTATATTTCATATTCCATTCGTCCTAAAACGATCTTCCTAGTCACTATTCACATGGTCAAACATCAATCACTTTCTTTACCTATTTTCGTTAGTTATTTGATAAAATAATATAGTGTTGTCACATTTTGTTTTGTAAAACTTTTGATGTAGTTTTTAAATATACAAATTTTATTTTTTAACTTTATACCTACAATCAAATAAATTGAATTGAAAATAAAGTTGTTCAAACCTCGTAAACAAAAACAGGAAAAACGTTTTAGGACGGAGGGGAGTAGTATTTACTTCCAAAAATGGCAAAATGTCCCGTCCACACTCCACGCGCACCCTTAGACCACCGGAAATGGGTGCAACGCACACAGGCGTTAAGTCTGTTTTAACGCACGGGGGCGTTAAACACCGCCCCCTCTACCATCATTACGGCGTCAAAAGACTCGCGTTAAAGGTTTGACGATTTGCCTCTCCCTCCCCCAAAGCCATAATTTAGATCATTAGGCATTAATTTTTTTAAAAAATTAATAGTATAAATACTCCTTATTTTTAACACAACACACATATACAACCTATTCTCATTCTCTCCATAATTCCTCTAAAATATATTTTATTTTTTTTAACTATCTCTACAAAATATTTAAAAAATGGGATCATCATCTGACGATGAAAAGAGAGCTCTCATTTTTTATTGTTCCGCAACGGTTTGTTATCAATGGTGGCAACAAAGCCAAGGAATGTTAACTCTACCAATTTTTCATTGTTTCTTTGTTGTCAATGTAATTTTTAAATGCATCTTTTTATTCAATTAAATAATGAAATCTTATTAATTTAATTTTAGAAGATGTGCATTCAAAAATGTAAAAAGTAGAGGTTTGAAAATCCAGTTTGAAGCCCGGGGTTTCAAACCTATTTCTAGTAAAATTTTAGTGTGAGTTAAAACTAATGTGATAGAGAGAAAATGTTTGATGCTCAGTTTAAAGCCTCGAACCGTCATGACCATTTGTAGTGTCCTTAGAAAAATCAAATGGACACAAATAATGGCCACTCTTTGGAGCATAGTGCCTACAGCACTGAGATTTTACTGTTACATGATACCAACTTTATGCGGACTGTAGTGTTTGTTGGGGAGGGAGTGTTCAACCTTTCTAGGTAGTTGTCATTTTTTTGTCTTGCATATTTTGTCTTGTCAGAATACTTAAGAATTACGTGTATAAAAAATTTTAAAAAATTAGATGTGAAAAGAATATTTATTCTAGAGTAATTCTATAAAAGGTCCACAGTTATAAGTTGTTTTACATATTTAATCCCTACATATCAAATATTACTAATTTAGTCCCTAATTATTATATTCATTTCCACGAATGGTCCTTTGTTAACATTTCCGTTAAGAACGTGGATAAAATTGTAAATTCACACTTCTTTCTCTCATCAATTAAGCTTCCTCCCTCCCCTCGCACTCCTTTCCCAAACCCGTCGCTGAGTTTGAAACTTTGAACCCAAAATTGAAATCATCACTCTTATCTCAATTGTTTGTGGTGGAACCCAAATTTGAAACCAATAACCTGGATAAGTTTTAATGTTTATTTTCTTTGCAATTTTTTGAGACTAACTGATAAAACTCATCCATAAAGCTTATTGGTTTTTATTTTAGGTTCCACCAGGAAGACTAATAATTAAGAGAAGAATGATCATTTCAGTTTTGGGTCTAGATTTTCAAACTCAGCGACGAGTTTGGAAAGAGTACGAGAAGAGGGAGGAAGCTTAATTGAGGAGAGAGAGAAGTATGAATATATAATTTTATCCATGTTCTTAATAAAAACGTTAACAAAGGACCATTCGTGAAAAATGATATAATAATTGGAGACTAAATTAATAAGGGAGTTGATATTGGCACTCCATAATTTGATAGTTGCACTCCACTTTTTTTTAAATTTTACAAAGAGACTATAATACCCTTTTTTAATAGAAGTACAACATCCCCACTATTTCATATGCTTTACGTGGCCTAATTTTTATATGTTTAAAATTTTTTCACTTAAAATAATTTTCTCTCCATGTCAATTCAAATTGCATGTTGTTATTTTACTTATTTACAAAGTTTGACTAAAATTATTTTTAACTCAATTTATTTGAAAATTAGAGATGAGATTTTAAACTTGGCATGGGAGACCATTAATTTTAGGCTAAATTTGTCTAATGTTCATTCTCATTTTATAGACATTAGTGCATTAATATTGTAAAAGAATTGAGTTTTTAGCAAAAAAAAATTTATTTAACGACTTATAAAAAGTATGAAAAGGTCTATATCTCATATGTAGACCTTAGGATGGGACCTCAAAAGAAAAACTCTAATTCTGATAGAGAAGTATTAAGCTTTATTAAAAAAATGATGTTTAATCTAAATTAAAATTTCATTTTCCTCCTTTGAGATAAATGACCAGTTTGATCCGAGAGGACTTTTATCCTTAGCGGGGTTCATCTTTTTGAAATTTAAAAATTAAGGATGGAAAAAATTGCATAAATAATTTTTTGTCTTGAATATACTATTACAAATCTAGTCTACCATTTAAAAATAACTTAAAAATGACTATTTATTAATTAGATTTTCATCTTCAACCCATACACTATTTTTATATTCAAAATTACGGAGTACAAAATTTGTTAAATTGTTTGGAGAGAAATGTGAGTGATGCATGTAGAATGAGGAAGAAGAATTTTTAGAGGGCAATAATGTCAATATTTGTAAAGAATTAAAAAAGTGGAGTGCCACTATCAAATTGTGGAGTGCATATATCACTTTCAAATTAATAATATTTGATATGTAGGGACTAAATATGTAAAACGACCTATAACTGAAGATCTTTTATAGAATTTATTCTTTTTTCTATTAAATGTTCGATGAAAATACACAAGTAAACAATAATTGTCGAGAAACTTTATCCGGTTTGACTCGAAAAAGTCAAACTGAATAAATACACTAGGACAAAGGGAGTATGATACTACACCACGGTTTCGTAGCCACTGGTGACACTGCATTTTTGGAACGGCTACGGTGCTCTGTTCGCAAATTAATAGTTCCCACACCCACTAACATCCTCGAACCCCCACCCCCCATGATACTATATGGTATAACAATGTCTTACAAAAAAATATGGAATAACAATGTTTTTTCTCACGAAACAACATTTATTAAGGAATGGTGGAAATAATGGTCCATTCGCGCGAGAACAAACCATAAAATAATGGAAAAAGCTCAAGGAACTCGACGCCATTCTACAACAATGTGTCTATACATACATGTATACCGACCCCGCCCCTCCATCCAAAGAAACATAAATTACAAAACAAAATAAAAAGGTACACACAACGGACAAAGAATCGGGGGAACTAACCATCTATCTGAATCCATGTTGAATTTCTTCGAGAGTTTTGCCCTTCGTCTCAGGGACCCAAATAGATACAAATATTATTGTGAACACGCTCATAACCGTGTATAACATGAATGTCCCTGTCAAAGAAAAGAAGAACCTCAACCAACTTGCATGTCGAAGTATATGTGAATGTGAAGATAAATCTCTCTTTGTTCTTTTGTTTATCCCGAAGTTGTTTGATCCTTAGTGTTCATCTTTTAGTACTCCGTATTCGATTATGCTAACGTGTTTTTAAAGTTTTATTGAGCCAATGATCGTCCCAAAAGAGCCTCTCAAACCGGCTCTCCAAAGATCCCACGATTTTAACAGTTTCATCCTATATGGTTTTTAACAGATTTGTACCTACTTTTGTAAATAACTTCGAATCTATGAATAACTTCGTTTTTGTGTTTAAAAACAGCATTTAGAGTCACTATGCATCAGAGTGTGTGTATAAGTGTGTGTGTGTGTGTGTGTGAGAGAGAGAGAGAGAGAGAACCTCCGCTGCTCCAATCCAAAAGCATAGGTGCAGTGATGGTAATGACCCAACTGAAGAGCCAATTGGCTAAGGTAGCCACACTTCCAGCAAGGCCTTTGATTTTGATGGGAAGAATCTACATTGGGAGAGTTTTAGAAAAGGGGACTATTAGCAAAGCAAAAGGACTTTGCATCATATTTAGTTTTCCCGAAAACAAAAATTGCAAATATTGTCAAACGAACCATAAACGGTTCTTATGGTTTCCTAAGTCATATGTACCACACCAATGTAAACAGTCAAAAAGCTGTACCTCGGACATGATAAGCCATGGTACAGGCCCCATTCCAAGCGAAAAGAAAACAATCATGCTCTGAAAGATAAGGAAATGGTTACGGCAAAGTTTAGCAGCAAGGTTCAAAGTCATCATCATGGACTTATGTATCAGTTCAAGAACATACCATAACTCCAACAACAGATACTATTCCCAAAATGCCATAGAGAGACGAGTCTTCTGATACGAATCCCTGGTAATGATCATCAAGTGTGAGGTAGAGGTTAAACTGGGGATTTTTTTAATGAACAAAATGTGTGAAAAATAGTTAGCCCGCAATTAGTTTAGGCAGAAACCAGCTGAAATCATGAGTTACCTTCACAAAGAAGGAAACGGAGATGAGGAGGAGACTGATAGCCATTCCGGTAGATGAAACCTTCAAAGAGACTTCTTTTACATTGCAGGAAAATATTACTATAAGCCAAGTAAATGATGTTTTTACTGTAACTTACAATAAGTAAAAGTCTACGGCCTGATTTGTCCGCCAGCCATACAGAAACTGCAGTTGCAATGACCTATAAAGTATAAATGTGTCCTTCAATAGTCACCAACTATGCACAAGAAAATGAAACAAACCAGAAACATTATTTTCTGGGAATCCTAAACTTTAAAAATGGCACAGTGGAATCATTGACGCAACATTTTTAAAAGTTCAGGGGTAAATGGCGCAAAAAAATCTTATTTTCTGGGAAACAAACGAATCTTAAAACTTAATCTCTCTAACCTGGATAGCACCAAGACCAAATGTAGCAGCATTGCTCGAAGAAATGCCTGTTTATTTCCCAAAAAAAACTTATTAGAACTCGTTAACATTTTGGGCATGAAACAGACAAATCTATATGAGAAGTCTTTCAACGCACCGGCTGCTTGAAAAATATTGCTAGAGTAGAATAGAACACCATTGGTTCCACCTAATTGCTGCAGACAAAGTAATCCAATTCCAACCTGCAGAGGGAACAAGTTTCAAATTCCAATGACTGGAAGAACATGTCAAATTATAATTTTAGCAGCTACACTACCATCAGTGGGAACCAGTATCTTCTGTGTTTAAGGTCTGCAAAACGTATTGCAGTTCTTCTGCTTGTTGATGATGCAACAGACCTCTGTGCAAAGAAAAACAATGTACGATAGTGAAGTTAAAATTTTTAGAAGCATTGTCACCTTATATAGTTTGTATTGAACAAAACTATATGATTTAAAAGAAACTAAATAAATGTTCTCCCCTTCAAGACTAATACTTCCAAATAATACGCTCGTGGTCTTTAAAAAAATGAAGGCATTTTACCTTAATTTCATTTACTTCAATAGTGATGTCAGCATCAAAACCTCGAAGAACTTGTAAGGAGGTTTCAAAATCTTCTGTGAAACCCATTTTTGCCTATGGTTTACAAGGAAGCTGACATTAGAAAGCTGTGAATATAACCCCACAAGGAAATGCTGGAAAAGATTTTAGTGCAACTCACCAACCATCGAGGAGATTCTGGAATGAAAAATAGTCCAGGTATCAGCACTAGGCAGGGTAATGTCCCTATAAGAGTAGAAAAACAAATATATAAGTGGGTAAATTCAAGAAATGTATTCATATGATTATATGAGTTTGAGAAGAGTTAGAGTAATAGATGCATTACCTTTTTTCTAGCTGTTTCAAATTACTTTGTATTACTCGGTTACTCATTCCGTCCCATATAAAGAATCTTTGTTCTAAACTTATTGTTGTCCCAAAACTCTTTTCGTGAGATGGAGAGAGTAGCATTTTTACTAACTTTTTTCTTTGGCAATTGAAATATTTGGTAAAATCTGTTTCTATTATAAAAAAATTGGTTTCCTTGCAAAATATGAGTAGAATGCTAAACCCTTTCTAAAACTCCATTTCATGGGCATTATTGTAGGTGCTCCAACCGTTTTTTAGTTTGTTTAGCGGATTATTTAAATGTGATAAATGTCTAAGATATTACTAAATCCAAATTAATTTGAAAACATTCATAAAAAAACTACTACAAATTAACTTTTGAATGCATGAAACAGTGGTACAATTTTAACATATTTTACTGTTCAATTACAAAACGAGCTCACATGGAGTTCACGCCTATTATTATGACTTATGACTTGACCTAAAACTCTTAAAGATAGCTTTTTTTTTTAAATATAGCTAGAGAAATGTACTTCATCAAATGCCACATTTCGATTATAACTAGATATGTTCTTTGCTAGTATTTTACAAAAAAGAACATCTGTTTAAGAGAAACAAATTAATAATAGGAACCAACTTAAAAAAGCTTCAAATCCAATGTTTTTCAAAAATATGAATTTCTGACATTTCTCATCGAAGCTCAAATTTAAAGCAGAACATGTGGGTGCACCTTGAAAAGAATAAACTGATACTGCTTGACATCTTAACAAATAACAATGAATAGTGAGCCAGATATTTCAAAAGCTTTACCAAGAACAGCTAGAATCCTCCAGTTGACAAAAAGTCCCAGCAAGTATGACAGCATAATCCCAATAGTAACAGCTAGCTGCATTCAAATTATAAGGATAATACGGAGTATTTGAAAGTTATTTTCACCATTTAAAGAAAATTGCTGGTTTAGCGAACCTGATTCACTGAACCAAGACTCCCTCTCAAAGTTTGAGGTGCAATTTCTGCAATGTATACCGGTACCTATAATGTGTGAGAAAGGATGAAAAAAGTCATAATGAATTCTTCACTCATTACTAACACTATGTTTGGTTCAAGGAATTTAGAAGGAAAAGAAAATAAAATGTTTGGTACATTTTGCCTTCTCATTTTCTTTTCCTTCCCCTTTTATTTTCTTTTCCTCTCTGAGCAAACATGAAAATTTGTTTTCCATTTGATTTTCTTTTCTTTTTTTCCTTTCAAATTCCTTGAACCAAACATATCGTANGGATAATACCGTGTAAGATATTATTCCCACACCAAAGCCTTCCAACAATCTTCCCATGTATAGGAAAGAAGGATCCTGAAGAAGGGTATGGAGCACGAATATGCATCAGTTGAGCGTATGAAGACAGCAGATTAACTATGTCAAACTTTATCATTGTGATGAATCATCATCAACAGCAACCCATTGAACCCAATAAGGGCCCACAAACCGGGCCTGCATAGTATGGGTGTAGGGAGACCTTACGTTGAGTTACCTCTACCTAGAAAAGTACTCCCTCCGGCCTAAAACTTTCTACCTAGCTACTAGGTCAAACTTTATTCACTTTCTTTGCCTATTTTCATTTATCATTTAATAAAATAATATAGACATGTCACCTCTTATTGTATTTTTAAAATTTACACTTATAATCATATAAACTGAACTGAAAATAACTCTAGTCAGATCTCAAAAATTGAAAGGGGGAGAAAGTTTTAGGAGGGATGGAGTAAAAAAGGATGTTATCGAAAGATCCACAGTTCTAAAGACCATAAAAAGCTGTTATAAGAATCAAATATTCAAAGATGAACAATAAGGATTATCTACAGAAAAAATGATGATGAGCAAAAACACCAACCAAATAACAAACCCCTACAAAGGCACCCCTTTTACACCCTAACTCCCAACTTTGACCTGAGTCCCAAGTCAAATTACTACCCTATGCCTTTAATCTTTGACCTAAAACTTTGATCATTATGATGAACTGGTAATAATCTTACTTTGGCAAATGAGATGGAAAGCCACCCAATGATGTTAGGAAGAGCAGCGATCATTAACGACTGCAATTTGAAAAGTAACAGCTACGGTAAAACTGGCAACCAACACATGTGGATTAATAACCACACAATTTTATCCGAAGAACTGAATATATACACACACCCACACATACCCCCTTTCGTCCAATGTACTCTGCAATCTGACCACTAGCAATTGCCCCAACCATAGCACCAACATTCGACAGAGAACCGAATAAAGAGAACTGACCAAAAAGATTCTCATCAGCTTTTCATCCACACAGAAACTAAATAAAAGAGAAAAAAATGATTCTTTCAGACCTCAGATACAGAGAGGTTGAGATCTTCCATAATAGCACTTTGTGTTGGCGAAGAGTACCCACCCTTCAAACAAGAAAACAAGTCAATCACTTTACAAAGATAAGATTGCAGACACAATCAAACCACAAGTGTAATCAGTAGAAATAAGCAAGAACCCAGATTCGGGTCTCAATCATTACACACAATTAGCCCGAAAAGAAATCTCAAATCTCAATTACAAAAAAGAAAAAAACCATTGAAATTATAAGTTGATTTCGGTTGGAAGATACTGTTTTGCTGTTGAATTTGGTGTTCTATGCAGTCAAGCAGGTAGTTAAAGCAAGTCAAAGTAAAACTTAAATCAAAAGAAAGGAAAATGAAAGATAGATTGGTATGGAGATGAGAGGAAGTAAATAATACAGTGAAACCAAACTGGATAGGGCCCAAGGCGACGATGAGAACACAGGCCATGACAGAGACAGAGCTATCCTTGATGACCTGAGAAGAACTCATCATGCTCGATTGTCTGGAGCCCATACGGTACCAACTCCCAGTGTGCAGAAATGGCTTCCTCAGATCCCCTCTCCCATCGTCGCCTTCTTCCCTGAAACTCATTCTTGCCCTCTCTGCGTTTCCCGTCAACGGCTCAGAATCAGATGATTTCTTGAGATTTTGATTACAGGAACAAGAAGAAGAAGAAGAAGAAGGCGATAGAGATGACGATGAGTCAGAGAGTAGCTGGCATGGCAGAACCCAGACACGATTTCGCCTATCGTTCCCGATTTGTTGTCAATTGGTCATATGTTTAGGCGTGCGAGAGATATGGATGATTGGTCGGCGTTCACGTGACACGCCCCAATCACCATGGAAGTGATTATTGGGAGAATTTTAGAGCCGGGCACTCCAATTCAGTCAGTCACTTCTTTACCAACCCATCAATTTCAGGTGTTTTTTACCCCATCTTTTCACCACCATTTTGGATTTTTGGTAGGTGTTGAGTTCTTACTCCATTCATTCACATCTACGGAGTAACTTTCATTACCATTTGCCACGCAAAAAAAAAAAACTTTCTATCACTCCAATGTCCAAACATTTCTTTCATTCTTGAGTATTTATCCACTGCTATATAAGATAAATCTAATAAAATTATTTTTATATTAATATTTAATATAAATTTTATTTATTTAATAAATAAATTTTATCAATTTTGATTGCAAAAAATTAAAACTAGATAAAAACTCTAAAACAGAGGTAGTAAATGAATACAGATATATCTTTTGTCCTTATTTATTTGATTTTAGGTATATGACCAAACAATCATGCCGGAGAATCAATTAAATTTGAATCGATGTATATATCGTTTACTTCATCTGGAAAAAAAAATTTATGGAGTATATTATTTCTATTTGGAGAAGTGAAAAAAAGCTCCAACTTTATTTCTGGTTGGAAATCTCTCAAAAGTTTGGAATCAAAATGGAAAAAATGCAACGATCATTTGCTATAACCACATGGCTACAATCTTCAAAAGATCATATAAAAAACACTATCTATTTGTAGCCCACTATTTAAAAAAATCACTATATTTTGTTCTCTTCCATGGGTAAAATCTAAAATGTTCCATATATAGTGATATACATATCTCTCACTTGAAGGGAGGTAATGGAGGTATGATATACATATCTCTCACTTGAAGGGAGGTAATGGAGGTATAAATGTATAATAAAGGTGTAAAAAGAGGTGAAGTGTGCAAACAAAATTTTAGACTATGCATGTTTACAATGTTTCTCTCTTCTTTAGCCTTGTCAATGATGTGGGCTAGGCTTGTCTCGCATACATCCCTTCGATACAATGCAAGTTGTTTTGCTCTGAAAGTGGGTATAAAAAATTAGGTAAAAAACTTCTCTCCTCTTGGAATAAAATTTTAGCTTCCCTGGGATATTTAAATTCTACTTCCTTGGTGAATTGAACGTTTTGTACTTGTGATGCAGTGTCGTACTAATTCTGCTGGTTGGTTGCAACTTCAACATTTTCGCTCGTTGTTTGATCAGTTCTCCTTGGTAAGCTAAAGACATGGATTCTTGAAATGAAATGACTAGGTGCCGCGCTTAGAGCCACGAATCGAAAAGTTACACATCCCTTGATGGCTCTTTCTACAATTCTGAAAATTCTTGGTATTCTTAGACCCTTGTCCCATCACGGGTGTCTTACCTTATTAATTAGGTAGTGAAGGTGTCTTGAAATTCCTCACATATATGGTTAGGTGATCCTGTTTCCTTCTTCTACGGATGTAAACTTTGCATTGTTTCCTTCCTCTAATTCATATTTTATATTTGTGGTATTTATTTAATTCCCTCAATAATACCCAAGATCAATGTGTTCCAAGATGTGCTCTCTGAGTCTCTCATAGAGTTCATAAATTTGGGAGAAACATTGTCAAATCATTGCTTTTGTTCTAATTTATTCAATATTAGACTATTAATGAGTTCCAAATTAAAAAAACATCCGCATTGACAATAATTGTAATTATACTAAATATAGTAGTAATAATAATAATGATAATAATAATAATGAAAAAAATATTAAAGGAGAGAAAATATAATATCGTGTTGGTCCATTTTAAATACAGGCAAGGTTGTCAATTTACAGTGTGCTCCCCTTGAAATTCAATATTGTTGGTCCTTTTAATATCACCAATTTATATATTTAAAAAGAGAAATTTACTTAAATAACACTAAAACATAATGACTTTCCCTAAATAGCACTACATGTGTTTTTCTTCCCAATGTAGCACTTTTAATCATTATGCATTAGTCATTATTCAAACAAATATTCGCCATCACTAGATATTATGGACATTATCAAGTGCTATTTAGGGAATAAAACAATTTAAGTGCTATTTAGGGAAATGACTTAAGTTTTAGTGCTATTTAGTGCAAATATTTCATTTAAAAATTATATCAAAAGATTTATTTATCTCTTTTTATAATAGATAGATACATTATCCTACTATATACAATGCCAGGATAGTTTTGGTAATAATGTTCCCCTCCAAAACCATCAGGTAGTGAGTTCGGGTATGGACCAGGCCAAGTGGGCAAACTGACGGGTAGTGAGTTCGGGTATGGACGGGGCCAAGTGGGCTAACTGACGCGATTGCTAGTTTGAATATTTTCAGGTCAAATCATGCGTGCATTTCTCCATAAAGTTAAAGTAATGTCAAATCTATCTCATTGCTCAATGTGCTATATGTCAAATCCATTTAATATATACTTTTTCTATTTCCAAGCATTTAATGGATGGATTAATAACTTCATTTTCCAAACTTTATGTCAAATCGAAATAAATAAATAGGTAGTGTATTTATATCGAACCACGTGCATAGTTATGTTGGTACGTGGCTCGATACAAACTTTATGTCAAATCAAGATAAATAAATAGGCAGTGTATTGATATTGAACTGCGTGCGTAGTAATATTGGTGAGTGTCTCGATGCAAACTTTATGTCAAATCAAAATAAATAAATGAGTAGTGTATTGCTATGGAAACGCGTGCGTAGTAAAGTTAGTGTGTGACTCAATGCAAACTTTATGTCAAATCAAAATAAATAAATGTGTAGTGTATTGGTATGGAATCACGCGCGTAGTAATATTGGTGCGTGACTCGTTGCAAACTTTATGTCAACTCAAAATAAATAGTATTGTATTGTTATAGAACCGCGTGCGTAGTAAAGTTGATGCGTTACTCCATTCATACTTTATATCAAATCATATTAAAGAGATAGATTACTAAATCAAAAACAGAGTTGAATAAAGGTGAAAGTTTACCATAATACCCTTAATGAAAATGGGTGGAGTGTATTAAATGATGTGGGTGAGGTGTAATAAATAAAGTAAGTGGGGGTAGTTGTGATATTTTAATTGTTAAAAAATGAAATGAGAAGATCTATTGTGGACAATGAAAAAGGGTTATTAGGAAGATCTATGGGGACGGAGGGAGTATATATATATATATATATATATATATATATATATATATATATATATATATATATATATATATATATATATATATACGGAGTATATATTAAATTTTCAAAAATGTTTGAACCACTGGTTCAACCATTCGAACCACTGTAAACCAGTACTTCGACCGGATCCGGTCCTGAAAACTATGCACCTACTAGTCTATTTTTTACTCCGTATAAATGGAGTAGTTTTAACCACCGTAGCATCCGCCCACTCAACCACCGCCGGCGGCCTCCGACGACAGCCCCAAATTCTCACGGCGAACTTGGGAATTCCCGATGAGTTGATGACCATTAGCAGATGCTGCACATCCGCCATGGCCGATGAAGAAGCCCTCCCCCCAAACCGACCCCATGGACCCACCTAATGCTCCGCCAGTCCGCCGAAGCAAAGTGCTTCGTCGTCACCCGCAGCTAAACTGCCATCCCGGCCCCGCAAGATCCGGAAGCTATTCTCCCCTTCCGCCGCCACCTCGGCGCCGCACTGCAGTCCAGCGCCGAGAATCGCCGCCCGTCCCCTCTCATGTCGCGGCGAGCTCGAGGCCGCCATTCACCACCTCCGATCATCCGACCATAGACTCGCCCCGCTCATTGACTCTCGCCCGCCCCCAAATCTGGAGCCCTTCATGCCCCCATTCCAAGCCCTAACCATAAACATCCTAATCCAGCAACTCGCTCTCAAAGCCGGAACTTCAATCTACGCTAGCTTCCTCTCTCTCTCTCTCTCTGCGGCGGAGAATCAGACCTCCTCCCCGATGTCGTTTCAAACCTAACCCCACAACAGCTCCGGCCAATCGGAATCTCTTCCCGGAAGGCGAGCTACCTTCATGACCTAGCAAGGAAACACCAGACCGGGATTCATGATCTGGGGATAAGGAGAGGGGTACAAATGCTCAACGTGCTCGAGGAAATGCCCAAGCCATTTCAGATGGATCAATTCTGCCAAAAATGGAGGCCTTATAATAGGTCAGTGGCGGCTTGGTACTTTTGGAGATTAGTGGAAGCCAAGAATGCAAATTCAGATCCCATTGTTGAAGGGGATACAAGTTTGCAGAAGCTACAGCAAGAACACCATCATCATCAGCAGCAGCAGCAGCAGTTCTTGGATGGTCCTATTAATGGGATTATGAATCTGGGGTATCATCTTCCAACAAGACCAGCAGTTGATGGATCCATTTTCTTTTGGGATTGGCAGTGTTAGTAATTTGAGGTTAGTGATAGACTGAAATATGCTAATCTGCTTCTTGCCAATACTTACTTGAACTATGATGCTACTCATGAGCCATTCTTGATGCTAAAAAGCTTTTGCCTTTTGATTATGAAAATGAATACTCCCTCTGATCCAAGAAAACGTTAAGTAAATCCCACCATAACCGGAGGATCGGGAAGTAAAGAGTGAACCGTGAAGACGCTGTACCTTTCAAATTTTCTAATTGTTGAGGAGATTCAACTCTCAACTCTGTTGCAACTCAATGTTTCATAACATGTTGGTTTACGAGAGTGTGCACAACAATTCAATGAAAAGCACTGAATTTGGCATTCAAGAGAGTGCAAATAACAAGAAAGAACACATTTTTTTTCTGAACCAAGAACACAAAGATGGTATATAGTCTGGACTACATGTTATAAATAGTGGTATTAATTTGTGCATGTTTGTTTGGTCATACACATCTTCTTGCTATATTTGAGCCTCCAACCTTAAGTTAACAACACATGTTTCCTTTAGTCTATCTTGATGTCCTCAAAAGCCTGCATCAAAAGAAATACTTTGGTTTTTGAAGGAAAAAAAGAGACTTGAGAGCATATGCTATTTTTGTCCCATTTAGTCAAATTTTATCCTTACTTTTTTTTTCCTATGAATTTATTTGTATCATTTTATTCAACTTTAATTTCTTTTACCACACTTTTTTGTGTGTGTGTTTGGCATTAGCTTTAACGTTTAGTTTCGGGGTTTAAAGAAAGTTATCCAACCATCGAATGCTAGCATTTAGCTTTAACATTTAAAAGTTCTTGATTGATTGAAGAATATTGCTCTATAAATTTGCAGGCTTGGTCCCTCCTCCGGATTAGAGATGAGCTTATCTTATCATGGAAAATCTAGAAAACATATTCACTAATCAACCATCCCATTAGATTATGGACACACATTAAACGATGTTTCACTAATGTTATTTTTAATTCATTTTATTTGAATATTGGTGTAAAACTAAAAAGAAAATGAAGAGGTAAAGTGACTAGGTAGCTAACCTCTGTTCATGAATGATTATATAAGCTAGCTATCAGTGTAATTTGGGCATGGCACTTCATCATTCTCAATCTGCAACACATCTTTCACAAGAATTTCGTAATGCCCCTTCACTTCCTCAGCTGATTTTCCTCCCACAATTCTGGCAATGTTGTGCCAACGGTCGGGCGTGTCCCTGTCGTATACCGCTAATGCCTCTTCGAACTTCTTGTTTTGTCTTGCTGTCCATGATGATGTGGCCATATTTATATCAGTGATATATAATGTGATATCAGTAGAGCTTATCTAGATTTGTATATATATGTACGTATGAATAGATTTTTATATCATATGTAGGCAAAGAATGGGTTGATATATGGTATGGGAAAGATGAGATGAGAGGACCTTCAATGCAAGTTGTACCCTTTATATGTATTATGTAGTATAGGACAATAGATATATATGGTGGGAGAGAGATAAACAACTCTTTCTATAGTAGTGTCATCCTATATAACAGTAATTTAACTATTTCTATAGTAGTTGAGTTGATTTCTAGACATGGCATTAGACTGTTCTTGACAAAGAGGTTACGAGTTCAAATTTTATTGTTACAGTTAAAAAAAATTAAAGTTTCACGTGCAAAGCTCGAAGTGTCTACACCAACAAGTGAAAGAACGTGTTAGAATATAAAAATCTTTCATGAGCTTACAATCACTACAAGTTTGAGCTTTTAGTTGAATTGGTTTTTGACAATTTACATTCAACTTTTATGTGTATCTAAATTATATGGCTAACCTTTTTTTTAAATGAGGATTATACTCTTTATTTACTCCGTATTACTAAAGTGTAAAGTATTTCACCTCTTGTTTTGTAGGCAAATTCTTTTGTAATTAATACTAACAAAAGCACATTTTCTTGTCTTTTACGATATCACCAGCAAAGGGATCATTTGGGAGAATTTTTCCCAGCTGGTAAAGATCAGATCTACATTCCAATGGAATTTTGTACCAGCTAATATAGAGATGCATGAAAGTGAATGGACCAAAGGGAAATACATTCACTGATTCGGATATTATGCTATCTTTTGATAGGATAGGATGAACCTGTTTTATTGTCCTAACTCTAATAATAACAACAAAGGTAACATGGTTATACTGATTGGTAAAATTATCAATAAAAATATGTAAAGAAAAAAATTCTCATTCCACCTCTTGTTTTGTAGGCGAATTCTTACGGTCCGTGCTCATTTATAAATTTTAGTGCATTAATATCATTCAATAAAATCATTGACCTTTTGAAAAAAAAAGAAAAGATTCACTTGTCAGACAATGAGAACTGTTAGAAGGTCTATATTTCACATGTAAACCTTAGTTCCACGAAAGAACAAATATGTCAAAATGAATCTTTTAATAGTTTCATGTTTTTATTATAGAAATAGGAGTAAAAATACAAACACAATGTCAATCATGAATAATCCACATTTGTTCATTCTTTGCCTGACAGTAGTATTAGTGATTTTAGTATCATTCAATAATTTATTTCATGCAATGTTTGTACATACCCTTCCTTGGAAGGTTGAGACCCATTGTGGTGTGTGTGGGAAGGTGTACCCCAAACTTTGTTTCTTCATTTTTATGAGTTCGAGTTATCTTTCTCTTTGTAAAAATATTGCCTAGAGCATATAAACCAAAATTGAATAAGGTTTTTAGAAATAATAGAAAAATATAATATTGTCATTGTTTACTTTTTTTATTCTATTGTTATCACAATTGTCATTATACTCTAATTAGGATTTCCCATGCATTATTTATTTATACTCATGTAATTCTTTATTATTCAATATGATCAATTATCATCAAATTGTATCATGAAATTGGAATCATAGTCTCTCTTCTCAAAAACCTAGCTTCCTTTAATTTGTTTTACAACCATGCACCACCGCTGGTCTTTATCATTGACGGTCGACCACCGTAGTTCCATAGACCATATATGGCGGCCTCACCATCCATGAGCTCTCTTTTTTCTCTAAAGATTATGAGCATGCTTAGGAGCAGCTATCCTTTATGTCTCTCTTTTTATTTAAAAAAAAATCATGTTTATAATCCAAGAACTAAAAAATTGTGTTTGTTTGTTTTGTTCTAGAGTTCAAGAGCATGAAAAATGCTAGAAAACCAGAAAACGTTCTCCAAGGAGAAAAAAGAAACTATACGTCCTTGCTCTAATCGCCAGTGCTCTCTGGAAAAAGACTCATCAAACGTACTTATAAGCGCGTTCGTCAAGCAACAAAGCTCAATCTCTTTAATTCTAGTGGCTATCCTCACACTTCCGGCGGTTCTATTCCAGTTCCTGTGGTCCAAACTATTTCCCGTTACTGGTGATCAACTTGCCAAGATATCAAGAATTATATGGATAATATGATATAGATTATTATTATTAAGTAATTTTTATAATCTATTGTTACCATATACTCATATAATCCTTTACAGTTTATTAAGATCAAATATTATCAAATTGTATCAATAAAATATTTTTTCAGATCGATAACTAACTATCCCAAGAATTGGCTCAAACAAGCGAGATACTCCCTCTGTTTGTTTTAATCTTTTTTGTTGGATTATGATATTAGATTAAACTTAATTTAATTTAAATTATTTAAATATCTGTGTAAAAAAATATTTATTGGGTAATAAACTAAATTAAAAAATCTACAAAATATGAGGTCTCTCCAATTTATTTTATCAAATAATTATACAAACAAGTAGAAAATATAGACGTAAGTATACATTTTTGTTGAACACACCACGAGTATAATTTAACGAGTGATGCTTACATGATCCTGAGGCCTGCATTTAAAATGTGAACATTTTTCTAAAATATGCCCACTTCTTTAATCCTACAAATACATTAAGGTCTATAAAATGGCATAAATCTTAGATCAATGAAAGAATTTGCCTAATTTGACATACTTCCTCCCTCCCATAGTTAATAGTACAAATTTTCTCCTACTTCTCAATAACTTTTCTTTACTTGTGTGTATCACTGATTATTTGATAAAATAAAATATTTTTATCAATTTTAGTTTTATAAAACTTTTGATATAATTTTTAATATTTAAGTTTCATTTTTATTTTTTATTCCAAATTTTAAGTAAAACAATTTCAAAAATATAATTTTCTTTATCTTATAGCACACCCCGATTCAATTTTATAGGATGACCCAGGCACCTACAGAGGTTTGTTCAAAAAATTGATGGTTTATACTCTTAACTCCTGATAAATCCCCTATCCTGGTCCGATCCGAACCCATCCCCTTGCTCTTATTGCACCTCACAAATTTTAGTTGACTTTGGAGTAAAAATCTAACTCCAAAATCAACTCAATTTTGTGGGATGGAGTGTAGATTCAGATCAGACCGGAGTGAGGGGGTTTACCAAGAAGATCATGAAGTAAAAATTATCAATTTTTTGAACAGAACACTATAACTGCTCTAATCGAGACCCATATCATAGGATGACATGAGATGTTAATGTCATCCAAACTCCCATATTATAATTCAAGAATTACACGTACTGTTTGATACATGAAATTCAAACTATAAAATTAGAATTGAGGTAGCAATTCCAATTCTAATTGTTTGGTAACACAAAATTTCGGATTGAGCGGAGCTGACTAATGCATTTTTTCCGATGTTGACTAGGGTTTACAAGTTTTGGGTTTAACGCCACAAATCACACTGGCTGAGCTCAATTCATCGTCCCAATCGAGAAACGAGAATGAATCTGAAGCACTTCATCGTCAGAAGAACACTCAGATGCGTAAGGAAACTCAATAACAGTAGGGTTCCATCCGATCAGCCATACTTTTCTCGCAATTTCACCGCCTCTCCACCCCTCATATCCTCATTACTTTCTCCAAACCCCGCTATCAATGGCTTCTTCTGTGTTCAGCTCCTCGAATGCCTGAATCCCTTTTCGGGTTTCAGTTCTAGGTTCGTACACACAGCTAACGAAGCCAGTCTGACGGAATCAGAAACCGAGTCGGAGGACAGTGAAGATTCAACTACAAATGAGTTTCTATCGAGATTTGTTTGGATAATGCGGAAGAAGCTGAATGAAATGTTTCCGGATGAGGGAAAGAGCACGATTGATGGGATGCTTCTCATCATTGTCGAGAAGGTTGCATCTGGGTTCAGAAAAGATGGGATTGACCAGAGTTTAGGCGAGGCGCCTGATGCACCCGATCAAGATTTTAGCCCGGAATTATGGAGAACGGTTTTGGAGGTGAGTAATTCGGTTTTGGACGATATGCATAAAGCTACTAGGAAAGAGAAGCTAAAGGGGTTTCTTCAATCAGAGGAAGTGAAGGAAATGTATAGGTTTGCTGGAGAAATTGGCATTCAGGGTGATTTGCTGAGGGAGCTCAGGTTCAAGTGGGCACGTGAAAAGATGGAAGAGAGTGAATTTTATGAAGAGTTGGAGCGGTTAAGGGAAGAAGATGCAGCGGAAAGGGCACTGGAAGAACAAAAATCAGAATCTGCGGCTGCAGAAAAGGGACTTGCTGGGGAGGATGTGGTTGAGGATTCACCATCCTCACCCAAGGTCTTGACACTCCCTAAGAGGCGTGGTAAACTTAACTACAAAATTTATGGGCTTGATTTGTCTGGCACTAAGTGGGCTGAGGTGGCCGATAAAGTTCATGAGGCCGAAGCCATTATTTCACCCCAGGAACTGAAGCCAATATTTGGGAAGTGCAAACTTGTTACAGAGAAAATTCTTTCGTTGCATTTGCAGGATGATCCTGCACCCCTCTTAGCTGAATGGGTTGAGTTGCTCCAACCTAGCAGGATAGATTGGCTAAGTTTGCTTGATAAGATAAATCAGCAGGATTCTCATTTATACTTCAAGGTATGTCCCCAACCTTGTCATCCTACACACACAGCGTTCATCCGCTTAATGCGTTATCCTTTTCCTGTTATGTAGTTCAAAACTTGTACTCTGGAGTATATCTCATTAATATTCTTCTTAATTGGGGCTTCCATGTGCTTAGGCTGCTTATGCCCTGCTGATGTGACATTTTATGCTAGATGATTGATGAATACTATTATGCTCAACATGATTGATATTGCCTATTCATATTAAGAACTTTTCACTGCTTCGTAATGGCCATTTAGCTTTTAGGTCATTAGCTATCTTCTTGAATATTAAGAAATGAACAATTAAACAGCCCCCAAGAAGGCAGGGTAAGATTGCTCACTGTTTTACATATTGCACTTTTACCACTTTTCTTATATTGCAAAATAATTTTTTTTTCAAAAATCACACAGATTTAACTTCTCAAACCCTCATATTTGAAATGCATAACTCCTTCACTAGGTTTTGTATTATGTGTGAGCCCTGAGCATAAAGTTTATTGTCAATGGAGGTTATGAAGGTAAAAGAGTCATTTTTAACAATGTTTTAACTTTGCTATATAATGGACTATATGGAAAGGACACATTAGATATCATTCGCTTCTTACTTTTGGTGAAGTTTTGGGCAGTGCATGCAGCAATAAGTCAAAGGGTCTAACAGAAACCTCTCTTTTACTTACTTACTGGGTAAGGCTGCATATATATTGTGACCCCTAGACCCCAATAGAGTTGGGATTGTACTGGGTTTGTTGTTGTTGTTGTTGTTGTTGTGAGCCTTGTGCACAGTTCATGCTTTTTATACTCAGTTTCTATATTACTTTTCACATGTATAAGAATATTCACCGAGTCATACATGGATATGCAAGGCCGTTTAATTTACATACTCTCTGAATCCTAAGTGTTGATAGATAGGTAGTAGTCACTCTGTACTAATATTTAGCAGTACACCAATACTGTTCTAAGTGTTGTTTTTAGGATAGTTTTCTTCCAGTACTTAGCATTTGATTTTGATTTCCCTCTCTGATGGCTTGCAATCTTTCATTTTGAATATTTGTAGTAGTTTTTGATCTCCATTTACACACATTTTTTTTCAATTGATGCATTAAGATTGCAGAAGATGTGCTTGGTGAAGCGTCATTTGAAGCAAATTTACATGATTACTGGAAACTTATTGATGCACATGCTAAAGGGAATCGATTCCAAGATGCTGAGAGAATTGTGAAAAAAATGTATGAAAAAG
This sequence comes from Cuscuta campestris, assembly GCA_900332095.2. NCBI lineage: Eukaryota > Viridiplantae > Streptophyta > Magnoliopsida > Solanales > Convolvulaceae > Cuscuta > Cuscuta campestris. The sequence continues at coordinate 880,236 of OOIL02006896.1, read as the reverse complement.
GGTTTGTACCTGATGTTCTTACATCATTAACTTTGGTTCGGATGTACTGCAAAACAAGGAATGTTGAGCAAGCAAACAAGACGTTTGAAGATCTTAGAGTTCTAGGATTCCAGCCAGATGCAAATATGTACAACTCCATGATAATGACCTATGTGAATGCAGGCAAACCATGGGAGGGCGAGAAACTCCTCAGGGATATGCAGATTAAGGAAATTGAACCCTCACAAGATATATATATTGCATTGCTGAGGTCATATGCTCAGTTCGGCGACTGCGATTCCGCTGTAAAAATATCTACTTTGATGCAGATGGCTGGTTTTCAGCCAAGTCCAGAGTCCCAAGCACTGCTCATCGAGGCATATGGAAAGGCTGGCAAGTATACCGAAGCTAGGAGAAGTTTTGATTACCTGTTGAGATTTAGACACAAGCCAGATGATAGATGTATATCTAGCATGATTGCGGTGTATGAGAAGGAAAATCAGTTGCAACCAGCTTTGAATCTTCTGCTTAATCTTGAGAAGGATGGTATTGAGCCTGGAGTTGCTACCTACTCCGTTATGGTAGACTGGTTGAGTAAAATGCAGCTAATTGATGAAGCTGAGCAAATAGTGGATAAGATTGCTGGTATGGGTGAGGCACCTCCTTACAAAATTAATGTTAGTCTTTGTTCAATGTATGCAAGGGCTGGTGTTGAGAAGAAGGCTTTGCAAGCTCTCAGTGTTGTGGAGGCTAAGAAGGATCAATTGCAAAGGGAAGACTTTAATAGGATCATAGAGGGACTTGAATCCGGGGGGTTCATGAAAGATGCTCAAAGGATTCGCAGATTGAAGGAACTTAGAGGATGGCTCCATTGATCATTATTTTTGTCAATTGGCTAAGCCTAGCCTACTCGCAAGAATGTAAGCCTGGTGTGTCCTAAGGATCCTTATGCAATCTGCACAATTTTCAAGGCAAAAACTTCATGCCCTTATATACGACAAGTACATCAAGTTCATAGTTTGTTCTTAGAACTCTTTTTTTCGGCTTAGGTTGCCTTTGATGGTCAAGTGCCTGGGTTGATTTCAGATTTCAATCTGCACTGTTAAGTTCTTGCTGTATTTGTTGAATAATTTTCTTATTCAAATTTATTAGTTTTGTATTGCAATAATGCACATATGTTTACAACAACACCAACAACAACAACCCAGTAAAATCTCACAAAAGTAGGGTCTGTGGAGGGTGTGTGCACACAGACCTTACCCCTACCAGAGAGTAGAGAGGCTGTTTCCAAGAGACCCCCTGCTCAAGCAACACAAAGCAAATAACACAACAAGATCACAAAAGCAAACAGAGGATAATAAAATATGGAGTATGTCTTATGCTCCTATAGGTGATGAGTTGTTAATTGTTATGCAATACCATTTACTATTGCATTTTGATCTTCTTTTCGGGGTGGCTTTACCACTTGAGAATGCTATACTATCTCTTCGTATGGCAGCATCAGCTTCCCCCCTATTAGGTGTGATACTCGTTACACATTTGCTGCCGGTTCTTTTTTTCCTTCTATTAGTGCTCCACATCTTCGTTAATTACAAAAAATATTTTTATTTTTTATATATATACATTTGGATTTTGGCCCTACATAATTGACAGTGGTATAGTGTAAGTCAAGTAAGATATCAAAAGCTTAAGCAGTAAATATTAGGTACTGGGTAGTAAATCCTTAACACACAGTAATATTTACACAAGAATATTGCTGGAGATTTTTTCTGTTTCCTTAGCTATTTTACTGTTTTGGTATCTGCTTTGGGCAGTTTAGAATCCATGGGAATGGTAGTTGCCATCTTAGATTAGTAGTGCATTAATAATAATAATCTCCTTTGATGAATTCATTCAGTTGCTTAACTTCTCATCTCTGTTTTTTCCACTACTGGTATGACAATGTCTATGACTGAGGTCATGCCATATGTGATTGTCTTTGATCATAACACACAGTAAAGTTCTCCTACTAGTAACCATAGTTTTGTTCCATTTACTGCCCTAACTTGATCTGTGCAGCTTGTAAAATGTTTGTGTCAGATGTGACTGTTATCAACTTGCTCCGTTGCAACAACACAGGACTGCTAGGAGAAAATGAAGATGAAAAACACGTTTCCACGAGGGAACTACCGATACAACCTGTCCAGTCATAATATCTCCAACTCTTGTGTATTTGGATGATCTCTCTTGCACAACCACCTTCCTCAGATGATCTGTTTCTCTCATAGCTTGATCAGGTAAAGTTTATTTCGGTGCTTGCTTATTTTGGTTGTACTATATGTTACGAGCGTACTTTCGAATTGGGAAAAATGGTTAATTCCACCTACAATTACTAATTTTTGGCCGAATTATCAAATGATTTTCGAGGTTTTTGAAAATCACAAATAAGCCCCTGCCTGCCAGATTTTCTGTGGATCTGTCTTTGAAATTGAAACAAGATAGGATATAATGAGACAACCGCAAATTGTGCCTTAAGACTAAATTTGGTGTTCTTACTGCAAGTTTTTTGGCCAAAATACTACAATACTTTTTTAAAAAAGCATCTTAGGGACAAACTAAATGCTGATAGTATTTTAGTGAAGGAACTCATTTCCTACTAATATTGATTGCTATATCGTTTCGTCTTTACGTGATGTAGAATTAATGAGAAGGATTATTTCCAACTTTTAGAAACCTTGAGATTTTGTTGGTAATTTGACCAAACCTTGGTGGGTAATCATAGATGGATGCAATTAACTCCAAAAGAACTTGGAGGGATTCCTACTTTTTTTCTGTGATGATTCTTGCTATATCAGTTGGTGGTCTCTTGTCAAGGAACCAACTTAACCAAAAGCTCAAGCTTGTGATTGTGGCGCAAGAAAGGTTATTTATATTCTAACACACTCCCTCACGTGCAAGCGTAGTTTTTTTTCGAGCCTTGCACGTGAAATCTTAATTTTTTTAAAAACTAAGTGGTGCTGAGTTTCGAACTTGTGATCTCTTAGTCAAAAAGGCTCTGATGCCATGTCAAGAAACCAACTCAACCAAAAGCTTAAGTTTGTGGTTGTGGCCCAAGAAAGATCATTTATATCCTAACAATTACAATAGTTAATACTTAATTCGACGAAAATGATGCTTAAATGTACTTAATTGATGATCTTTCTTGATTGCCATTGTGGCTTGTGTGTTTGTTCTTTGCTTGGATTACTAGGGTATGAAGAAGATTGAGTCCTAAATTTACCTGAAAAGGTAATCATCTTTTTGTTCTTTGCTTGGATTAGTAGGCTAGGAAAACAGGGGAAGTGTGAGTGGCCATATTTCTTTCACATGAATATGGTATGATTCGAACCTTGTTAATGGAAGAAACATATATGGCATGTTTTTTTGTTCTGATGTTTTTTTCTAACATTTTGACCGGGAAAAAAACATTTTTTTGGGCTACTAAAATGCTAATTAAAGTGTTGGGTAAATCTGTGTTTTGAATAAGCAATATACGGAGGATAAAATGTTGATTTTGCGGCTATATGATAAAGTGAAATTTGCACTGAAAAAGACTAAAACATAAGTCATCTTTCAATGTAGGACTTAATTTTTTTTATTTCCTAAATAGGACTTTATAATGACTAGTTAGAAGAATAATGTCCAAGTGATGCTAAACATTTAGTTGATTAATGACTTATATAGATAATGACCAATGGTTCTATATTGGGAAATAAAAATATATGTCATATACATAGCATATACTCCGTATATTTCTACTTTCGTAGGATCTTATCGGATTATTGTTGTCTTTATAGTCCGTATCATATTCGGGAATATGAAATCCAAGTTTGTTTATTTATTTATTTATTTATTTATTTATATTTCTTAACATCAATACAAATACCTTAAATGCACTTTTCTTTTGTTAGTTTGGCTGTCTCTGCCTATTATAAGCCTCTTAAGAATGGATAAATACGGAGTAAAAAAGGGATACTTTTGAGGAGAAGGGAATGTGTGTTTGGTTGAGTAGGCTGTTGTCCCCAACAAAAGGGAAAGAAGCCCAAAGGTTTTACGCAAAACTTTCCTCTATTTGTCAATTGTCTTATGCATGAGATGGATTGCTGCTGTATATAAATTGCATTTTGCCTCTTTCTATCAACATAAAAAAAAAACCCCTTTTGCATATAAAAGAAAACCAACACTTGCCTCGCAAACATTCATTCAATTACCATCCATCCCCAAGTCAAAACTCATCTCCTTTTGAAATGGCGTCTTGGTTCCCTTTTAGACGTCAACCACGTCAGGCCCCGCCGCCCCCAGTTCTGCCCTCCGTTACCGGAGGAAGCCAGACTGAGCAGTCTGCCACCGCCTCTCCAAGGAGGCCACCGTTTAGGCCTGCAGGGGCCGCTCCGCCGCCACAAACACCCCTTTCCCCCACTCGTAAGCCACCATCTCGGGCAGCTTCACGGCCCCCGACCCCGCCCCGCAATGGCAAGGGGACTCCTCCTCTCTCCCCACCACGTTTGGTGGAAACATCTCCACCACCACCACCCCCACCACCACCAAAGGTGGAGAACATTCCTCCGCAGCCACCGTCTAACGAGAGCACGCTTGAAGAAGAACCAGTTTTGATGAAGGAAAGGGAGGCGGCTCCAGAAATCCGACCGCCACATGCCGGAGACATCGATGAATCAAAACTTCAGCCACCTGAGATGACCAAGCAGTCCTCAGAAACCACCCTCATTGAACCAACCAAACAGTCCTTAGAAACCCCTCCGAGCAAATTGTCCTCGGAAACCACTTCCATGGAGCCACCGCCGACTCAAATTTCTGATCCTCTGTTAATGGGAAACAACAAGGAAGGAGACCCACAACCAACAACCATGAAGCCGTCGGAACAAGAGGCGGCGGCAAAGCAACACACAACGATTTATTCGGGCGAACATCAAACCATCAAAACAGTGGTTGCCGAAACGTCCAAAGACAAAGACGACCGCCGCCGCCGCCATGGGGAGTTATTAGCTCAGAACAGAGCAGCTGGCGTTAAAGAGGTGGCGGTGGCGGTTAATGTGATAATAACCCTCACGGGCGAGAACAAAGGGGCTATCATGCAGCTCGGCCGCCCGTCCAATGAGAAGCCCATTCACATCCGCAGAGCCTACAAACCGAGTCAACGCGTCGTTGACCGGCCAACTAAAGAAGAAGACCGGGAAGCGGCCAATGCTTCGTACGTCGCCAACTCCAACGTCCAGGGAGTCAACAACTCAATCCTTGTGGACAGCCACGTCAGGGAGATGGACCCCGGCGTGAGTGTCGTCGGAATCCCGCATTTTCCGGCAGAAGATCACGCAAAACAAGACGGCCAAAAAACTCTTCAAGAAACTCGTGATGGCAAGCAGAGAATCAGGCGGAGATGCCTCAGAGGGCTTTTGATGGAGCCGAGCGATTCCGATTCCGACAATAACAACCCTGAAAAGCCTCGCCGCCGCCGCCATGGGTGTCGTGTTCCTTGCCACGATGTGTTATAATAACAAAGAGTACGTAAACCTTGTGGTTTTCTGTTCTTTTTAACTTGCCATTATGATTTTTTGATAGTTTCAAAAATGAATGAATATTAACATGAATTATATCTATGTATTCATTCTGTTTTTGATACATTATTAAAAAATCATAATGATCAATTGAAAAAGGAATAAGTAATGAAATGAATGGATCACCAAACTGTGGAATAATTACAAGAATGACTAGGTAGTGTGTAGTGTCCATGGCCATAGCCCATGAGTCATGAATATATGTATCTATGTGTACATATCTTATTTGCTATGAACTTGTGCATGCCAAATTGTATTTAAAAATTGGGGAGAGATCTCACTTTTTATTGTCATTTGTACATTATAAACGAGGACTCGAATGTAAAATGTGACAAACTATTCCAATATACAGAGTTCTACACATTGAATGTCCCCAACGTATGAATCGACAAAAATTGACCCAATTTATTTTTTATTTGAAATTTCACCTGAAAATATTGAGTTTTGGCCAGAGATTTTGTTAATTGAATGCGGAATGACCCGTTGAAATGGATCAAACACGACCTAATTTTTTTTCTTCAAATTCATGTACTTTAATACGTAGTACTCCGTATGAAATATAATACTCTCTCCGTCCCAAATTATAATGCATGTTCACTATTTACAGGGTCAAACTTTATTCACTTTCTTTCTTTATTTTCATTAGCAATTTGATAAAATAAAGTACTATTGTCACTACTAGTTTTGTAGATCTTTTGATATACTCCGTAGTATTTTAATATGTAATTTTTATTTTTTAACTATATACCATTTGTCATATAAAATGATTTGAAAATAATTTCAGTCAAATATCGTAAACTGAAGCAGGCGTTATAAAATGGGACGGAGGGAGTATGAAAAGAATAATACTCCGTATTATAATGTTTTTTTCCATATTACTCTTTCTCATGTAATTTTTTTTAATCAAGATTTTAATGATATCGTATTGTTATCTTATTTTTTTCAAAAACTGTATATATTGTTGCAAAAAATCTAAAGTTATTTGTAAATTCAAAATAAAATATTGTAATAACTTTAATACGCATATTTTGATACTCGTACTTTAATGCAAAATGCAAGTGGTGGTATGAATTCAAGGGTTCCAAAATCAAATCTCGTAATTCGTTGGGTCGGCTCGAAGCATCAAACTCAATGGCACAAGATCATGAATACACAACTTTTAAAGTAAGCCGAACTGGAAAGAAACAAAACTCAAACCAACGAGTTTTGCAACAAAACTGTGTCATTGAGATGTATTGTTACAAAAGTTTTCTCATTTTTCATTTTTCATCCATTCTAAAATAATTATTTCACTTGTTCTCTTTACTCTTTTTTTTTGGAGAACAATATTTGATCCAAAATATTTCTCCCTTTGTATACAAATTCTGAAATTCTAACTACACATTTTAAACCTTTAATTTTTTTTCAATATTCTTCAATATTTTTCTCAATATCCGTGATGTCAAAATGAGAAAAATAATTTTGAACGGTGAGCTTCATCTTCTTCAATTCTCTCCGTTAATATCATTTTTTTATTTTTAAAAACTCCGTAACGGACAATTTAAAATGAGTCAGGGAGAGTAATAAATAATATAACAACCATGCTAGGGGTACACCAAAAGTGTAATCCAAATTGTACCCCAAAGAAATGCACCGATATTTTAACGGTTCACACTGGCAGACAATTTTAATTCACTTAAAAGAAATTGCACTGATATTTTTTGTCAATGTAAATCATCACACTAGCAAAAAATGTCGGTGCATGGCTTTGGGATACAAAATGAGGTTTGGTGTACAAATCGCTTAATCCATACTATAAAACCCAAACTGGATTCTTCTCAGCAATTCTGCATGCAAAAACTGTGGGCGCTGCTATGTCTATCCAAAATGCTTAAAAAGGCATTTCCTTTCATATTATTGACAGAACAGACCCCTTTCTGGATAGGGTAACCAGATAAGATTTAAAACTCACAACTACCTAAGCTGCTGCCTCCCCCCATTCTCCTATATAAAAGAAGAAAAACACAAATACCTCATCATATCTTCAAATCAAATACCAGAAGAAAAAGAAAAACACCAGTTTTAAAGTTCATTCTAGAGAAAAAAAAAGATGGGTTCTTTAATGGGAGGTTGGGATTCACCTCTTTCTTCTGATCCTAAAGCTGGTAAGAAGCTCTTTATATATGCAGTTTCTGTTCCCCATAAAAAAAAGTTTCACATTTTCTTTTTTGATCTATTTCAAAAAAAAAGCTCCATTTTTCTTCCAAGGAATGAATCATCTGCATAAAGGTTTTGGAATTTTCAGTGATGTTTCAGAGAAACAGGTCCTTAACAAAGGAGGAAGTGGATGGGTATTGGAGATTAGAGAAGAAGAAGAAGCAGGAGGAGGATGAGAAGAAAGAGCAGTGCCCAAGATCAAGTTCAGCTGGTAGTGCCCAGATGAAGGAGGACATTCTTCTTGACACAGGAACAGTCAGTGAAACCAGTTCTTTGGAGAAACTGATCCACACACATGGCTGGTGATTAATATATATACTCTCCTATACACTTTGGGCTACATTTACTGTCATTCTTTCAACTGACATGGATACTTTTGTGTTTGTGGAGGTGGGTAAGTAGCAATTGGGCACATCTAAACGAACCACCGCCGGAGGAGGGAGATTACAAGTACATTTCGCAGTTTCATGTGGCAAACAGGGCAGCCAACGACGACTCAAATCGCCATCATGCCGGAATCAGCCACCCATGAAACCACACCACCGCCGCGGCACCACCACCTTCTTTTGTTTTTGTTTTTTGTTTTTTTTTGGGGGTTTTTCAAGTAATGAACAATCACAACAAGCACATGTACATAAGAATAAATATAAACATGCAAACCATGTATTATAAAATCACACAGAGTACTAAAGGGCTATCTTTCAGGTTGAAATTAAGAAACACTAACCTGAAGTTTTCCCAAGAGAGAGAAGATATCCCTGTGATAATGGATGTAATCTGACACTGGCCATTCAATCTGCCTTCAAAAGCTTTTGTGCTGTTTCTGTTTTTTGTGTTGTTCACTTTACTCTTTATGCTCATTTATCTTAAGATGATCTGGAGTATTTACAAGGCATATTGAAGTATATCATAGATGAAAAGAGAGAAGAAAGAAAAACAAAAGAACATTCACCTATTCCAAAACACTATAATATGTGCCATATATGTGCATCTGCCTTAGTTTCATGAGAAAACAACACAGTAATGCTTCAGTACAACTCACCCATACCACAAAAAAGAAAGAAAGAAAGAAAGAAAAACAAAGAAACAAAGAAGAAGCATTGATTATCTAAATCTAAACCTTAAAAACAACAAAATATAATGAGGACTGGCAAATTTCAATCCCTTGATGAGCCACCATTGCTTGCAGCAGATTTCTTCCGAGTGTATCTCTGTCATAATTCAACACTGCTTCATTAGGCATTCAGCTCAACAAAGAAGAAATGAAAAAGAAAAGGAAAAATAAAAAAGAACACAGCAAAGAAAAATCTATTAACCCTTCATGGAAACAAGAGATCTCACCAGTTTTCCATAGCCAAAGGGCACATACTTGTACTTGATCATGTGCGTTATCTGGCGTTTCATGGTGAGAACGAAAAGCACAATCCAATAACAAAGCAATATTGGCCAGAAAACCGGAACGTCAAACACTGAACAGAAGGTCATGAAAAACGCTACAACGAATGCCTTTGTGGTTGCATACCTGAAATTGTACCATAGAAAAGGAATAGCAAATAACCTTTTGAAGAAGGGACAACATCTTATTTAGGTAAGAACAAGTACAGTTTGAACATCCCAGTCTATTACACTACACTATATGAACCATACCCACAAATCTGTATTTCTTTAGCAGAAAGCATCATAAGAACCCTCTACCATTCAGCATGGCATAGACAAAAAAGTGGCTACTAGAAACACATCATTTACAAATTTGTAAGTACTTTAGGTAGAATCTCCCCCATGCAAAATAAACCCAAACATGAGAAAATAGCTTATGCTCCTTCATATATAATCAAAGATAAACCCAAACATGAGAAAATAGCTTAGCTTTCCTTGGCATTTTCTTTTAGCATTTCCCTAACCTTTCCCATGATCCAAGCATACCCTTAAAGAGAGTATGCATGAAAACAAGGATGTAGAAAATGTGACTGGAAAAAAGTAATCAAACAAGTGAAACTAACCCCAGAGAAGCAAAAACCCAATAAATTTGGAAGCTTTCTCATAATATAAAACTGCAAGACGATCCAGAATGGACTCACCACAGCAGGAACTCAGGGAGACGGCGAACAAACGGCTTATACTCATCAGAATCTCTAGTGTGACCATCCAGAGCTTCAAGTTCAGGATCATATTTCGGGGACAGGAACCCAATCAGCAAATTCAAGAGATAGGTTCCAACACCATAGGATATGACATGAAAGCCACGGACACAGTAAACTCGAAGCACATAAACGGACGCAGCAGCTAGGGTTCCCATCCACCTCTCAGCCGTATAAGGGACAGATCTGTCCAAGTAGTACTGAAACCTCCCGGAAAACTCCCTTCTCCACTTCACCAGTGAGGCCACTGACGAGCTCCCACTCTCATCTGCCCCACCCCCTTCCATTACCCTTTTCTTTCTTCTTCTGCAACAATCTCTACGGGTGAAAATCAGGGATTCTTGCAACTGCAGTTATGAATTGAACCATTCACCCACAAAATAAACAAAATAACAGCAAGAAATCGCTCAAAAGCATTCAAGAACGGAGGGAGGGGAAGAAGCGAATCAACTTTTCAGTTTTCTCCGAGGATTTGGGCCAATTTTGGGAATAAAGTGATGGAGTGGATAACGATCCCACACCGGTTAGATAGCGTAAAGGGAAGGGGGTAAAGCCATTATAAAAAGGAGAGGCGGATGGTCTTTGAGAACCACCTTTGCGCTTGGGACAATGACGCAGCTATTGAGGTAATAACCGAGGCGCGTCTATTGCTGGTTGAAAACTATTTCCAAACCCCCTCTTTTGCTTGGGTTCGTCCTGAGCCTTTGAGATTTTTTGGAAGGGCTTCTATTTTTGAAGCCCTACTTCTTTATTTAAAAATTTGGTATACTCGGTGTCTTTATAATTTTGAACTAATTGGTGCTCATGTAACATAGTTGTATCTTAACATGAAGCCAATTATAATGATTTTACATCATAATTAAATACTTCCTCCAACCCGGAAAAATAGAGAGTTTTGATTTTTAAGAGGAAGGGGATTGTTTTTGGTATTGAATTTCCAAAAATGTTTTTTGATGTGATTGGTAAAAGTATGATTTGATGGATAGATTATTAGTAAAAAGGTATGATGTGATAGGTAGGTTATGAAAAAGTAAGTGGTAAAAGTGACTTTTTAATGGAAATGAGAAGTGTTTTTTGGGACGGATGAAAAAAGAAAGGAGAAAGGTTTCCGAGGACGGAGGGAGTATAGTTTTTTATAATTTATGGTCAAAGTGTATAATGTCCAATTAAAAAAATCAAAACAAAAAATTCTTTCTAACCTGTTCAATTTTTTATTTTGGGTAAAAATCGACCTGAAATAACCGAACCCAACAATACATATTTTAATTGCTTCATCAAGATTGTATTGTTACAACTTTTCTAATGCCTATAAATTTGTATTTTTAAAAACCGAAAAACCAAAAAAAACCAAAATAAGAATATAAAACCAAACCGATTAACCAACGAATTACATATGTTTGGTGTAAAACCGAACCGCCAACTTACATTATATTTTATCTTTGGTTTTGGTTGAAGATCGAATTGCCAAAACCGAATCCACCCTTACTCTCGGGAGTTGAATCTTCCATCGCTTTGTCGTCCTCCGCAACCTTGCCGATTGAAGTAATTAATGAGATTGGTGACAACGCGTTTCTGCGACCCCAAGTACTCAAGGCGTGTCTGTGTCGTTTAGATATGATTTCGAGATGGTTGAGACAGAGTGCCTCGATTGGGAGACTCGGGGTGGTGGTGAATTTACTTTTGTTTTGGAATTTTTTTGGTTCAAACTTCCCATATCAACGGATCTCATATGCGACATTTTGTAAAATATACAACTTTATGTAGATTACATAATCTATAGTAGAAATATAGAATAGATTAATGCTATATAATTCTTCTATTAATAATATGTTAAAGATATAAAAATAAATAAGTATGCGAGAAATTGGTTATTGACAAGTGAAGAAGATTAAAATAATCAGGAGAGTATAGTACATAAGACATTAACAAAAATGAGAACTGAGAATTATAGGAGATTGTCTTATTTAAAATTCGATCCAAATATGTATCCGTTTAAATAACCGTTTATCCGAATATCCGATCCGTTATACTCCCTCCGTCCGGAAATATTCTTCCCATTTGACTTTTCGTGGTCAAAGTTTATAAACTTTGACTATGATATGTGGAAAAAATACATTGTATTATGATATAACTTTAATATGAATATATTCATTTTAAAATATAGTTTTCAAATATCATATTTTTATAAAATATATCCATGTATAAATAAAGATATTAGTGGTCAAAGTGTAATCTTGGAAACCGTAAAAAATTAAACGGGGAGAACATTTCCGGACGGAGGGAGTATATAATTTTTCTTAATTTTTTTATATTTATATTTTGTTTCTCTATTGATATTTCAAAGTATAATACTTCGTACATTTTTATATACAAAATAAATGTCTAGACACAAAAATATCTGCAGATATATAAAAATATGTGTATATGTGTGTTGTATATATCTTTTTATCATATGAAGTTATCGTAGAATATTATAAATCATGAAAACAAAGAAATTAATTATCCCATAACAAATTATAGTTGATTTGATAATAGTTTGACTTTAGTCTAATTTAAAATTAAAGTATTGTTTAATTTGATTTTAAAAATTGAAAACGGATGCGGATATATCCGATATCCGGCCGATATCCGACGGATGCGGATACAGTTTTGATTATCAGTATCCATCAAGATACGTATCCGAATTCGATATCCGACAAAAATAAACGGATACAGATTTGGCAATGACACATCCGATCCGATTAATATCTGTTTACTCTTCTACCTACAAAATAAAAAGTTAAAAACAATTACTTTCGTTTTTTTACCATAATTCCTTCATTTTTAATTTGACTTGCTCTTTCCATTCTCTCCTTAACCCTTCTTCTTCCCAAGTTATTCTTCTTCACTTCAAACGTTGTATATACTACCTCCGTCCCGTGAAACATGGAACATTTGCTTTTTAGGAGGGATTTAAGGGAGTGTATTTTGGTATTGAATTTCCAAAAATGTCCTTTGATGTGATGGGTAAAAGTATGATTTGATGGATATATTATTAGTAAAAAGGTATGATGTGATAGTTAGAGTATGAAAAAGTAAGGGGTAAAAGTGACTTTTTAATAGAAATGAGAAGTGTTTTGTGGGACGGATAAAAAAAGAAAGGGGAAATGTTTCACGGGACGGAGGTAGTACGTTTTAGAAGTAAACCTAAATGTCTTTAAAACAAAAAGTGATATGATTATTAATAAATATAGAAAATGAATAGTTGTGAAAATAAATTAATACTCCGCACTATAGTTTTTTATTTTTATCAGGATTTTATAAACTAATTATAAGTTGACTTAATTTATTAAAATAGCACATTCATTTAAAAAAATATGGAAGCACATCTAAAAAGGCAATTTCCACTACAAATATCTATTTACGAATACCTAAATTTCTAACAATTTTTTTTATTAACAACTAATATTATCAAGTACTTAAAATTACTAATTCAACCATTCATTTAATAAAAGAATTATAGTGCACTTTCGGTGCATACCATTTTTGTGGACTTTCTCACATAATTTTTTTTTAAAATTTTTTATAATAAAAAAATTTATTAAATTTACCAATCTCCAAAGAAGACGAATGACTTTTTTTCCCATCTCATCATGAGTCTTTGAATTTTCAAAAACGACCTTAGCTTGTGCAACACTCATTCAATAATTCTCCATTCCATTCCCACTCCTTTTTTTCTTTTTTTTTTTTTTGCAAAAGTGAAAGTGTAAAAAATTAATTGTCAAAGAGACGTGAGAGAATGCAATTTAGAGGATAAAATATTTTTTTCCCCGTTGATACAATTTGATACTTTCTACAAGTGCAATTATAACTGTTTCATTGTTTTCGTTCTAGTTATTAGAATTCTTCTTTGAGATAAAATTTACTAGTTTTTTAGTCATTTAATATTTCTGTTCCTAAGTTTTTTTGTTGTTACTTTTTTGGTTAAACAGTAGTACTCTTTGACTACAAATTGTGATAAAAGTATATTGAATTATAATATAAATTTAATATATTTAGGTTTATCTTAAGGTATAGTTTTGATATATCAAAATTTCATAACATTTATCTATTTCAAATATGTTTAATTTATTGTCAAAGAGTGTGATTATTTGACTAAAAAGTCAAAATAAGGATAGTTTTTAGGAATAAGGGAATAAAAAAAATTGGCGGGCGTTGCCCGTCGCCCACATACGCTACTATTGTGCCCCCTCCAAGCATTGAGCCTTGGCTCCGCCACTAGCGAGAATAACCACTATAAATAGAGAACTAGATCTTCGTTGCATGACAAACGAGCTTGAGAGTACGTTTGTTAAGTTTTTTCTGAAAAAGTGTTTAGCGATTAGAGCGAGTGTGGGGAGTTTCTTTTTTTTTTTTCTTTCTCGGTCTTTCTCTGCTTCTCTACAATTTCATGATCAAGACATTAAAGAAAGGAAGCAAAAATGGATACTTCCTCCCTTCCAAAATGATTTACTTTATTTAAACAACACAAAGAATCTCATAACTTTTTAAAATGATTTTATTTACAAATTAGTATAAAAATTTAAAATTATATATTTAAAAATTACATTAAATATTTTGCAAAAAAAGAGATGACAAAATTTCTTATTTCATCAAATAATCAATCAGATTATCTAAAGATAACAAATTATGAAAAAACAAGAAGTGTATACAATAGACAAGCCAAAAAGACGGCGACAGTAGCCTTGAAAATCTTACCAAAGTAAAATTATAATGTAACCGATTGCGTATTTTTCCACTGCAAAATTGTCTACATACTTCCTTTTTTTCCATAGAAGATTTGACTTTTAAAGTTTGGAATACAAATTAAGAAAAATAGAATGATATGTTAAAAGTCATGTAAGATATGAAATTAAAGTTGAAAAAAAATGCAACACAAAAGAAATAAATTATTAGAAATATAATTTTTTTTGGGATCTGTTCGGGTTGGGTGGGTGTATTGTTGGTAGAATTAGGGGTAGAAATTATCAATTTGTCGAACAGAAGATCGTACGATTCTAGATCATCTCATGATATTGCCTAATAATATCATGGAACCGCCCCATCTTATTACCCACCACACGGTATAACTTTTAAACGAATTACTTACGAAGTACAAGTATGTTGAATTTTCATGCGGTACGACTTGAATTAGAAAAAAGATAAATGTAGAAAATTATTAGTAATAATAATTAACTACCCTTTCATTACAATATAAGGGGGAGGGGGGGAGGGGGTGCACCCCATGAAATAAATTACGGAGTATTTATTTAAAGAAACAATAACTTCCGTAGCTTCGTTTAGTAATCCCACCATTAATAAATTGAAGTATAAATATAATAGATCCTCCATTTTAATTAATCCTCCATTTTATAAGAGGATTAATTAAAAAAGCTATTAAAGAAAATGAAACAGTGATAACGGGCCTGTTTGGGAATAGCGTTAGAGATTAGCGTTAGCGTTTTGGATAAAATTTTAACGGTGCAGAATATTTTGAAAATGCTAACGCTAAACGCTGCCCGTAGATAGCTTTTTCAAAACGCTAACGCTAATAGCTAACGCTATTCCCAAACAGGCCCAACAAAACTATATTATTTTATCAAATGAAAAATGAAAATAACTAAACCAAAAAAGTAAACAAAGTTTTACCATGTAAACAGTAAACGAAAAAATAATTCTTAGACGGAGGTAGGGATATCTTTTTACCCACCACATGGTAATTTTTTTAAACAAATTACTTGCAAAGAATGATTTTGACTTTTCACGCGGTACGACTTGGTTTCGAAAAAAAGATAAATGTAGAAAATATTTACTCGTAATAATTACAATATAAAGCGTGGGGGGAGCATCAAATAAATTTCTTATTTAAGGAAACGATAACTTCCATCATTAATTAATTCCGCCATTAATTAATTGAGGTATAAATATAACAAACCCTCCATTATATAATAATAACAACCAGTTTAATTAGAAGAAGTTAATAAGCTTATAATTAAGGGGGGATTAATATAAAAAAAATTAAAGAAGATGAAAGAGTGCAGCAGGGGTGGGGTGTCTGTAATATTTCATGTGGTCTTAATATTATTATTAGGGTTGGGGGTGGGAGAGAGCAAAGGGCATAATGGTAAAAACGAAGGAGAAGATGGGGGGATGGTGAGGGTCAGTGGGACCCAGATGGTGCTGAATGGGAGCCCATTTTACTGGAACGGTTTCAGTGCTTACTGGTTAATGGTAATGGCGGCCTACGACGACCCTACAAAAGTGAGGACTGTATTCGAACAGGCCAGAAGGCATGGCCTAACTGTGGCTAGGACTTGGGCTTTCAGTGATGGTGGAGACCTTCCATTGCAGTCCTCACCTGGTGTTTACAATGAAACCATGTTTCAGGTTTTTTTTTTTTTTTTTTTGATATTTGTTACTCCCTCCGTCCCTTAAAGTGTTACCCATTTTGACTAAAGTAGAAATTAAGTGAGGGATAATTTTGTGTTGAATTTCCAAAAATACCCTTGTTGTGATGGGTAAAAGTAGGATGTGATGTGTAGATTATAAGGAAAAAGGTATGATGTGTTAGGTAGGGTTTGAAAAAGTAAGGAGTAAAAATGGTTTTTTAATAGAAATGGGTAGGAGATTGTGTGACACAATTTTTTTTGAAAGGTGTAAATCTTTTTGGGACGGAGGTAATATTTATTTATTTATTTAGTTCGTGTTATTACTATCAACATTATTACTTTGTTTGGATTATTATTGATTAGTATACATTACATTGATGGTGCATGGAATATTATTATTATTGTATTGAAGGCGCTGGATTATGTGATATCGGAGGCCAGAAATCAGTCGATAAAGCTGATCTTAAGCTTGGTAAACAATTGGACTCCTTACGGAGGCAAAAAACAATATGTGGATTGGGTTCACCCAAACTCCACCGCCGATCTATTCTTCAATGATTCTCAAGTCAAAAACCTCTACAAGAACCACATCAAGGTAAAACTAATTAGCTCTAGTTACCATTCTTTCACCAAAAAAAAAAGAAGAAAGAATATATAATTCACTCAACAAAATAAAAAAAAAACATATTTTAATGTGATAGCTAGGGTAGAATAACATTAGGGTTGGTCTAGAAAATTAAATAGAATAACATATTTTAAGTAATTTTTCGTTATCTAAAAAACGTATGTATATTAGTATACTACTATACTCTCCTTGACTCCCCGAAAATTTTTCTCCTTTCTTTTTCATTCATTCCAAAAAAGTTTTCTATTTTCTTTTAAAAAGTCAATTTTATTCTTACTAATTCTTAATTTATCAATCACATCACAACTATTTACTACTCTCTCCGTTCCACAAAACCCTTCGGGTTTTGACTTTGAGGAAAAATAAGGAAAATGTAATTTTGGTTGCCTTTCCAATTTTGCCCCTGATGTGATGGGAAAAAGTAAGATTGAATAGTTTGGTTATTAGTGAAAAAGTATGATGTGATAAGTAGGGTATGAAAAAGTAGGGGTAAAAGTGGCTTTTTAATAAAAAGTGGAAGTGTTTTGTGGAAAGCAAAAAAAACCAAAGAGGAAGGGTTTTGTGGAACGGAGGGAGTATTAATCTATCCATCGCATCCTACTTTTACGCGCCACATCCAAGGACATTTTTGAAAAGTCAATACCAAAATATACTCCCCTTAAATATTTTAAAAGTCAAAATAAGAAAAAAAAAATATGCATTTCATTAATTGTCATTTGAAAGGGACTATCTTTCAACAATACAAGATTGACTGATCGTCTAATATATGATTTGGATTAAGAGACATGCAGTTACAAGACGTACAAAAAAAATTCATTTTTGTCTTTTTTATTTCTATATTGATTATTTCAAGAATTTATTTATAGTCTCCAGTTGAATAATAACATTATGTGTATAGGCTGTTCTAACGAGGAACAACAGCATAAGTGGGGTGATGTACAAGGATGACCCTACTATTATGGCTTGGGAGCTCATTAATGAACCCAGATGTCAATCAGACTTATCAGGAAGAACCCTTCAAGTATGTTTTTTATATTTTTACTTTTTAATTTAGGAGATTATTGTACATTTTTAAATAGAGAAATTTACTTAAATAGGACTACAACATAATGACTTTCTCAAAATATGATCATATTTTTTTATTTCTCAATGTAGGACCATTGGTCATTATTCATTAGTCATTATCCTAGTAAATATCCATCATCACTAGACATTATTTCTCTCACTAGACATTCTTAGATACTATTTAGAGAATAAAAAAGTTTAAGTCATACATTAGAAAATGCTTATGTTCTAGTCCTATTTAGTGTAAATTTCTTTTTTAAATAGGACTACTGAAAACTATGTACTCCCTCCGTCCCATAAAGATGGAGACGGTTTGATTAAAGTGGAAAAAATAAGGAGAGATAATTTTGTGTTAACTTTCCAAAATTACCCTTGATGTGATGGATAAAAGTAGGATGTGATGTGTATATTATTAGAAAAAAAGTATGATGTGATAGGTAGGTTATGAAAAAATAAGAGGTAAAAGTGGTTTTTTAATAGAAACGGGAAAAGCTTTTAGAAACACCATTTTTTTGAAACGTGAAGGACTTTATGGGACAGAGGAAGTATTATTTTACATATCCTTGAAATTAATATTCCTCATTTAATTTCCTCCAATTTTTTTTTATGTACCCATGTTTTTAAACACTTTCTCTTTCATTTTTTTTGTTTTCCCTCAAACACTTTCATTTCTTATTAAAAACCACTTTTAACCATATTTTCTCCTATCCAATCACATCATATTTTTTCACTAATAATCTATCAATCACATCTAACATTTACCCATCACATCAAGGACAAAACTAAAAAGTCAACAACAAATATTCACTTATTATTTCTCTTAAAAATCAAAATAGGACACATTTTATGAAACAGAGGAAGTACATTTCTAAAGGTCTATCATGGACTTTTAATCTATAAAAGCATTTATAGGAGATGGATCAAATTGAATTGAAAGAGAATTTGTCAAGAAATCAATTCAACCAAAAACTCAAGCTTTTGGCTGTGGCTCTTGAATGATTTTTGGATAAGGTATTTGTATCCCAAGGGTTTTGTACCCCTTTTGTACACCGCAGGTGTGCACCAACATTTTGTGTTGCTGTAATTAATGCTAATTTTTGTTAACGCAACAACACTTTTTTCAGTGTAAATTTTTGTTAACACCAACACTTTATGTTAGTGTAAACCATCAAAATGTTGGTGTATACCTTTGGTATAAGTTTGGGGTATAAAATTTAGTGTAAGTGTAGCATGGTCGATGATTTTTAGATATACTCTAAAACGGCCCTCGTGTGCAGGCATAACTTCTTTGAGCCTTGCACGTGAAATCTTATTTTTTTAAAAATTGAGTGGTGCTATCTTTCGAATTCGTGACCACTAGACAACTAAGCTAAATACTAGGGCCTCTAGAATTGAACGTCTAGACGGACACCTTAACAAATAAGGTGAGCTAAAACTAACTCCGATACTATGATAGAATTTTAAATGGGGTAGGGATAAGCGGATTGTCTATAATATATTTGGATTGAACGAACCATATTAAACGATTGAATTCAATCGATTACTTAATGCAACTCAAGTGTTTATATACTCATTATTTTCTTCTCACTTTTCCAGATACTCTTTAAGAGAACATGTTTTAATTTGAATTTGCAGGATTGGATCAAAGAAATGGCTGCTTTCTTAAAAGGCATTGATAAGAAACATCTTCTAGAAATTGGACTCGAAGGCTTTTATGGCAAAGCAGATGACGCCAAAAATCAAGCAGGGGCTAATGGCACATTTCAATATGGGACTGATTTCATTTCTAACAATCAAATTCCCGAAATCGATTTCGCAGATATTCATGTATATCCAGATGATTGGTATGAAATTTCAGTTCATTCTAATTTAAGTTGTTTATTTATTACGGAGTATTCACATAGTTAAATTTCAATTATTATCTTTACCCATTTTCGTTACTAGATCAATTGATAAATAATAGACATGTTTCATCTTATTTTGCGGATTCTTTGATGTAGTTTTTAAAAATATAAATTTATATTTTAATTCTACTTACCTACATCCGTCACTGATTCTTTGTCCAATTTTGACATTTTTCAGTGAACTATTTTCAACATTTCAAATATAATTAAATAAAATATACTTGTATATTATATATGAAGTATTAATTAGATAAAGATAATATTTTGAAAATATTTTATACGGAGTATAAAATTAAAAAACTAATACAAATATTTTTGTATCAATATCCAATGTCACTTTTATTTAATTCAAAATCAAAATGACTAGTTTTGGCTAAAGAAAGTCAAAAATGGGCAAATACTTAAATGGTACCATCGCTAGACATTATTTCCATCACTAGACATTATTCAAATACTATTTGGTGCAAAATTCACAATCTGATATACACTAATAATGAACGCTTTACTCACTCAAAATGATGAATTTTTTTTTAATCTTTGTTTATTTTTGACGGGGCCCGAAGGTTAAATGGAACAGACGAAGCAACTAAACTCTCATTTTTGAGGAATTGGACCAGAGTCCACATTGAAGATGCACAGAAGATTCTCAAGAAGCCTATTGCGGTAGCGGAGTTCGGGAAGGACAGAAAAGACCCCGGGTACACCGTGGAAAAGAGGAACGAGGTGTTTTCCACCGTCTACGATGCGATTTACGCGTCGGCGAAAGGCGGCGGGGCGGCGGCCGGCGGGATGTTCTGGCAGCTGTTCACGGAAGGAATGGACTCCTACGGAGACGGAAACGAGATCATCTTCAGCAGAGACGCCTCCACAACAAGTGTGATCGACCAGCAGTCGGAGCGTATGGGGAAACTTCGTAAGATGTATGAGCGGATGAAGAAGACGGAGGAGGGGAGGAATTGAAGAAGATGATGAGGAAGAGAGCAAGGGATAACAACAATGGAAGGTGATGAAAAGAATTGATGTTGGAGTTTAAAAAAATAAATAAATTTGATTATTCATTTATAAGAAAGAGATTTTATCTAAATAGGACTAAAACATACTCCGTACTTACTTATTCCTTTCAGTAGACATTATTAAATCTTATTTAGATAATAAAAAAATTTATGTCTTACATTGGGAAAAAATGACTTTTGTTTTAGTCTCATATAGTGTAAATTTTTCTTATAAGAATAAGATAAGATTAAAGAAGTGAAATGTGCGCTCTGTTTCATAAAAGGATTCTTATTTTGGCTTCTAAGAAAAATAAGAAGTGTATATTTTTAGTTGACTTTTTAATTTTATCCTTTTTGTGAAGTAAGATGTGATGAGTATATTATAAGTAAAAAAGATGATATGATATGTAACATAAAAAAATAGGAAAAAAGTGATTTTTAATAAAAGGTGGAAATATTTTAGAAAAAAATGAAAGATGTATTTTAGAAAACGGAGAGATTACTAGAACACGCAGTATAATGGTGTTCATAATACTCCCTCTGTCCTATATCTTTCTTCCCGTTGCGCAAAACGAAGAAAAATACCAAGTTTTTTCAATCTATTTTATTTAAATATTGGCATAGAAATAAAAAATAAAACGTACATATTTAAAACTACATCAAAAGTTCAACAAAACAAGTGGTGACGAGAATATTTTATTTTATCATATAGGCCATAAAAAACACAAATAAATATAAATTCCCGTGAAATTAAAATAGTGCTCTGGGAAGAAAGTTTTAGGACGGAGGGAGTAACTCAAAACTAGACAAAATAAATACTCCGTACTACGGTATTTTTTAACGTATATATAGTGGTGTTCGTTTACTATATTACCCTTATACCATTACATGTACTCCCTCCGTTCTATAAAAGTGTTCCTATTTTGACTTTGTGTAAAAATAAGGAAGTGTTAAATTGTAGTTGACTTCCAATTTTGCCCTTGATGTGATGAGTAAAAGTAAGATGTGATGGATTGAGTATTATAGAAAAAGTATGATGTGATAGATATGGTATGAAAAAATATAATAAGGGTAAAAGTGGTTTTTTAATAGAAAGTGGAAGTGTTTTGTTAAAAGTAAAAAAATGAAAGAAGAAAAGTTTTTGAGAACGAAGGGAGTATTAATTACTCTGGAAAAATACTCCGCATACTCTAAACCCTAATTCATCACTTTTTTCTTCAGTTCTTCCTTTAATATCTAATCCTATTTATTCACTTTCTTCCTCAGTTCTTTCTAGACAAGTATAGCGAATTAATGTAAAATAAAATAACAAAAAAATCAAAAGGGTATTCATAATAACTTATTACTCCGTAATTAATTGGTTAGATACTAGTTTAGAAAATTAATTAAATAATAAAACATGTGATTCTAGCTATAATGATAAAGTAGACAATGACCTGGTCGAGCCACAAAATTGTGGCACTGGCAGAAAATCAAACCTCACA
This sequence comes from Cuscuta campestris, assembly GCA_900332095.2. Taxonomy (NCBI): domain Eukaryota; kingdom Viridiplantae; phylum Streptophyta; class Magnoliopsida; order Solanales; family Convolvulaceae; genus Cuscuta; species Cuscuta campestris. Next base: position 857,855 of record OOIL02006896.1, on the reverse strand, counting down.
AGCCATTAACCTTCTGTATTTCAGTAAATTGACAAAATACTCTTTCCGTCAAAAAATTATCTTCCCGTTATGTGTTACAATATTTGATTGAATATATTTAAACTATTTTATACAAAAATGGTATAAAATTTAAAAATAAAAAAAATACTCCCTCTGTTCTCAAAAAACATTTCTTCTTTCATTTTTTCCACTTCCAACAAAACACGTCCATTTTCTATTAAAAAATCACTTTTACTCTTACTCTTTCATACCCTACATATCACATCATACTTTTTCTCTAATAATCTACCCATCAAATCTTACTTTTACTCATCACATCAAAGGCAAAATTGGAAATCAACTACTCCCTCCGTTCCACAAAATCCTTCCGGTTTTGACTTTGGGGAAAAATAAGAAAAGTGTAATTTTGGTTGACTTTCCAGTTTTGCCCCTGATGTGATGGGAAAAAGTAAGATGAGATAGTTTGGTTATTAGTGAAAAAATATAATGTGATATGTAGGGTATGAAAAAGTAGGGGTAAAAGTAGTTTTTTAATAGAAAGTGGAAGGGTTTTGTGGAAAGCAAAAAAACGAAAGAGGGAGGGTTTTGTGGAACGGAGGGGTACAATTTAACACTTTCTTATTTTTTACACTTTTTCAAAGTATGAACTCTTTTTGAGAACGGAGGGAGTACATACTTAGAAATTACCCGGAGTACATTAAAAGATCTACAAAGTAGAAGTGATATGACTATATTATTTTATCAATGAGCAATGAAAATAGGTCAACAAAGTGAATAAAATTTGACCCTGTAACGAGAAAATAATTTTTGGACGGAGGGAGTATATATAAAGACATAAATTTCCATAAAATACTCGTAATGGTAATGCGTACTAAAAACAACGTGAAATGCTTGGTTCACAATTCACAAATAAAATAAATAAAAAGAATATATTTGGATTTTACACGTAGGAAAATTTGCAATGAATTCCGAACTTCTAACGGTACATTTTACTTTGATAAATCTTTCGAGGCTATTGATTGTTCCGCTTTGTCTTTTTAGCTGGTTTTTTCTCTTTTTATTTCTTTAAATATCTTGATCGTGAAATTGTGTGTGAAAGTAATATTTTGTCCACAAATATCAACCAAAACCAAGCCATGACTTTTAATTTTCTGAATTTCGTTCTCTGAATCTCTTTTTTTGCAACAATTGAAGAAAAGAGTGGGAATGGAATATAATGGACAAATGACATATAATCATATATATATATATAGTCTTATGTAAGGAGTACTCCCTCCGTTTGGAAAAACTCTTCCCATTTGATTTGGGGGCAAAAATAAGGAAGTGTTAAATTATAGTTGATTTCCAATTTTGCCCTTGATGTGATGGGTAAAAGTAAGATGTGATGGATAGATTATTAGAGAAAAAGTATGATGTGATAGGTAGGGTATGAAAAAGTAAGGATAAAAGTGGTTTTTTAATAGAAAGAGGAAGTGTTTTGTTGGAAGTGGAAAAAATAAAAGAGAAAGTGTTTTTGAGAACGGAGGAAGTATTAAATAAGAGGCGACAAAAATAATTTATTTTATCAAATATATATTCAATGAAAACATATAAATAAATAAAAGTTATAGAGAAGAGAGAAAAAAATTGTAATGAACTTCGGGACGAAGGGAGTATTAAATTGGAACAGAAGGAGTATAATATTTTAACACTAAAAAAAATTCTTTTTGAATTTTCACGCGGTGCAACTTTACTTCAAAAAAGTTTGTAAATTTAGAAAATGATCACTGGTAATAATTAACCATCGTCTCTTTCTCAAAATAATTTTCTTATTTAAAGAAACGATAACTTCCCTTTGTTAAGAATGAAGGAGAAGATTAAGTATAGTTCTGATAAAAATTAAAATGGGATTAGAGAAGATGAAACAGTGCTTTCTTGTGGTCTTAATATTATTATTAGGGTTGGGGGTGGGAGAGAGCAAAGGGTATAATGGTAAAAACGAAGGAGAAGATGGGGGGATGGTGAGGGTCAGTGGGACCCAGATGGTGTTGGATAATGGGAGCCCATTTTACTGGAACGGTTTCAATGCTTACTGGTTAATGGTAATGGCGGCCTATGAAGAAGAGCCTTCAAAAGTGAGTGGCGTGTTTGAAGAGGCGAGAAGCCATGGCCTCACTGTGGCTAGGGCTTTGGCTTTCAGTGATGGTGGGGTTTTTCCACTCCAGATCTCCCCTGGCGTTTACAATCCAAAGATGTTTCAGGTTTAATTTGTCGATCGATCATGAAAGTCAAATATTATAACTCTATATACGCTTGATATTTTTTTTCTCCACTTAATAATAATTCTATTATGATTGTACGTAGTATATATATGTTCAAAAATATTTTCTTATATATCAATTTATTGAAGCACCGAGGGTTATTGCATCAAAGAAGATTGAATGAGTAAACTTCCATTTGGAAGAGTTACCTTAAGGATATTTGACCACAAGGTCTTTGGCTATGTTTAGTTAAATACTCCGTATTATTATGATTATTATTATTATTATTATGATTATTATTATTATTATTATTATTATTATATTGAGGATGCATTGGAATGAAGGGGCTGGATTTTGTGATAAGTGAGGCTAGGAAGTACGGCATAAAGCTGATATTAAGCTTGGTAAACAATTACCCCGATTTCGGCGGAAAGCAACAATATGTGAACTGGGTACATCCTGACCACAATTCCCCTCCCGATCTATTCTTCACCGATCCCCAAGTCAAACAATACTACATGAATCATGTTGAGGTTTGCATTCTATATTCGTACCTACTACTTCGTCCGTTCCACAAAACCTTTCTGATTTTGACTTTTAAAAGATTTAAAAGGAGTGTATTTTAATATTGACTTTCCACATATATCCTTTGATGTCATGGTTAGACTGATAAAGAAAAAATGTGATGTCATAGGTAGGTTAAGAATTAATAAGGGTAAAATTGACTTTTTAATAAAAATGAGAAAGACTTTTTGGGACTGATAAAAAAAAGAAATGAGAAAAAGTTTTGTGCGTGGGACGGAGGGAGTACATAATAACGCAACTCCAAAATTTATTACTCTCTCCGTCCCTGAGAACATGAGAGATTTTAATATTATTCCATATTTCTTTTGTTAAAAAATAAAATAGAAAATCTATATATTCAAAAACTATGTCAAAATTTTTACAAATCAAGAAATGACGACAAAAGTATTTAATTTTATCAAATAATCAATTAAAATGCACAGATAAATAAAAATTTTCGTAATTTTTGAATAGTGAAGTGTTGGATCCTTTATCCACAATTTTGAAAAATGTTTATTTTTTGTTATAACATAAGTTTAATACTCCCTCCGTCCCAAAAAGATTTACACATTTCAAAAAAAATGCGTACCATAATCCCTTACCCATTTCTATTAAAAAACCACTTTTACCCCTTACTTTTTCAAACCCTACCTATCACATCATACCTTTTTCCTAATAATCTATATATCACATCCTACTTTTACTCATCACATCAAGGGTATTTTTGGAAAGTCAACACAAAATTATCCCTCTCTTAATTTCAACTTTAGTCAAAATGGGTAACACTTTATGGGACGAAGGGAGTATAATTTTTAGACTTTTTATAAGATGTATTTTGATATATCAATTTGTTGTTACATTTATTAATTTAAAATTAATTTAATCTGTTATTAAAGAATGTCATAGTAAAGAATATAAATATAATGTCACAAAGAATGAGATTAACGTAGAAATAAGACTGAATTGCCTTTTTTTGAATCTTATAACTAGACTCATTTGCAATTTTAATTTCAAGAATTATTTATATGTTTGTATAGGCTATTCTTACAAGGAACAACAGCATAAGTGGGGTGATTTACAAGGATGATCCTACCATTATGGCTTGGGAGCTCATGAATGAACCCAGATGTCAATCTGATTTATCAGGAAGCACCCTTCAAGTATATATTTTTTTAATTTTAATTTTAGTGCTTTTGTATATTTCTAATAATAGTAAAGAAATATTTACACTAAATAGTAATAAAACTTAAGTCATTTCCCTAAATAGCATTTAAACTGTTTTATTCCTTAAATAGCACTTAATAATATTCATAATGTCCAGTGATGTCAAATATTTGCTTGAATAATGACTAATGCATAATAATTAAAAATGCTATATTGGAAAGAAAACCACACGTAGTGCTATTTAGGGAAAATCATTATGTTTTAGTGTTATTTAAGTAAATTCCTCTAATAATACTAATAATAATAATAATAATAATAATGTCAACTTCCAAACAAGGCCGTTATGTAAAATACCAAGAGACTGTCAAATTACAGACAATCAACGGTATAACACTCATATTTAGAAGATCAAAGTAATTTTATTTAGCTATATTTTTTTCATTTGTAGCTTTACATTATGATTAGTAATGTTACCCATGTCTATCTTCTACGGAGTATTACCTTTGTCACCGAGTATTTATTCATTTTTTTTTATTTTTATCAAAGCTGTTACAATAAAATTTAACTATTAATTAAATAAACTTTATACGGAGTATATTGATACAAAAAATACTTTCATTTGATTTAACTTATAAAATTATTTCAAAATATTTTATTTAATTATAAGTTATGACTTATGAACTGAATTTCCAAACGTGCAATAACTTAAGCACAAACTACTTATGAGTTATGAGCTGAATTTGCAGAAATGGGTCGCAGAAATGGCTGCCTTCGTGAAGAGCATCGATAACAAGCACCTTCTAGAAATTGGACTCGAAGGCTTTTATGGCAAAGCAGATGACGCCAAAAATCAAGGATTAGCATTTCAGTATGGGACTGACTTCATTTCTAACAATCAAATCCCCCAAGTCGATTTCGCAACTCTTCACGCTTATCCCGATTCATGGTAAACAACAACTCAAATAACGGAGAATATAGTACCCCTAAAATATAGTCCCATAGAGTCCTTCATGTTTTAAAAAAATTGTCCCTAAAAAGTCTTTCTCAGTTCTATTAAAAAATCACTTTTACTTCTTATGCTTTCGTACCCTACCTATCACATCATACATTTTTTCTTATAATCTACACATCACACCATACTTTTGACACTTTATTAGTCAATATGTCTCTCCCTTTTTTCTCAATGGTATTTTTGGAAACTCAATACAAAGTTATCTCTCCATTATTATGCCACTTTAATTAATATATGTCCTTTTGTTTCTGGGACAAAGGAAGTACAAAAAATACTACGGTACTAAACTAAGAGGGCCGACGGTCACCGGTAATCCACCACCACGCTAGCATTTTCACACTGTTATTGTTAGAATATAAAAATATTTTCTAGACCACAACCACATGCTTGAATTTTTTGTTGAGTTGGTTTCTTGATGACAACTAATGCACTCCTAAATTATCATCACTGATACAATTTGATAATAACTTGTCTTATTGAATATTGATCGAGAGATATGGCCCTAGCCCCTATATATAGGGAATACAAGAGTAATCAAAGTACAAGTAGGAAAGGAAAGGATAATCCTAGTAGGAAAGGAAAGAAGTATCCTAATTTAATTATACTTCCTAATATCCCCCCGCAAGCTGATCAACGGAGACGAGGGGCAGCTTGGAACATAAGTACTCAAAAGGAACTGGCGGAAGCGGTTTGGTAAGAATGTCTGCTAGCTGCTCTGAGGAGGAAACATGATGTGGAGTCATAGTGTCTGCCATAACCTCATCTCGTACAAAGTGACAGTCTGTGCCCACATGCTTCATGCGATCATGAAGAACCGGATTTTTGGTGACACAGATAGTCGACTCATTGTCACAGTATAACTTCGGTTTGGACGGAGGAATACCCAGCGCATCAGTGATATATCGAAGCCACATAGCTTCTGCAACCCCTGCAGCCATAGCTCGATATTCAGCTTCAGTGGATGATCTAGAAACACGAGTCTGCTTTTTCGTGCACCAAGAGATGATATTAGGACCGAGTAGGAG
>OOIL02006896.1:837243-851129 GCA_900332095.2 Cuscuta campestris | reverse complement strand
TTTTATCGTTTTTGGAGATAGTTGGCGCCGGGGCTGCTTCATGACCATCAATCCATCCAAGGAGGAGATTAGCTGAAAGAGCTGTCTGGACATTGAGAGACCATGCCGGATAATTTGTTTCGGTGAGTTTTTCTGGGATTAAGTTGTGGAGACTCCGAAGCAAAAGTTTTACTCCGGAGGGTAAGGACGCCAAAGGATCTGACGGGGCTGCCATGATGGGCGGCGGTCGGAAAAAAAGAGAGGCTAGGTTTTTGAGAGCCTTAGCTCTGATACCATGATACAATTTGATAATAACTTGTCTTATTGAATATTGAGAGATATGGCTCTATATATAGGGAATACAAGAGTAATCAAAGTACAAGTAGGAAAGGAAAGAATAATCCTAGTAGGAAAGGAAAGAAGTATCCTAATTTAATTATACTTCCTAATAATCACACTACGTACCATCATTTACACTCGCAAATTTCTATTTGTAGGATAAAAATATATACCTACTCTTAAATAGAAACATTTCATTTCGAATAACCTTTCAATTTACTTTTTTTTAACATGAAGGTTGAGTGGAAGAGACGATGCAGCTCAACGCTCATTCATGAGAAATTGGATCAACACCCACATTTATGATGCAGAGAAGACTCTTAAGAAGCCCCTCGTCGTAGCAGAGTTCGGGATGAACAGTTCGGTCCCCGGATTCAGCGTCCCGAAGAGGGACATGTTATTCACCACCGTTTACTCGGCCATTTACAACTCCGCGAAGGGCGGCGGGGCGGCGGCCGGCGGGTTGTTCTGGCAACTGTTTACGGAGGGCATGGGTTCGTTCGACGACGGGTACGAGGTCATATTGAGCCAGAGCGCCTCGACGGCAGAGGTCATCCGGCGACAGTCAAACGCGATGGGCGAACTTAGTAAAATGTTTGCCAGGGTGAAGAAGATGGAAGAAGAGTGGACAAAGGAAAATAACGATGGCAATTGAAGAGTATAAAATCTCTCTTTTTTTCGAGGAAAAGGTTTTCTACTCCTAGCCACGAACATTTATTTAATGGTCTGTTATAGTTTTTGTTTATGAAACATATATAAACTATATATGTATGAATTCCTTATTCTAAACCCTATCATATCACAATAGCACAATTTTCTGGTGTGTATTCATTTCGGATTTTAAGTGATTATGACAGATTTTGTATAATCCATTGATTATGACGTTATGTGGAATTTAAAATAATGAAAAACCCTCCACTTACTTTATTTATTACACCTCACATATCTTACTCATTAAGGGTATTATACATGGTAAACTTTCACTTTTTTCCAACTCTCCTTAAAACCATAAAAAATCAAAGTGAAATTTGCACTAAATAGGACTAAAACATAATGACTTTTCTAATATAGGACTTAAACTTTTGTATTCCCTAAATAGGACTTAATAATGACCTAGTGAGAGGATTAATGTCCAGTAATGATGGATGGACATTTACTTGAATAATGACTACTTTATAATGACCAAAGGTCCTACATTGGGAAATAAAAACATATGGTCCTATATTGGGAAAGTCATTATGTTTTAGTCCTATTTAGGTAAATTACTCAAAATCAAAACGAAAAGATCTTAATGGGATGAAGGGAGTATTTAATATATTCATGTAGTTACCTAGTTTTGAACTATCATATTTTTTAATATATAATACTCTATTTTTAAACATAAATAAATAAACTAATGTTTAATATGTTGCATTATAGACTGTGACGACTAGCTAGTACTCCCTCCGTTTCTTAAAATCCTTCCTCTTTCATTTTTTTGTTTTTTTTTAAAACACTTCCCTTTTCTATTAAAAAACCACTTTTACCCCTACTTTTTTCATACCCTACCTATCACATCAAACTTTTTCACTAATAACTAAACTATCACATCTTACTTTTACCCATCACATCAAGGGCAAAATTGGAAAGTCAACTACAATTTAACACTTTCTTATTTTCCACCAAAGTCAAAATAGGAACTCTTTTGAGAAACGGAAGGAGTAGTAGTGAAAGAAAAATATGAGACGGCATGAGTAATACCCAGCATATACCACTACTACTTGTACTATATACTCCCTCCGTCCCAAAAAGTTTGTTACGTTTAGAAAAAACTGCGTCCCGTAAAGTTCGTTACATTTCTATTAAAAAACCACTTTTACCCCTTACTTTTCCATACCCTACCTATCACATCATACCTTTTTCCTAATAATCTACTCATCACATCCTACTTTTACCCATCACATCAAGGGTATTTTTGGAAAGTCAATACCAAAATATCCCTCCCTTAATTTCCCAAAAAGTCAAACCGTCCCATTCTTTTTGGGACGGAGGGAGTATATATTTACATTATATTGGGGTTTGCAATGAGAACCTTTCTTCATATCCTAGTGTTCCTGTTACAATTTCTAAACAACAATCAAACGAATTTTATAACAAATTAGCAGAGGAAATTAGGCATGTTAATTATTTTGGAATGTAGCAAATCAAAATTATGTGGAAGCTAAAATAAGTAATAAGAATAAGTTGAAGGGAACAAACTTTATGTGTGAGATTTACACTAAATAATACTAAAACATAAGTCATTTTCTAATATAGTACTTAAACATTTGTATTTTCTAAATAGTACTTGAATAATGTCTAGTAGCGGGAATTCAATAATGTTCAGTGATGATAAACGTTTAGATTGAACAATATTCAGTGGCGGTAGACATGTTCTTGAACAATGACGTACCAGTGAACAATAACCAGTGGTACTACATTGGGAAATAAAAATGTATGGTACTACTTTGGGAAAGTCACTATATACTCCGTATATTTTGGTACTATTTAGGTAAATTTCCCACTTAATATCTTAACCCTAATTCATCTTATCTTCTTCTCTCTCCGGCTCCACGCACGCACCGCCACCCTTCTTCCTCCCTGTTTAATTAGCAACCGCACCCATGTCGCATCCTTCCCCTCTCTTTCATGCACCCCGAGACACAGTCGTCCTGCAACGGCTATCGGTCATCCTTGCGGCGACATTGCAGCTCGCCAACGTAGTTCAGGAAACATTTTTATATTCTAATAAGTCCCCTTAAGCGTGTGGCTCCTTTGAACCCTGCATGTGCAAGCACAATTTTTTTAAAACAAGTTGGGTGATGGGGTTTTGACATAGTGAAATTTGCACTAAATAGGAATAAAACATAAGTCATTTCTCAATGTAGGACTTAAACTTTTTTATTCCCTAAATAGGACTTAATAATGACTAGTGAGAATAATAATGTCCAAGTGATGCTGGACATTTAGTTGAATAATGACTGATAAATAATGACCAATGGTCCTACATAGGGAAATAAAAACATATGGTCTTATATTGAGAAAGTCACTATGTTTTAGTCTTATTTAGGTAAATTACCCGATACTACACAAAAGTAATGAGGGAGAAGAAGTAATATTTACGGTATTATTTATTCATTAAACTTTGATAAAATTTCTCGAGGCTATGGATAGCTCCACCAGTCCACCTTGTCTTTTTAGTTAGTCTACGCTTCTTTTTTTCTTTTATATGTCTTTTTAAACAAAAGTTTTTAAAAGAATTAAAACAATACTCCGGTGATCGATCCGTATGTGTGAAAGAAATATTTTGTCCCCAACTACTAACGACTTTTTTTTCTCTAAATTGTGTGAATGTTGACGTTTCGGTTGGCCTTGTGGATAATGGGGTGATGGGGCTTGGCTTTTTAGCCCGTACCCGTCACGGTGTGTTCGTTGCGGGGAAAAAATATGATTGTTCATGGGAGTTTTGGAGATCAAAAATGTAAAATTTGCACTAAATAAGACTAAAACATAATGACTTTCCCCATGTAGGACTTAAACTTTTTTATTACTTAAATAGGACTTAATAATGACCTAGTGGGAGGAATAATGTCCAATAATGATGGACATTTACTTGAATAATGACTTTTGATAATGACCAAAAGTCTTACATTGGGAAATAAAAACATATGGTCCTATATTGGAAAAGTTATTATGTTTTAATCCTATTTAGGTAAATTTCTCATCAAAAATTTAAAAGTTGAAATTGGTTCCAACGCCGCTAATTAAGCCAAAGACAGCTGGTTATTATTACCCGCTACTACTCCCTTCGTTTCAAAAAATAGTTCCACTCTATTATTTTACGTATTCTACAAAATATTTTTACACCTACCAAAAATCTTAGTTAATATCCCTCATTTCTCTTATATTGCGATAATAATCATTTTAAAGTTATTTTAGACATTTTAGGTAAGAAAAAAATATTTTTGTGGGATAAAATTAGGATAGAAATGTTTTTCGAAACGGGAGAGTAGTAGGGAGTATCGTTATTAGCACGGGGTATATTTGTTAACTAACCTCTTTGAATTTTCACGCCGTGCAGATTCATTTTAAAAAATAAAGGAGATTATTACTCATACTGTAATTCTTCCGCCCCAAACTAATCGTACGTCTTTTATCCTGGTTCACTATTTATTTGTCAAATTTTTTCGATTTTCTTTACTTATTTTTGTTAATTACTTTTTAAAATAACATACTCCCTCCGTTTGCAAAAAGACTTCCCATTTTAATTTGGGGGGGAAAAATAAGGAAGTGTTAAATTATACTACGTAGTTGATTTCCAATTTTGCTCCTGATGTGATGGGTAAAAGTAAGATGTGATATTTTGGTTATTAGAAAAAAAGTATGATGTGATAAGTAGGTATGAAAAAGTAAGGGTAAAAGTGGTTTTTTAATAGAAAGAAGAAGTGTTTTATTGGAAGTAAAAAAAATGAAAGATGAAGTGTTTTTGAGAATAGAGAGAGTGGATAAATCGAAAAAGAAATTCAGTCACATCTGGATATCCGTAATAGGACAATATAAAAAGATGGGGGGGAGCAAATTAATTTACTACTACTCACTAAGTCCCCCATTTGAACTCTTTAAAGAAGAAGAAGATTGATAATATACAGAGCAAATAGCAATTAATTATCATTATTATACGAAGTAAAAAAAAGATGAGGAAACAGTACCAGGGAGTGTCTATAATGCCCTTATTGTTTCTTCTTGTGGTCTTAGCTTTGAGTGTGAAAACCATCAAAGGGCATAATAACAATAATGGAATGGTGAGGGTCAACGGCACGCAGTTGATGTTGAACGGTATCCCGTTTAAAGTCAATGGTTTCAAAGCTTACTGGCCGTTGTTCGCGGCGGCGGAGCCTTCCCAGAGAGCCAAAGTCGGCGCCGTTTTTGACCAGGCAAGGACCCACGGTCTCAATGTGTTAAGGACTCTGGCTTTCGGGGAAGGGGGGAAAAACCACCCCCCGCTCCAGATCGAACCAGGGCATTACAATCAGACCATATTAGAGGTTTGTTGGTCGTTTAATTTTATAACCTTCTTTTCTTTTTTTAACTGTCTGTTTTGATTTTTTACTCTTTCGTGTTACGAGTTTTTATTTATTTATTTGGTGATGTGGTGGTGAAGGCGCTGGATTATGTGGTTTCGGCTGCCGGGGAGAGGGGTATAAAGGTCATTTTGAGCTTGGCGGACAATTGGAAGGACTATGGGGGGATGATTCAGTACGTGGAATGGGTACATGGTGTTGGAAAGAATTTGAGCGCCGAGCTTTTCTTCAGTGATTTTAAAGTCAAACAACACTTCAAGAATCATGTTAAGGTTACCATATTATTATTATTCTCTCAAAGAAAAAAATGCAATTTATTAGTCTTTTATTTTTTTTTGGTTGAATTTCAAGAATTATTTATTATTTTTTTGGTTGAATAGGCTATTCTTACGAGGAAAAATAAATTTACTGGGGTGATTTACAAGGATGACCCAACAATTATGGCTTGGGAGCTCATTAATGAACCCAGATGTAAATCAGATTTATCAGGAAACACTCTCCAAGTATGTTTCTTTATTGCTCTTTTTTAATCATTTTTTCTTATGTTTTGAAATCAGACTGTTCAAAACTATTGTTATAACAATGACTGTTTATTTTCACTTCCAAACAACACATGAGTTTCAACTTTGAGGTGACATAATTACTGTGAATGCAATTCAATGTGCACTCAACAAATTTGCAGAAATGGATTGAAGAAATGGCTAACTTCACCAAAACCATTGATGAGAACCATCTTCTGGAAATTGGACTTGAAGGCTTTTACGGCCAGCAAAACCCCAAGAAAAATCTGGGATCCAACGACGGATTTCACCAATTCGGGACCGACTTCATTCGAAACAATCAGATCCCAGGAATCGATTTCGCAACTGTTCACGCATACCCCGACGCATGGTACCTTCTTTTTTCTCTCTCAATATCTGTGCCCAGTCAAAGCGACGAATATAATTATTGTTATTTTACGCGGACTAAAGGTTAGGCAACAAGACGAGTGAGGAAGAACAGCTCTCATTTCTGAAGGCATGGATCGACGTCCACTTTGAGGACGCGAAAGAGATTCTCAAGAAGCCCATACTTGTAGCAGAGTTTGGGAAGAGCAGTAAAGATGAGGGATTCACCGCCGACAAGAGGGACAAAGTATTTACCACAGTTTACTCTGCCATTTCCAACACCACGAGGGTAGGGGGCGCGGCTGCCGGCGGGTTGTTCTGGCAACTGTCGATAGAAGGCATCCTGGATGCCTTCTATGATGGGTATCATGTCATCTTAAACCAGAGCCCCACGACAGCCGAGGTCATCAAACAACAATCGCGCGTGATGGGCACTCTTTAGATGATGAAGTGAATGGCATGGGTTGCCATGGGTTATGGCGGTCATTCGTGTGTACTACTGATAAGTTTCGTTCTGGGTTTTCTACGGTTCTTTCCCAGATCGTAATAATGAGAGTCGAACCGGATAGAGTTATCAGATATATTCAAATGCTTATCAAACATGTATCTTAATGAAACTATCAGAGAATTTTCCTAAAACCCTCCTTCTATGTTCCCTCTTCTTATTCCTAACTTTCTTCTCTGGCTGACTGATTCAACCAAAAATTCATGCTTGAAGTCTAGAGAAAAAGGTTTTATATACACTCTAAACGGTAAAATGAACAAAATGCCATGGTTTATTGTAGTTTTTTGTTTGTGAAATATTTACACCAGACATGACTAAAAAACCAGAAACTCAAAATGATTTAACTGATACTTGGTCTACAAATTGCTTATTTTGAATGACATCTCAACAACACCTGGTTTTAGTTTGAGGAGGAAGAAGAACGAAGAAGAAAAGGTTTATCATATGACCGTTCCGTCCTTGATGGTGGCGTTCTTAAGAACAATGGTGATCCCAGACCTGATGTAGAAACCCTCATCCACCCGGTCGGCTTCATCAATTCCCTGCAATTGACCAACCAAGATTCCGGATAAACTTCCTTTTTCGTACCCGAAGTTTTTACTGGGGTAAATAATACGTACTCCGTAAATATATATACTTACATCCTGGTTTGCAATGACCACGTCTCTTCCTATCCTGGCGTTCTTGTCAATGATGCAATTTCTGAACAGAAAAATGAATTATGAAAAATTTACGCATAACGGATTAACAGGCTCTTCTGGTGCAGAGTACCCACCTGATTTTGGTGTTTGCCCCTATTCCAATGGGAACCTTCCCATCAGCCAGTAGAGAAGCAATCTCTGCTTCTGTTTGATAGTAGTCTGCGCCCATCATCATTGTATCCTGAAACAATGAATGTAGACACACGTTACATCCACATTCATTTGATTCTTAATGTAGAGAGAAAGCCATAATGGCGTGATGTTATGAAAACGTACCTCAAGCTCAACACCATAATCTAACCGTGAACGCACGCCTACTATAGAGTGTTTGAGACTGCATTCCCTCAAGAAGCAACCATGTGAGATTATTGCATCGACCATCTGAGCCCCCAAGAACAGAAAACCATAGGAATTAGTAGATTATTGCATCAGCCATCTGAGAATATTCCAAGTTTACCCCTACTTAATTCTCCATCATTCTAAGATATGAGTTACTATTTGCTAATCAACTTTATTTAAAGAAAATTTGTTGATAGAATATGTGAACCCTGACAACTATAGCACACTTGCAGCAAACAATAGATGTTCTTTAATACGGAGTATAATCTAGGAATTTTTTTTGTATGGCCTGCCCTAAGACAGACCCACAAATCGCAGATAAGATAAGAGGGGTAGAGGACGTACCTTGCACTTATCAGCCTTAGTAGGAGGTAAGAATCTCGGCGAGGTGTAGAAAGGAGACTTTGGGTCATTGAAGTCAAACTTAGGAGACTGCAAAGATGACAAAATGCAATGAAATTCCAAAATAATGGAGCAGAGAATATAGGCAAAATCGAAAAGTCTAATCTGACCTGCTCGGTGAGTGCCAAGTTTGCATCAAAAAAGGACTTCACTGTTCCAATGTCCTCCCAGTAATCGCTAAAAAGATACGCCTGAGAATCAAACGAAACGAAGCAACTGAATTAGTAAATGTAACTCCATCAGAAGCTAGAGATGCATTGTGGGTTAAGGTCTTGTTTGGGAACAAAAATTTTCAATTAGCATAACCATTTTGGACAATTTTTTTTAATGCTGTTGATTAACTTTGAAAATGCTAAAGTTAAACGTTGCCATTAGTTGGCATTTTTCAAAACGCTAAAGGTGTTGCCAAACAAGCACTAAGTTGATATCAACTCTTACCCGGACATTACGGTCTTTGACAGCAGCTGGGATGATTTCTGAGCCAAAATCATTGCATGAAGGGTGTTTTGACATTAGAAGATCTAGCAGAACCTCAGTTTTGAAAACGTACACACCCATGGACGCAATATAAGGGTATTTCTCGGCTTCTTGATCAGAAAGTCCTAGAAGAGATGTGTCAATTCTCTGCCATAGAAAACATAATTAGAAACTATGATGCTTAGGATATGTTTGGACCATGTAAAAAAACAAGGGAAGAAAACAGAGGGAAAATAAAAGATAGAATAAAAATCAATCGACTTCTTTTACGTATTTGATTCCACTCATTTCATTTTTTTTTTTGTTTATTACATGAAGACTAAGTCTATATGTAACATTTTTGAGAAACTTTAGAATGATTTACAATAGCCCTTTTGCTTAAAACTAGGTTGTCTACCATTGTTTGCAGGGCAGGCCCTTTTAGTTTTTCAGCAAATTGTACAATGCACCCGCTTTCATCAATTTTCATCAATCCATAATCTGAAGCCTGGCTGCATGAGAGAAAAAGAAATGATGAAACCAAGATATCAAAAGTAAACACCAACTCCATCCATATGGAAATGAATGATATATCATTATTAAATTAGTTGTGTAACAATCAGCAAAACTAAACTACAAACTTCAACCACATACCTGTCGTCCATGGGCACACAAGAAACCGTAATATCAGCACCAGTGTCAACATGCTTCTGCAAGTACGAATTGCATCGTGAAGAAAGTGGGTGGTAATAAAACACATAGACAGATCAAGAAAAGTGGGTGTAATTTGCCATGTGAACGGGTGAACCAGTACCCGAACAAAGTCCATATAGTCCATTCGGTAAAGATGGTCACCCGACAAGATCAATATATGCTCCACATTCTTGGTCCTGGAATCCTCAAGTACCCATATGAATTGCCGTACTGCATCAGCAGTACCTTGAAACCACCTCTTTCCTGCTTCTCCCGGTCTTTGGGTGGCAGCTAGAACCTGCATCAACAAATATTCAACAACCCAGTAAACCAGGTATATATCTTCAAAAAAAACCCAGTAAAATCCCACAAAAATTAGGGTCCAAGCAGATTTAGATTTTCAAGGTAATAATTATTTACAATAAAGCACAAAACCATCCATACCTCCACAAATCCATCCCCAAAATTCACCCCATTTCCAATGCTATAGGTGCGAGCAATGTGGCGATTGAGAGAGAAGGAATTGAACTGAGTTAGTATGAATATTTTGCTGATTCCACTGTTGATACAGTTGCTCATTGGTACATCAATCAGCCTGTAGCAACCACCCATTGGCACCTGCAAAACAACACTGCAAATGAGCATCCTTTTAAAAGAAAATGAGAAACCTTCATGGCATGTTTTGTAGTAAAAAACATGAACACGGGAAAGGAAGTGAACATCCTTACATGAAAATGAGCCATTAACAACAAAACATTGCAAAAATAGCACGGGAAATATGTAGATGTATGGTGTAATTTGAGGCAAAACAAAGCAGATTTGAGATATTAGGGAATCATCATAACTCACAATGAACTCCTAACAAGTTAAACATCAAATAACTAACAGAAAACTGTTCAATATTTTTCTAATACCACTCATGATAGCACTTTAAAACACTTTTTCTAATAGCATTGGAGTACTTTGTATCATATAAATGAGGTCGGTGCTCTGTTTGACACCAAAGTGGTTCCTATCCCACAACCCCCAACCCACTTTTGTATTACCGATATGCTAGATGCTACAGTGCTCAGTGTAGCGCATAGGCAAAACAAGGGGCTAGGAACCACTTTGGGTCGAACGGAGCTTCATAGGACTCACAAATTGCATAGGTGTCATAGTATGGTGTCAAAAGAACCCCAATGCATATAAATACTCAAACCCACTAGGACGAGTCTTACAGCGGGTTTAGAGCGGTTTCTGGTGAGTGGAAAGAGACGGGTCCCAGCACCGCCACCCAGGATGATGGAGGCTACATTTCTTGGGTCAGCGTCAGGATGATCTTCAATAAAATCTGTATCAAATGACTGAAACAAATACAAACACATGAATCAGATAGATAGATCAGAAACCTAAACTTTTACATGAACAAGAAAAAAAACATCATTTGATCAATGTGTGAATCTGCATACCAAAAGTTGCTTGTTAATGTCATGTGTCAGGACAGAATAGGTAATCCCAGGGTTTCCCTTCTTAGCCCTTCTTCTCCCATGGCTCTCAGTCTCACTAACCCTAATGCCTCTGTTTTTATGGCAGCCCCTTGTCTTCTCACCCCAGAATCCACTGTACCCATACCCAAGCTTCTTGGAAATTGACCCTTGGTGAACATTGACATTCATAGAAGAAGCACACAGTGCATCCATAGCTATATCCACAGTATAAAAGCACAACTTCCCACAGTTTCAAGCAACTATGTATACTTAACCAAATCAAGAACGAGCATAGGTGTCAAGAAAGCTGGAAAAACCCCCCAAGATTTATTGTGAATTTGACAGAGCTAGTGGAGGTTGTTATGACTTGCAAAAGACACACCAGACCCAGACAAAGGGTGTCTGATGATTATTAGTTCTTGGGTTTTCCAGTAGGAGTGGCCACGAGGAGAAAAGGGAAAAGGTGGATCGAAAAATAAAAGGTAAAAAGGGAATTCAGATGATAATTTTTGGCAATTTCAGGCAGCAATGAACACAAAGATCTGAGCTTTTTAGTTAGTTCCCTGCTCTACTTTTGGTGAACAGATCGCTGTGAATCTCGGAATTTGGAGATGGCACTAGTTAATTCTTCTTACGGAGTACTAGTATTTTCCATTTTTAAATTCTCATTTTGCTCTTCCCATATCACACTCTTCTTGATCTTTTAGAGTTTTTAACTTCTTTTCCATCCCAAACACAAATATTCCCACTTTTGTTTATTTATACAAGTATATTTTAATTTATTTAATAAAATAATATTCCAATCATATTAATTTTTATTTTGCAAATTTTTTATAGAATAAAGTACATAATCGATTTATGTAATTTTCTCTATTTAGTCTTTTATTATCAAATATAATTCATTTGATCCTTCACTTATGGATATATTTCCACAAATAGTTATTTTTTAACCCTTTGTCATATTAATGTTAATTTGAAAGCTAAAAGTATATAATTAGACATCAATCCTACCAGTGACGTATTCTTATGTCAGTTAGACTGATAACAAAATAATATTGATTATGACTGTGGACTTGGATCCCGACAAAAAATCATATCTGTAGACTATGATTATAATAGAAAGTGATTGTAATTTTTAAATGACGCATCAGGAATGATTTCTAAAATTGTGTATGACAAGAAAGATATATGATCATTGTGAAATTACTCTTTTAGCTTTTAAACTAATATTAACATGATACATCAACATAATAAAAGATAAAAAAGGACTATTTATGGAAGGATACTCATAAAAGAAAGATCAATGGTAAAAGACTAAACATGGGGAACTCACTGTTACAAATGACCAATTGTGAAATTTATTAATTTTTTATATTACATCTTTTAAAATAATTTACCCAGTTAATAGTAAAATATAAAAAAATATTCCGTATCAAAATAGAGCTCTATATTTTTTTTATCCAATAAGAAGATTGCTGCCATTTGAAAGTGTATGTTTCCTGGGATGATGTTTTATAGTATTTTTTTATATTATAAATTGACTTTATTTTTATTGTGATTCTTATTTTAAAGATAAAAATAGAAAATTCTTATTTCAATAATTAAATAAAAAAACTATACTCCGTATAATAAATTTTGAGGGGGAGGGGGTATTGATTTGGTAAATGTTACTCCGTAATTCAAGTTTGATTGATGAGGGGAAGAATCTAGAGTAGAATGATTCTTCTCAGTATATTTAGGTCCATGAGCCCGTCACGTGGGCGACCCTATGCGTCCGGTACAGCGCTTGCCACGTGGACAGGTCATTTGTCCACCAGATGACTAACAGTCCAAAACATGTTTCTTGCGGTGGAGTCTCTTACTCTCTTCTCTCTTGCTCCCTATTTTATTTGGATAAACTATTTGTACCCCAATTTCTACTCAACCAAAAAACATATAATTGTTGGTTTTTATTCACAACTGAAATTATTTTCATTTTATTTTATATAAAAATTGATGTGTAATTTAAAATTAAAATTTTTATATTAAAAAACTACATTCAAAATCCTACAAAACAAAAGGTGATCTGACTAAGTATTATTTTGTCAAATGAGTATCAAAATTAGATAATAAAAGTCATTAAAAATTGATCTTATATAAATATAGTGACAAACAACATAAATTGGAACAGATAAAATATCAAAATCCCAACACATGTACTTTCTAAGACCAAATAGAACCACTACCCCCGTCGTTTGGAAAATAAACAAAAATACGCCCTATGTTTTAAAACTTATTTCTAAAATCTCCATGGTTTCAAAACGTTGCACTCATACCTCCTTTGATTATCTGTTTCGGCTATTTAACCGATGAAGAAGAGGGTATTGGTGCCTATTTTTCCAAACTATAGGGGCACGGGTGCTCATTTCTTATTTTTCATTTATTTTTTGTTTTTCCCTTTATTTCTTTCTTTTATTAATCAAAGTTTTTAAATTTGTTTTTAAAATTATTTTTATAACATTCTTACGAATTTTATTTTTTTTCAAAAAAATTAACGCCTTTGTACGTCTCAAATTAACAATTTTTTCTTGCTATTTTCTTATCATTTTCTAGCAATTCAAACACTATTTTTTTCATTTCATTTTCTCACAATTTTCTTTCCTATCATTTTCTTTCCTCATCCAAACAAATTCTTATGTGTTCTTATGTGGTCTGGAAAGAACATTTAGTAGTACCCGTTCCGTCTAAAGTGATACAATTTGATAATAACTTGTCTTATTGAATATTGAGAGATATGGCCCTATATATAGGGAATACAAGAGTAATCAAAGTACAAGTAGGAAAGGAAAGAATAATCCTAGTAGGAAAGGAAAGAAGTATCCTAATTTAATTATACTTCCTAATATCCCCCCGCAAGCTGATCAACGGAGACGAGGGGCAGCTTGGAACATAAGTACTCAAAAGGAACTGGCGGAAGCGGTTTGGTAAGAATGTCTGCTAGCTGCTCTGAGGAGGAAACATGATGTGGAGTCATAGTG
>OOIL02006896.1:817685-833512 GCA_900332095.2 Cuscuta campestris | reverse complement strand
TTCAGACAATTCAAAAGGTAAACGACAGGACTTAGAGACATAACATGATTCACAATGTAAAGGCTCTGAAAACTGAAAACCTAAGGAAGACAAAATAGATTTGGCAATCGCAGGAGCGGGATGACCGAGTCTACGATGCCAAGTGGACTCTTGGATAGCTTGATACGCAACGGTTGGGAGTTTGGAAGGAAGTGTGTATAACCCATGCTCACAGAGGCCCTTGTACCGCACCTGGTTGGTAGGATTGTCCACTATCTGGAAATCATTGGCATTGAAAACAAGGGTGCAGTTGTTATCTTTGGTAAATCGATGGACAGACAATAGATTGGAGGTAAGGGAAGGGACATAATGAAGAGCAGAAAGGTGGTATTTACCATTAGGAGTATGGACAAAACCTGAGCCAGAGTGTGTGATGGGTAGGGATTGACCATTGCCTATGGTAATAGCATCAGTACCGGTGTATTGATGAGGAGATTGTAGATGAGAATAATCAGACGTGACATGGGTATTGGCACCAGTGTCCAAATACCAGTTTGCAGAATGATTACTCGTAGATGCATGCATTGCACGGGGAGCACTGGAGGAGGAGTTCGACGTATAAGAATCATCAAATCGATACCAGCACGCAGACGCAGAGTGACCTTGTTTCTCGCAGATTTGGCAGGTTGGCAGATCCCGTGACGGTCGACCGTTTCCCTGGGACGGTCGACCGTGACGAATTTTTCAAGTGACAAACATATAATACACGTATTTTTTACCCTAAACGTATTTACGAATTTTATATGTATTAAATCGTAAAAAACTTCTTCCTTTGACTCCAATAATCAAAATTTAGAAGGTCAATTTTTTATCTGATCAATTTACTTGATTGTCTTCTTCCCAAAAATACAAATTTTCAAAATTTGTCGACTCAACAATTGTAAAAGTATTAGAACAAGAATACAGTTCAAGTAATTCACCAACGTCTTTTGTTAATTAAATCTCATTCATGGTCTAACAATTTCTTCAACTACATCTAGTTGGGAGTCCAACACTTCTAGTGCTCTAAGAAATAGTAATCAACAACATTATTATCTCTACTTTTTGGATTTTTAAAATGTAATGATTTTTTTTAATTTAGTTTTGGGGGTTAAATATTTATCGACGTTTAAAAATATAAATTTGATTTCATTTTTGTGATCTAAATTCTAAAAATATAAGTTCGTAACTGTATTTTTCATTCTAAAAATGAAAAATATAAAGTTAATTTCATTTTAATCAATTCTAAATTGCGTATAAGATTATTTATGGTGTATTTGTATTCAATTTCAATGTCAAAAATGTCTTTCTTACTAAAAATATTTGTACTAACTATAAGCCGTATTTTTCAAAAATCAAACGTATAAAACACGAAGGTATCCGTATACGTACCCTGAACGTATAAAGTATATAATAAGACGTATTTTTAAAATGTGACCCGTATTATACACGAACGTACGAATAAACGCATTATACACGTATCCGAATAAGCTAACAGAGGTTCAAAGAGAGGATGCCAAGTCCGTTGATATGAGAATCAAATTCTGACAGCGGTGTTATTTGTAATAGTTCATTATGCGCATCGGGCACGAAACGACCTCTTTAAAGATCAAATTAAGATTATACAATAATTTACTCTCTTATAATACTGTCGGATCAGAGTGTGGGGCACCCGGCGTGAACGTTCCATGAAAAGGGTGAATCCCAACCCGAGGCCCGTCTCTCATAAGGGTGGGCTCAAGACAGAGATTTTATTCGGGCCAAGTGAAGCTCCAAGATAGCCAGCCCATCTTTCAACAAGGGCATTTATGTAACTTTCAATAAGAGATAGCTTAGAAATTTTATGTGACAATCTCCGTCTCATTTCTTCGACCGGAAAGCGAAAATGGTGCTCATTCTTTCCAATACCTTCCTACAGAGAAGCTTTCACCTTCCATCGTCGCCCTCTGTTACAAAGGCAATTCCTTGGAAACCCATTAAGGATCTTGAATTTCGTTTCTTGATTCTTGAAATTATTGATTTGTTTATGATGTTCCAGGCCAGTACTGGACCGGGAGATAGGCCCAATCGGATCCGATGGACTTGCAGGAAGAAGGATATTCACCCGGCATTCTACGAGGATGCCAAGGTTTACTGCAATGGCGAGCTGGTGATGACGACCGGCGGGACCAAGAAGGAGTACGTGGTGGATGTCTGGTCGGGGAACCACCCATTTTACCTCGGAAGCCGCGCCCATCTCCTCTCCGACGCCGGCCAGGTCGAGAAATTCCGCAAGAAGTTCGCCGGTTTGTCTGATCTTATGGAAATCCCGGTGCTGAAAGGTGAAATTGTGATTCCTCCTAAGAAGAAATCCGGTGGGAAAGGAAAGAAGAAGTAGTGAATTAATTTCCCTTTCTTTTTTTCTTTTTTTATGGGTTTCATTTTCTTGATTTTCTTTATGGGCGGGGTAAAGGTTGGGTCTTTTGTACTTAATGCTGTATAATTTGATTGTTTGAAAGTGTTGCCTTTGGAAATTTTTCATCCCATCATCCCAGATGAGTAACTTTTCTCCATTTCAGTGCTTCTATGTATGATTTAAGCTGATTTTGTTATTGATGTATCATGCAATTGACTTGATATATGGAAGATTAAGAGTGACTGATGTTGGTAATGATTGATTAGTAGTTCTTGTACCTATAAAATAAAGTTATACAGACTGGTTTTGAAGTAAGGTATCATGTTTAGTTGCTTGTGTTGATGAATGGTGTTGGTAGTGAGAAAAGAGGGGTTGATAAAAGAACACCACTTAACAACCCAGTGCTTGTTCCTTGACCTCATTTCAATGGATGACAAACAATTGTGGCAGCGTGGGAGGTTTGGTACGTCTCTTATCCGTTTTACTACGCATATTTTGAGTAATGGTGTTTTACCCCATCCCAAGTAATCTCAATTGATATGTTACTGGTGGGTTTTGCTGCATTTTGTAATCTGAATGTGATTATTGGCTTGGTGGAAGTGTGGATGATAACTACTGATCTACATTTAGTTTTTTCTTGCAGTTTTCTAGGGGGAAAAACACTTGTTTTTTAGTGCATTTTAAAGTGTTCAGGCACCAGCATTTCAGGTAAGTTGGCCAAGAATGAGTTTTTTTGAGTTGATTTTGGTTTAAGCATTTCAAGATGATGTGCTTCACCATACTTGTGTTGAAGTATTTGCCTGTGACATGCTTCTGATGCATAAGTCTTTTAGAACTGTGCACCAAATGTGAACAAGCTAGAAGGGATTCTTGAAGGAATAGGGCATGTCTATTAGATGCACCAAATGTATATTTGTTAGAAATGATGCATCTACTTTCCAAAACTTCTTAGAAAATAAGAAGCAAGAAAAGCTTAATTTGCCATTTTTATCTAGTCCATTACTTACCCGGAGCTAAAATATTGTCAAAAAATGACTCTTTTTTAGCTCCATTAGCAAGTGAAGACTTGTGTATCACTACTCTATTTATCCCCCGATATATTGAAACCTCCTGTTTTGGTAAAGAATACAACAAACAACAACCTAGTCGAAATCCACAAAAGTAGACTCTGGGGAGGGCGTGTGTACAAAGACTTTACCCCTACTCGAAAGTGGAGAGAGTGTTTCCAAAAAGACTCCGGCTCAAGAACCACAAGTAATTAATCGCGTACGCGAACTCTTATGTTAAAAACATAGGACGGGTTATTTCCAGATGACCCATGATTAACATTGAAAGTTCATTGACTACCTGCTACTTCATTATTAAAGAAGCACAGACAGTGTAAAGAGCCGTCTTGCTAGGTTCCATCATACTCTAAAACTAAAAAAATTATACTACGTATTACTTATTTTTTTTCATTGGACACAAATCAAATTAGAAGTAATTATAACTTTAATTAAAATCAGAACAGTATGCAGCAGGAGAGTGTTAGCAATGGCATGGAAAAACAAGTACTATGACACAGATGAGAGAGTAGAAGCAGATGGATGACATGATGAGCTATATATGCTTCTATTGTATCATGCACTATGGCATTTGGTGTGTTGAATTGAGTTTTTTTTATATTGTTATTATTTATTTATTTTTATCCGTTTTGAGTAGAACCTATTTCTAACCAGTTCATCCGTACTCTTTAGAGCAGTAAAATTTCGGTCCATATTCGAAACTTTATCAGGTTAGATTGATAAAACCAAATTCTGGTCTTTTTCTAGTTCATTCCAATTTCTAGCCCATTAGAATTTCTAATTGAGCTCATTATAGTTTCTAATCTTCTTATTTTCGGGTTAGACCGGTAAATTTGGATTGACACTCCCTTCTCTATGTATGCAACGTGAAACTTCTTATTTGGTGGTTTTTTAATTTTCTTTTCTATTTTCCAATTTAGGTAATTTTCAACGTGTTTAATTACTTCATATTTATTGAATCTTCTATATTTAGTTCCATATTTTTGTTGTGCGTCAAAAATTATGAAATTAATTGAGATTAGGAGATGAAATTAATCTGTCATATACTAAATCTGGGATTTCAAATTTTTACCTAGACCGGAATATACAAGTCTAGTTTTCGATTCAATACTCTGGATAATTCTGATTTTTCGATTTTTCCCGATTCTGGTCTGATATTATCCGTTCTAGACCGGTATACACCGCTAAAAATATTTATTCGTACTTCAGCTATAAAATGGAAAAAATTATTCAGAATAATCCCAATTTTACATGTTCTTTTAATAATAATCTCATATTTCACTGTGATATATAATAATCCAACCTTTATTGAATTTTTTTATTTTTGGATCGTCGTTAAGTTTCTCACGCCGGGTTAATGGTTAGGATTTTTTTGATGCATTGTTGTTTTCTTTTTTAAATTTTTATTTAAATTTTTAAAATGACTTTCTACCTTCATTTCTATTTAATTTTTTTAAGATTAGCCTTACTTTAGAAAAAATAAAAATAGGTATAAAAAATAATGGAAATGAGAAAAATACTAAAACCATACAAAATTAATGAAATACATAAGATAATCAATCGAAACTATACTCAAACCCGTAACAAAATTTCATTTTTGTTACGATTATTTATTATATCTATTTTTTTGTTTTTTATCTAAAATTAGACTAATCTTTAAAAATAGCAATTATGGAGGTAGAAAGTCATTCTAAAAATATAAATTAAAATTTCAAAAAAATGAAAATTCATTAAAAAAATAATCTCAACTTTCATTTTGGTGTGCAAAACAGACCGTTTCTGTTAACTTGTCGTTAGTAACTTAACGACGATCCAAAAATCACAACTTTTAGTAATTTGAGTTTATTATGAGGATGTTTGTGAGTGCGGGGAGTTTTAAAAAGGCAGATGTGCTAAATCAAAAGTATAAAGCAGTTATTTCAAGCTTTGGTGAAAATCACTTCTAGAGTAAATTTAAACTTCTAAAATGTTAGAATATAAATAACTGTTCCTGGGCCACAACCACAAGCTTGAGCTTTTGGTTGAGTTGGTTCCTTGACATGGTATCGGAGTCTCGTTGACTAAGAGGTCACGGGTTCGAAACTCAGTGTCACTCAGTTTAAAAAAAATAAGGTTTCACGTGCAAGGCTCGAAAAAGATTACGCTTGCACGTGAGGAGGCGTGTTAGAATATAAATAACTGTTCCTGGGCCACAATCATAAACTTGAGCTTTTGGTTGAGTTGATTCCTTGACATAAAATCACAATCCATAATCTAAAGTTGATAGCAAAACACTTAGGCATTGTTTGGGTAAAGAGAGAAAATGCAAGGAGAGAAATTGGGTGGAAAGAAAAGGGAGAGAAGATAAAATGGAGAGAAAATGGAAAGAAAATGAATGTTGTTTGGATAGGTAGAAAATGGAGAGAAAAAGTAAGTGGAAAGAAAATATATAAAAATAAAAAGACAATTTTACCCTTATTATATATTTATGTTTTTAAAAAGTGAATGCAATAGAGGGCAAAAGTGTCATTTCAATAGTTTTCTCTCCATCTAAACAATTTTCTCACCTATTGAGAGGAGAAAATTTTTTAGTTTGGGATGGGAGTGATTTTCCTTTCCTTCTCCATTTTCTCATGCAAACAAACAAAGGAAAATTTTTTGAAAATTATGTTTTCCCTCCCAACCTTTTCTTTTCTTCCAATTTCACTCCATTAGCCATTGTTTGGATAAAAAGAGAAAATGAGTGGAAAGAAAACGGATGGAAAGAAAATAGAGAGGAAAGAAAATGAAGAGAAAATGAAAAGAGAATAATTATTGTTTGGATGGGTAGAAAATGAAGGGAAAATGAGAAGAAGAAAGAAAACGTAACAAAACAAAAAGACACATTTACCCTTACTCTATAACACTAAAATTATAAATAAAGAGGGTAAAAGAGTAATTTTGCTTGTTTTCCTTCCCAACCTACGGTTTTCTCCTCCCATGTGGAGAGAAAATTTTAGGGCTAATTTTTCTCTCCTTTTTCTCTTCTCCCCACCAATTCTCTTCCAACCAAACAAAAGAAAACACCTTGAAATATGTGTTTTCTCTCCATTCATTTTCTTTCCTCCCAATTTCTTCTCAAACAAACAGCATGTTAAAATTGTGTTTCAATAAAGTCGAACCTCAAAAGCTATTTTCAAACACACTTTCAAACACCTTCTATGCATCACAGTGAGATTATTTTTAAAAGATCAAGATTATCATATTTAATTTTTTCCCAAATCCAATGGGGTCTATAAAAAATTTTCGCACAAGGTTTTTTTAATGTTTTGTTTTTTGTTTTTCATTTCAGGGCGGGCCGGGCTTGGTTTTTACGGTGACATTTTTGGATCCACAATCAGCTGAAAGTAGCAACAAAAAGCTTTGTGCAGTAAATTATTTTTTTTACTCCGCCTCAAAGCAGCAGCTAAATGCTGTGCTAAAATTAAGATTGCGCATTTTCTTTTTCGCGTGGCTTAAAGAAAAGTTTCACTTTCTATTTTTGAAATAGAATTTGTGTCCTTTAGACCATCTCTAATTATTCATATTAAACTCAAACTCAAAATCCAACAAATGCTAAATTTACAGTAACTTATTTCCAAGTCTCCAACACATTACATCAAAATTAAAATAATATTCTCACGGTATAATACATTTTTCTCTTATAACTTTTTATATTTTAAAAATTAAAAATTGTAGTAAATTATAAAAAAAAGTTAGCTAAAAAGACAAATAATGTAATTAAGTTAAAAAATATCACGGAGTAATAAAGATATGGAAGAAAAGAAAAAAAGAGTACCCCAAATTACAAGCCATATTTGGGTTTGAAATATTGCAAAACCTATTATGCAGTTAGAAATTAAGTACTCTTTGATGATGTACAACACAAAACTAAATATATACAATACTATTAGAGATGCTCTTATAATTTAATTCTCTCTTCTCTACATCACTTCTAAACACAAAATTTTACTTTTCTTAATCTTCTTGTCGATCAATTCAAGGGTGAAATTTTTCATGTGAGGAAAGAATTATTATTTATTAATTCTAGTATGTAAAGCACCAAAACACTCACAAGTGTCATTTCAAGTGATTATATATCTTCACGTGGAATATATATATACGAAGTATTATAATTGAAGAAATTCATATGTGTTCTCATATTCTTTATTGGTGGGGTGTGTGTGTTGTGGAGTGGAGTGCAAGTGGAATATGTTCAATGTTTCAATATATTCATTCCGTCCATGTCAATTCCTAAATCTTTATGTCATTTTCATTCTTTGATACTTCAATGTCTAATTCATCCACTCTTGTTTATATAATTTGCTGCTCAATAAGACCATTTCTTGTCTTGATTAATTAATTAATTTAATAAGTCTAATATGATATAGGATTATTATATTATAATTATTCTTCATGCACCTCCAAAACATGCTTACCTATATATACTAGCTAGAAGCTAAGAACAATAAAGAGTTCACTTTACTGCATGCAATTTCTTCGTCCATATATATTCATTATATTGGCACGTACCTAGAATATATATGATGGCATAATTTATAGCTGAAGTCAATGAACATAATTCATTTATATTGTGTGAAAATTTGTCGGTGATGTGGAAATGACCATGACTTTTTTTAAATACACACACCCAAATTTTGTCACACCACAAAGATAATTTTCTTGTTTGATTAGAGTGAAAATATAAAAAAAAAGAGGATGAAAAAAAATTGAGAAGACAAAATATACTAAGAAAAGGAAAAAACAAAATTCCTCATATTTTGGTTAGAAAAAATGGATAAAATTAAAATTATTTTGACATTATATTTTATTTTTCTTTCAATTTCTTAAATCAAACATAGTTGTTATTATTTTTAATGTATTCCAAATCGAAATTCGTTGTGCCCCACACCATTCATGCTCTTTTTTAATACTCCGTACATTGTTTGATTTGTATGCTCAAATATGCGGAGTAATATTGAGTAATTACTTAATAGTCAAAATATTACAAAGTAACCTTGAAAAGTCAAATGATTTTTTTAAATGGAATAAACTACTACAGTATTTATTACACGTACTCCCTATTATTTAGGGCTTGATCTATTCTCCTTAATTTTAGTAAGAAATATCAAAATTGGAATCCAAAATTTGGAGTATAATTGCAGTGATAATTAATTATTATTATCATTAAAATGCAAATCTAGAATGCAAAGATTATAGAGTAAAATTTAAAAATTAGAGTCTATACAATGGTGGAAGCTATTGTTTTGTGATTGAAGTTTGGAAAAGATTGGAAAGGAAATAAAAGGGGCTCTTATCTATGTGGTCCAATCATATCTTTTCAATTTGGGGATTATTTATTATTCCTCTTCAAATTCTTTGGCCATATTCTTCACGAATTTTTTCTTAAGTAGCTCTCACACTATTAATGAGTATCTTTTTAATTTTATAATCTCAGTCTTTTAAGTAAAAGGGTGAGATTTGAACACCGAATGGATGTGGAGAAATTATTTAAGGTTACTTTCATGTCACTACGCCAACATGCTTGCACTATACTAATAATTCTCTAATACTATTTTCTCTTTCTCTTTTTCTCTACATAATATATTCTCCCTTAAAAGAGTTGTGCTATAATAGTCCAAAAACATAATGCGAAATTGCGAACTGTGAATTTGCTCATATATTTTTTATGAACTCATAATTGATGAATCTTTTTCTCTTTACAAAAGATAATACGTATAATCATTTACATAAAATGAGTATATAGCTAAGGACCACCAAAGACTTTTCCCGGACCCCTTAAAAACCACCCGTTAAATAATTTAATTCTTTATGTGACATGATATGACAAGATAATTTATTTTATTTTTATATATCCTGAACGGAGAATGTTTGCGTAAAATAGTATCTTGTATATTTTCTCAAACTCTTAATTCAATTACACATGAAATCACTCTAAATATGAGTAAAACATAGAAAAAATACCAAACTATGAATTCTATATTGTTGTTCCCTAAATATGAATTTGCACTGTGGTAATGTGGCACTACACATGTGTAATTTACAATAATTTCTTGTAATGTACATGACCATGATTGGTAATGTAAATGTATTTTAAATTCTACTTTAGAAATAAAAATATGAAACTCATATTTGATATATTTTCAATGTTTTACTTGTACTATAGTCTTTCTCCCATTCAATTATCAAGATTTAATTTATTCAGGGCTTATTCTCTTCACATGATTTGATTGGTTATAATTTGATTGCAATAAATTTTTTATCAGATGTGATTAAATCTGATCTAATCTGATCTAAATAGGGATCATATATGAAATTTATTCATAATATTATTATTGCATCTAAATTCCGAGTTGTTCTTCCGTGACGCTAAGATCCACAACATCTGAAATTTGTACCTTCCCACATTTTAATCCATAGGCTGGAAAGTGGACTTTTTCTTTTTATTCAAAACCCTCAATTCTTTTATGATATTAATGCACTAAAGTATATTAGAACAACGTAAGAATTTTGCCCTAAATTCCACCATCTAGACTCGAGTGTCCAAACGAAGAAGCTAAGATAACAGGTTGTATAATTCTGCTCAAGGAGATGAGCCATTATTTTAAACAGAATTTTGTCTCGTATAATAATCCACTAATCCTGATTGGTTATTCTCATATTTCTTAATTAGTCCGTAGTTTTGATGTATTAATACTCATCAAGAGATTGTGATGCTTTAGATGACAAATTGACCCATGGTTTTTTGTGGACCTTATAATCCCATGTCATTGATTGAGCCATTGATTAACTTAATAATTTGCTCTATCTTAATATTAAAGTCTCATTTTGATTTTATACATTTTCAGGCAAAAAGTAAACGTGCATTGATTTTTCAATTTTGTCTCATTGTTAATGAGAATGGAAAAAATAAAGGTATTGGATAAAAAAAAGTAAGAGTACTTGTAAATTGTAATGTGTCTCGTAAATATTTTCAACTTTTAAAAAAGGTGGAATTTTAAAAATGTACTTCCTCCGTCCGATTACAATTTTTTCTCTCTCTCCTCTCGATAACTTTTGTTTGTTTACGCGATTTCATTAAGTATTTGATAAAATAAAATATTCTTGTCACCTCTTGTTTTGTAGAATTTTTGACGTAGTTTTTTAATATGTAATTTTTATATCTTATTGATATACCAATTTGTAAATAAAATAATTTCAAAAGGTAGGAAATTTTACTCCGTAACCCGCAATTTGTAATCAAATTGGGGACGGAGGGAGTATAATTTTTATATGTGAAATTTGCACTAAATAGAACTAAAACATAATGATTTTCCTAATGTAGGACTTAAACTTTTTTATTCCCCAAATACGACTTATTAATGACCTAGTGGAAAGAATAATGTCCAGTAATGATGGACATTTAGTTGAATAATGACTACTTGATAATGACCAAAGGTCCTACATTGGGAAATAAAAACATATGGTCCTATATTGGGAAAGTCATTATGTTTTAGTCCTATTTAGGTAAATTTCTTTTTTTTTACTACCTCCGTCCCGTGAAACATTTCCCCTTTCTTTTTTTATCCGTCCCACAAAACACTTCTCATTTATATTAAAAAGTCACTTTTACCCCTTACTTTTTCATACCCTAACTATCACATCATACCTTTTTACTAATAATCTATCCATCAAATCATACTTTTACCCATCACATCAAAGGACATTTTTGGAAATTCAATACCAAAATACACTCCCTTAAATCCCTCTTAAAAAGCAAATGTCTCATGTTTCACGGGACGGAGGTAGTATTACATACTCCCCAATGTTGCTTGCTAATACTTTTATTAGGGTAGTATATGATGTGATAATGAATTACTCCGTAATAATATATACTCCGTGTGTGTCTGCATATGTGTGTGTGTCAGTGTGTGTATTAACACACACTGTTTTTTAAAAAGGAAACTGTTTTTTAGAGACAGCGCAGCTAGGGAAAAGACTAAGTGAAATTTGCACTAAATAGGACTAAAACATAATGACTTTTTTAATGTAAGACTTAAACTGTTTTATTCCCTAAATAGGACTTAATAATGACCTTGTGTGAGGAATAATGTCATGACGGATATTTACTTGAATAATGACTACTTAATAATGACCAAAAGTCCTATATTGAGAAATAAAAAAATATGGTCAAAATAAGACTTATAATATCAATAATGCTAACATATAAAACCAAAAAATGTTATGGGATAAATGTTTATATACAGTATATCATATTATCTCGCTATAATAGTCATATTTTGGACATATAACTATGTTGTACTATTATTTTAAATTCAATATACAAAAAAGTACTCCGTAGTTGATTTATTTTTAAGATGGAAGATGAAACTTTATTGACCAGAAAAAAAGGAAGTTGAAACTTTAATATTGGGGTGGAGGGAGCAGAATTAATTAAAGCTTAATAGTATGGATAGAGCATACATCTTCCGTGGCCATTAGAAAGAGAAAAAAAATCTAGTGGGATGGACAATGATTAATTGATTATGGGAATCATTATTGTGATTGATGTTCCACACAACTTCAGAATTAAAAATGTTCCATAGTTTGGTCGCATGCATGTGTTAGGACTTAGGATATACTCCAACTAATTAAACAACGATGGGGGTGGGATTTACCAAAGGGTCAATTTAATATTTTTGAGTAATAAAATTATTCCATTATTTAATAGTTAGTAAAATACTTTGTATCAATTTTTAATATCAAAATTAGTGTGGGTCTACACATACTCAAATATCCTTTAAATTAGGTGGTATGTGTTGCTCAAATGGCTAGTACCTCTCTGACTCTGTCTTTGAATATTTATGTAGTTTTGACGTTCAGCCTTAAGTATATGATTAAATAAAATTTAAATAGTATATTAATTTGATAAAATAATATATAAAAATTATTTTTTAAAATAAATCCAATAAAATTAATTTTGAATTAAAATAAGATATCAATTTTATTCAATTAAGGTTCAAAATTTAGTAATTTAAATTGCAATAGTTCAAAATCAGACAAGTACTAAGAAATGAAGGTAATATAATAAGGCAAATTTTATAATGGACATAAGGTCTACTATAAATCTACATATAAATAAAATAAACATTTTTTTACTATTTAAATAGTTAAATAATAATATACATTATCAATAAAAAAATTTAAAAAAAATCTTTTTTATGTGTGGAGGTCCACAAAAATGATATACACTCAAAGTATACTAAAAAACCAATTTTTTTTAGATAATACACAAATATCTACTCGACTACTCGAATTTTGTACCCAAAAACAAATATGGGCGGGAGTGCGTGACCATCTAAACTGCATAAAAATGCCCATGATTAGGTAAAGCTGCGTGAAAGACAACGGAAATCTCGTGCTCAGCTCATCTCTCCTTATTTTAAAATTTGGATGTAAAAAAAGATTGTACTCTAAAATGTATTCTATAAATTTATACTACGTACTACATTTGATATTTATATTGATAAGTGCAATTGTTAAAATTTGCACTGAAATTTTATATCAATATTATCTATCAATTTCGTATTTACATTAACACATAATGTAACCATAAACGTTAGGGTTTAGAATATATTTTAAGATACCCGAGTACAATTTTTGAATGCAAGTAAGTTTAATCTGTTGATAATCTAATCTAAACCCTATCGAAACACTTGAGGGTGGCATGTGTCTATGTGTCAACTTCCACCGCTTTAAACTGTTTGGCCACCGCTACTACTATACTCGTATTTACTTATACTCCGTAATACCATAAT
Organism: Cuscuta campestris; assembly: GCA_900332095.2. Taxonomy (NCBI): domain Eukaryota; kingdom Viridiplantae; phylum Streptophyta; class Magnoliopsida; order Solanales; family Convolvulaceae; genus Cuscuta; species Cuscuta campestris. Next base: position 820,220 of record OOIL02006896.1, on the reverse strand, counting down.
TTTATTATCAAGTGATCTTCTCAATTAGTAATATTTACTTGATCAAATTTTAATTAATTTATTTACCTATTTTTGTTAGTTATTTGATTAAATAATGTTAGACAATAATAGTAATAGTACTTCTTGTAGTAGTGTTTCATTATTAGTCAGCTTCCTAATCCTATTTGTGGTAGATGTTGTATCTTAGTTAGTTTCCATTCTCTATTCCCAGTTGAGTTAGGAGTCTTTCCTATATATACTCTATGATGTACTCCACAATTCAAGGAGCAATATTATTATTCTAATATTTCAACATGGTATCAGAGCCATCGCTCTTGGTGACCTAAAAGAGTTAATTGCTTCCGCTGCCGCTGCCGGTAATTCCGACGACGGCGGCTCCACCCTATTCACCTCTATTTTCTTTTCCTTCTTTTATCCTCAAATAAAATTCTCCATTCAAATGAAAAAAAAAAAGAAAAAAACCTCAATTGAAATCACACACAAAAAAAACCATCAAAGGCGAAACTTCTCTCTTGTCATCTCCATGGTTCATAAAAAAAAACCCAACTTCTCACAAACTCTCTCAGATCATCCTATCTTCTCAAAAAAAAGAGAAAAAAATAATTGTTGTTTCTCTCCAATTCACCATATCAAAATCTCAAACCCAAGTTTTTTATTCCATCTCCAATTCTTAACCTACTTTTCTTTCTCTAAAATCACTCATTCTAATCATCAACCTCCCTTCTCTTTGTCTTCTGTTGAACCAATAAAAATCTGAAAAAAAACAACACAAAAGCAACGCCAATAGGGGAAGTATTGAAAGACGAAAGAATTCTTCTACACCCCTTCAAGAAAGAAATAGGGCATTGCCCGGATTCAAGAAAAAGACAAAGAATGTCAAAGATCTTCAGTCAAACAGGCACCTTAAGTAGCCTTCTCTATTATTCTTCGACGTCAGCAGCTACAAGCGCACGTCAACCTTCTCTCTTCTTCATCGACGTCAGCTGCTACTAGCGCACGTCAATTTCTCTCTTCTCCAACGACGTTAGCAGCTACCAGCGCGCGTCAGACTTCTCTCTTCTCCAACGACGTCAGCAGCCATCGGCGCGCGTCATACTTCTCTCTTCTCCAACGACGTGAGCAGCCACCGGCGCATGTCAGACTTCTCTCTTTTCAAAGTTTCCAGTTTCCAGCTAGTGTCCAAGCTTCCTCTTGCTTCAGCCAGAGTTCAGCTTGAGGGGGGATGTTAGACAATAATAGTAATAGTACTTCTTGTAGTAGTGTTTTATTATTAGTCAGCTTCCTAATCCTATTTGTGGTAGATGTTGTATCTTAGTTAGTTTCCATTCTCTATTCCCAGTTGAGTTAGGAGTCTTTCCTATATATACTCTATGATGTACTCCACAATTCAAGGAGCAATATTATTATTCTAATATTTCAACAAATAATATAATCATGTCATCTTTTATTTAATAAAACGTTTGATGTAGTTTTAAAATATATAATTTTTAATTTATTCTTTCATTTTATACCCTATAATCAAATAAATTAAATTGAAAATAATTTCAATCTAACTTTGTTAATCAAATTGAGAAGATCATTTTAGAACGTAGGGAATGTAATATTTGGAATTGGGTATGGATCACTAGACTAAGTCATAAGACAGTTGGACTCAACCATATTAAAAGATTAAATCACATCAATTACTTAGTTCAACTCAAGAGCTTATATACCAATTTGTTTTCTCTTCATGTTCCGATGTGAGATGTTTTAATATTCTCCTCAAGTGGACAATAAGTCATTTTGAATTTAATTGGTTGATCACGTGTAAATAAATTATCATCATTTGACATTTATTTTTTTAGCACTAACACTTAAAAGACCACGAGACAATGAGTATGGACTTTCAGATGAGGGATTGGGTTAAAGAAGCCACAACTCATTGGATATACATATTCCACGTGGACAACTGGGCTATATATAGACTAGAGCCAATACGAATAAGCGTATAGACGAACACCTTGACAAAAAGGAGCCAATACGAATAAACGTATAGCCAACTGTTATTTTAAATGAATAAATAATACTCTATCCGTCCTATTAGGAAATATAATTAAATTAGGATACTTCTTTCCTTTCCTACTAGGATTATTCTTTCCTTTCCTACTTGTACTTTGATTACTCTTGTATTCCCTATATATAGGGCCATATCTCTCAATATTCAATAAGACAAGTTATTATCAAATTGTATCATGGTATCAGAGCTAAGGCTCTCAAAAACCTAGCCTCTCTTTTTTTCCGACCGCCGCCCATCATGGCAGCCCCGTCGGATCCTTTGGCGTCCTTACCCTCCAGAGTAAAACTTTTGCTTCGGAGTCTCCACAACTTAATCCCAGAAAAACTCACCGAAACAAATTATCCGGCATGGTCTCTCAATGTCCAGACAGCTCTTTCAGCTAATCTCCTCCTTGGATGGATTGATGGTCATGAAGCAGCCCCGGCGCCAACTATCTCCAAAAACGATAAAATCGTCCCTAATCCAGAGTATACCTCCTG
>OOIL02006896.1:770198-814701 GCA_900332095.2 Cuscuta campestris | reverse complement strand
CCTTTCAAGGATATTTCTCATTTTCGGAGCATTGTTGGCGGTTTACATTACTTGGCTGTCACTCGTCCAGACATTCAGTATGCTGTTAATCGAGTGTCTCAGACTATGCACAACCCCACTGAGCAGGACTATCATGCCTTGCAACGCGTTCTGCGCTATCTCAAAGGCACTTTGAATCATGGTCTTCTTTTTCGCAAGGGGGGATTCGACCTATTTGTCTACTCTGACTCTGACTGGGCCAATGATAAAGATGATCGCAAGTCTACCACAGGCTACATACTCCTACTCGGTCCTAATATCATCTCTTGGTGCACGAAAAAGCAGACTCATGTTTCTAGATCATCCACTGAAGCTGAATATCGAGCTATGGCTGCAGGGGTTGCAGAAGCTATGTGGCTTCGATATATCACTGATGCGCTGGGTATTCCTCCGTCCAAACCGAAGTTATACTGTGACAATGAGTCGACTATCTGTGTCACCAAAAATCCGGTTCTTCATGATCGCATGAAGCGTGTGGGCACAGACTGTCACTTTGTACGAGATGAGGTTATGGCAGGCACTATGACTCCACATCATGTTTCCTCCTCAGAGCAGCTAGCAGACATTCTTACCAAACCGCTTCCGCCAGTTCCTTTTGAGTACTTATGTTCCAAGCTGCCCCTCGTCTCCGTTGATCAGCTTGCGGGGGGATATTAGGAAATATAATTAAATTAGGATACTTCTTTCCTTTCCTACTAGAATTATTCTTTCCTTTCCTACTTGTACTTTGATTACTCTTGTATTCCCTATATATAGGGCCATATCTCTCAATATTCAATAAGACAAGTTATTATCAAATTGTATCACGTCCCAAAAGGTATGTCATATTTCTTTTTTAACGATCGTGAGAACTTTTATTTATTTATACATCTTCATGGATTATTTGATAAGATAAAATATTTTTGACACCTCTTATTTTGAAAAAATTTTCATGTAGTTTTTAAATATGTAAATTTTATTTTCTATGTTTATACCAATATTTAAATAAAATAAATTTAAAAAACTTGATATTTTGCTTCGTTTTGTGAAATGTGGCAAAAATTTTGGGAAGAGAGAAGTATAATGTAACTTGTTAGAATAAAAAACTACTTCATGTGTCTCTCCATTCCAAAAAGATTGCAAGTTTATGCCAAACGAAGCAAATTGTCGAGTTTTTTATTATTTTTATTTAAAGATTGATATAGAAACAAAAAAATAAAACTTACATGCTTAAAAGTTACGTCAAAAGTGCTACAAAACAGAATTGACAAGAATATTTATTTTATCAAATAATCAATGAAAACGCAAATACAACAAAAGTTTTTGTGAACTTTAAATAGTGAATTTTTGTAATCTTTTTAAAACAAAGGAAATATTTTTCATATTCCGAGCATTGCTTAAGACGATTGAATCATCAGAACGGCGGTCCTGAAAATTGAAAAAATAAAATTGGCCCAGTCCAAAATTTATATTTTGGGACCTATTTTATTTTTCTAGAATACTCTTACTTTAAAATTATTTAAAAACTTAAAATTATGAAGCTCAAAAATTTTAGGGACCCTGTGTATTTGATCATTTTGGACGCCCTCCGGACCACCAATGGAACGGACCCTGCTAAAAATGGAGTAATTTGAATGGAGAGAACATCACATCTGTAATCCGATTAGTCATCATCGAATCTGTCATTGAAACTTTCTTCCCCTGCCCTGCCCTCTCTTCTTTCTCTTTTCAACCACAAATCACGACTCCCCCATGCGCCCACGTAATTAATTTCACGCTTCTGCAGTTTCCCCGTTTTCTTTTTTCTCCAAAAGGTGATCGAAATCGCTCACCCCGGGCACCTCTCACCCCGACCTGACGGGAATGTGAGAGGAGGTAAATTACGGTGACCCAAGCACAACATTTAGTTAGACCATATCCTATTGCGCACCAGAAATTCCCCCTATTTTTCAGAGGTGGTCGCCCCCACAACAGTCGCTGCCAGGTTTCGATCCTTGTTCATTCTCCAAACTTCACCAAGTGCACCAGAGACGAAAGATTGAAGCCATTTTATATTTCATCATTTTTTAAACAATACATAATGTTAGAAGATTCACATATCTCAGCCTTATACTAACCAACAATAGTAATTAGATAAAAAAACATTTTACGAGATAAATGCAATAAAGTATTTTTGTATCAATTTATAATACGGAGTAGTAATTTTATTTAATTAATGACTAAAATTTATTAAATTTGACTTTAAAAAGTAAGAAAACGAACAAGTATTCTCAAAGGAAAGTAGTACTCCCTCCATCCCTCTAAGATGTTCTCATTTTGACTTTTGGTTGTTTTTAAGGAGAGTTGAAAAAAGGTGAAAGTTTACCATAATACCTTTAATGAAAAAAGGGTGGAGTTTAAATGAGGTGGGTGAGGTGTAATAAATAAAGTAAGTGGGGTTAGTTGTGGTATTTTAATTGTTAAAAAATGAAATGAGAAGATCTATTGTGGACAAAGAAAAAGGGTTATTGAGAAGATCTATGGGGGACGGAGGGAGTATTTCACAATGAGTCTGTGACTACGATGAGACTCGGTCACACGGACAGCAAAATTGTTTTGATTCGGTCATCTTTGATCTATAATTAATAAAAACTACATATTTTATTAATTAGATAAAATAAAACTTTAGGAGATTAATCCAATAAAATATTATTATACCAATATCTAATATTAAATTTAATTAATTAATGATTAAACATTTTCTAGTTTTAACTACCAAAAAATAGAAAATGAACACATATTCACTATGACTAGATGGGACTCGGTCACACGGGCAGCAACAATAAAGTGGAACTGGTTTACTTTACAGACCAAAACTCCAATGAATAATCCAAAAAATTTAAAATGCGTAAAAATTACTCCGTGAATTGTAACAGTATCCCACGCCTATATAAAGTGTCACCCCTGCGAACTCCATTTTCATCCGTCTGAAGAAATCCAAATCTCTCAGAACTATTCGGAGGGAAGAGAAACTGTCAAAATCTCTCTTCTCAACCCTCACGCACTGCGTGTTTCCGGCGGTGTATTAATTACTGCGTGTTCGGTTTTCTATGCATATGAACTCCTCCCTCTCTGTATCATTATCATTATGCAATTCCTTGCAGACGAGTTTCTTCCTCTTTGATGTTCCCGGGAAAATTCCTCCGGATTGTTTTCCTCTCCTTCTGAATAATCTGTTGAATCCTCCTCCGGTTCCAGAAAATTTTCTGATTTGATCGCTCGTTGACGTGGAATTCAAAATTGTCTGTTTTTTTTTTTGAATTTGTATTGGGACGGTTAGGTTTAGTGATTGGATTCCTGCATTTCCAGGTGAATCGATCGAGGAGAAATGGAATTGGAAGTGTTTGACGCCGTCAAATTCGAGAAGGCAGATGCGATTGCGAGATTCAACCGGTTCCGGAGGATGACGAAGACGGTGCAGTATCTCGAACTGATCGTCGCTCTGATGTTGATTTCCTGGTCCTGTACTCGAGTTCCTGGCGTTGTGAAATTCTCCGGCGACTGTTTGGTTGAGTTGTGGACTTACGCCTGCAATCCGCACGTGGTGTTCGTCATCGGAAACGCCATTATAGTTTCCCTCTTCCTTCTCTGCCGCCAGACAGACGTCGGTTGCAACTCCGTCGTCTTCGATCTCCGCGGAGACGACTGCGAGGAAATCATCAGTCGCGGTGAGTCTCAACCGCCGATCCCCTCCTCGGAAGCATCGGCGCATCCGGAGGCCGTCGGAGATGAGGAAAAGCAGATCGTCTGCTCGGAGATCGCGGTTCAGGACCAGCAATGTTCTGAGATTTCAACAGCGATGAAGACGGCCGCGAAGCGAATCGAGAAGTTCCGGAGGACTCAGTCCGAGAATCTGAAGCAAGCTATCGCGTTGAAGGACCCGAGAGAACTCCGGCGGTCGGTGACGGAGGTGCGCCGAGAAGTCACCAATTCCGGCGAAGCGCGAGCAATGTCGGCGGTTGACACCGTAGAAGATCTCAACAGCGAGGAGTTCCGGCGCAGAATCGAGAAATTCATCCGGCAAAATAAAGAGCAGTTCAAAATTGAGAAGGTCCTAGGCGAACCTTAGAAAACGTGAATATGGCTGAATTAGAGGTTTATTTTCTCAATATTGTTAAAGCATTTACAAATTGTAATTAACGAAATTGCTCCTCATTCTAGTGACCGCATTCAAATCTTCTCCAACAAGATTTGTTTTCTACAGTATCAAAATTACATGTTTGAATTGCAATGGGAGTGACATTTTCTACAGAAAATGTATTTGAATATATGATACATGATTTTTATTCCAATGTCAACTAAATCTTGTGACATGTAATTGATGGGAGTACGAATATGTTCAAACAGACCGGAATGAGGGTAGGAACCATTAATTTTTCGAATGAAATATCGTATGAATCTCGAATCATCTCATAACATTGAATCATGGGAACCAAAATGATTAAACATTTTACTCTATAATACTAAACATTTTACTCTATAATACGGAGTATATTTTAGTTTTTACTATCTTTGTGTTGTAGTGGGTCAAAATGGACTTTGACATATTGGACAACACAATTACACAAGTAATGACACGGAGGCATAGTGACCGATCTGATTTGGATATTCTGTTTTCTTCTTTAGTTTCTTTGTTGCTAGAAACACATAGGCCGCCTATGGTCTATAGGGCCACAAATTTCAACTCCCAAGATTTAGACCAAAGTTGAAATTGAGATGTCCAAATTAACTTTGCAAACAACTTGTTCTTGTGTGTGTCTATGAGAAATTTTTTGTCTATTTCTTGGAGTGTATCAAGTATAACTCCAAATTCTTTGAAATATTTTCTTCTCATTATTATACCTCCTCCGTCCCAAATTATTTATCACATTTCTATTACCAAGGCAAAATATCAAGTTTTTTCAATTCATTTTATTTACATATTGGTAAAGAAATAAAAAATAAAAATTACATATCAAAAAACTACATGAAAAATTCTTCGAAATAAGAGGTGTCAATATTTAAGCAATAATTTATTAGGAGTGAAATTCTACGACTTTTAAATAATTATTGTTGCGTAAAAGCTTCTAGAGTGACTTGTCTAGACTTAGCAGACAACGACGACATTGAAGATATGATTATATAGTATTTGGTTAAGCTTGCGAAACTGGTGCTGAAAGTTAAATATTGGGTTGTTATGTATAATTGTGTCTATAATATGGAGTACTATGTTGGAAAGTAGATAAAAAACTTGCAAAAGTTAATTTTGCCATTTTTTGTAGAGTAATTTTTATAATTGGTCCTTTATAACAAGGGGGTTTCCATATTTAGTCCTTTATTATCAAATATTATCCTCGTAGTCCTTTTTTAAGGGTGCCTTTCCAGAAATGGTCCTTTTTTTATCTTCTGCCATGTTGGTGTTAATTTAAAGGCTAAAAGTATAATTTGATATCAATATTATGTCAAGTGACGTGTTCTGATATTGGTTAAGCGGATAACATAAAAATAATGACTATGATTGTGGGTTAGGATTCCGACGAAAGACTACATTTTTAGACTATGGTTGTAGTAGAAAGCGAGTGTTCACAAACGACGCAAAAAGAATAGCCTTTGGAATGGTGTATGACAAAAAAAATATATTATTATTGTGAAATTACACTTTTAGCTCTCAAATTAATACCAACATGATAGAAGATCAAAAAAAGAACTATTTGTAAAAAGATACCCATAGAAGAAGGACCACTGGAATAATATTTGATAATAGAGGATTAAACAGGAAAACCTCCCTATATAAAGGGCCAATTATGGAATTTACTCTTTTTTGTAGTACTCCGTATTTAGTTTGTACTTCCTTATATATATACTCTGTCATATACTCCTTTATTTTTTAAGTAATATAATTATTCCATTACTCTCTTCGTTCTTGAGTATTTTTGTCTACTTTTGACTTTTTTAGTAAAAATTAGTAAACTTTAACTTCAAATTAAATAAAAATGATATTAGATATTGATACAAAATTTATTTTATTATATTCATTATATAAAATATTTTTAAAATATTATTTTATCTAAATAATATACAATATATATTTTACTTAAGTATAGGTCAAATGTTGAAAACAGTTAACTGAAAAAAGTAAAAAATTGACAAGTTCCTTTGGAACGGAGGTAGTATTTAATATTCAATACTACCTATGTGACTCTGTCTCTGAATATTTGTGCAGTTTTGACGTTCAACCTTTAATATATGATTAAATAAAATTTATGTAGTATATTAATTTGATAAAATAATATGTTGAAAATATTTTATAAAATAAAATTAATTTTGAATTAAAATAAGATATCAATTTTATTTAATTAAGGATCAAAATTTATTAGACAAATACGAAAGTAAGATGATAAAGTCCATAATTAATATGATGGCTGACAAAAAAGAAACAAACAAAACACCAAAGAATAAAGAACTTTATTTTATATGTAGATAAGTTATAAGAAATTAACAACACAACTCCATTTGAGTTAGCAGAGTTGATATTAGTTCTTAAAAATTTTTATTCTGCAAAAGATTACGAATTGCTACTTTTAACCACTCAAATCTTTGACTTCTTTTACCATCTTTTCATTCTCGACTTCCGTTTTGATTAGCCTACTGATTAAGAAATTAAGAAAGAATAATGCTAGAGTCACAAACAATTTGGACACAAACTACACAAACTTACCATTTGTGCATTTTTTCAAGTCGATAAAATGATTTGAAGTACTTAAAAATAAAATTTTAAATACACAAATAGCAAGTTTGTGTGGTTTGTATCCCAATTGTTTGTGACTCTAGCATCACTCATTAAGAAAAGGTATGCTTGAAGTTTAATTAGAAGATAAATTAAAGAAGACTGCTTAAAAAAGAAGAAATAGAATACAAATTTTCTACTAGTATATTAAAAAACGTGAAAAAGATCAGAGAAGAAAAAAAAGAGACTGGTATGCATCATTAATCTCAATCTAGCATCGGTTCTGAGAGGCCATCGGGATAAAGTTCATTATTTTTTTAATATTTAGTCCATGCCTTACATATATAAATAATTAAAGGAAAAAATTAAAGTAAGAATAAAATATTGAAGATATACTAAAATAAGAGTTTCATATTCTTAATTTCAAAATAGAAGTTAAAATGCATTTACAGTGACAATTATGACATATACATTACCAAAAAGTATTGTGAAATGTCTATATACGGTGCACATACATTACCACGGTGCGAACTCTTACTTTAAGGATAAAAATATACCAGTAATATTCGTATTATAATATTCTCTCAATGTTTTACTCCTATTAAAGTTGAATATTTAAAAAAAATAAGATTAAAAACAATATAAGCTTATCAATGATTTGTCAAATAATGGTATGATCCGTGCATTTATGATAAGTCACAACTTTGCAATATAGTAAGCCATTGTTTGTTTGCATATATACAATGTGGATAAGGAGAAAAGTTGGCACATAAGAAATTTAGAAGTCCCTAGAAATTGTGTGCTTGGTAGGCATCAATAGTATTTATTAGAGTGGTGATCTTTCATTATATATTTTTAAAATCCATTTCTTTATCATAGTGATATTTCGTTTTAAATAAAAAAATGGAGAGATGAGAATCAGGCACAAATGAAATAAATATGTAAATATATCATAAGTGTTTTTTACACTCCATCTATCTCAAATTAAATTATTTGTTTATTACTTACATGGTCAAATTTTTACTTTCTTCTCTTTTTTTAGTAGTCATTTGATAAAATAAAATTCTCATGTCACCACTAGTTTTGTAGAACTTTTAATGTAGTTATTTAATACGTAAATTCTACACCATTTTTCATATAATAAAATGGTAGTTTCAGTCAAACATTGTAAAGCAAAACAAACAATATAAATTAAGACGAAGGTAGCATTAGAGTTGAAGGGAGGGGAGGGAGTTGAGACCAAGGGCCATATATATATATATATATATATATATATATATATATATATATATATATATATATATATATATATATATATATATATATATATATATGACATCTAAAATGACAATAGTTACTTATATAACAGTTTCTTACATTAATTCGTTTGAAACATCCTTTTTTACAAATGAAGCGTTGTAGGTGTCCTGAACGAATTAATGTATGCAAAATAATTTGTAGTCAAAGAGCGCAATGTTTGACCAAAAAAAGTCAAAACAATAAGAGTTTTCAGGGACAAAGTCAGTATTATTTTTGAAAGATTGCTTAAAAAGTACTCTCTCTATCCAAATTAAATCGCCTGTTTACTGTTTATAGGATCTAAATTTATTTACTTTCTTATTCTATTTTCGTTAGTCATTTGATAATCTAATATAGTAATTTCAGCACTAGTTTTGTATATCTTTTGGCATAGTCTTTAAATATGTAATTTTTTTTTAGTCTTACACTATTTTTTATATGAAATGATTAGAAAATAACTTCAGTCAAATATCATAAATAAAAAAGGCGATTTAAATTGGGACGGAGGATGTATACATGACAAAAAATGGCCAGACCCATTTCTGACCTAAAACTCGATCCGAAAATATTAGGTTTTGAACAGAGATTTTGATGATCGAACCCGAATTTGACTGAACCCAAAATGACCGCTAAAAATGGGTCAAACCCGAATCCGACCTGACCTAGTGTAAGAGTTTTTCAAATTTATATACTTCATACGAAATTTAAAGTTATAAAAATAAATTTATAATTATTTTTTTCTTACAACTCGTTTTAGTGCTTAAATTTATATTTCCGGACAAAAGTTTAATGATATTGCATACTTATCTTACTTTTTTTCAAAAATTACTTTTTAAATTTTTATATTGATTTAAATATACTTCAGAATTTAATATAAAATAATCTAATAGATTTAATATATATTTTTTATATTTTAAATTTATTTAATGTAAAATGCAAATGTTAATATGAATTTAAAAATTTTAAAAATCAAATTCATTACCCATTCGTCGATCTGAATCTCATGACTCAGGATCATGAACATACAATTGTCAACACATATCGAAATTGACTCGAACCTAAATTGATCAAACTCAAACTCGACCTGACCGATTGATTTGCAAGCTCTAGGAGGGAGTAATAGTGATTCAAATAATTTCCAAAAGATGTGTAGACTGTAGAATATATGCTTGATACCCGGATAATGGGGGACTAGAATTTTTTCCCCAGGAGTCCTTTTTTATGCGCACAGCTACAGAGTATTCCTCACTCATATATTAGCAACGGTTAAATTGTTAAGCCGCCGTGTCTCCGACGTCCGTTCTTGCTCCACCACTCCGACGCTCCGTCAGCTGCTTTTAGCCGCTGCCAGCCAGGTATTTTTTATTTATTTATCCAGATTTTCAGATTCACCGAATCTCCATGTTTTTTTTAAAAATTATTGATTAATTTGATGATAATTTATCGTGCTTTGTCCATATAAGCATAAATCTATATGGATATGAATTTGTGAGTTGTGAATTGTTAGTGTGTTAAAATGTTTGGGTTAAGGTTTCTCGAAATAATCCGTCAATTTTGAATTCAAATGCTTCGTCACCTTTAAATTTATAATAGGAGCATTCGAGGCTAAGAAAGAGAATTATTGATTATCATCCGAGGCTAAAAGTTCGTTCCTAAATATGAATAAGAAATTATTATTAATTACCTTATTCTATTACTCCGTATTTTTTTTATTGTATTGTTAGTTTGTTATTATAATTCTTATTCTACTAGGATTTAGATTCTCTCTTGTAATCTCTATATATAGGGATTTAACTTTCATTATTCAATAAGATCCATTATTATCAAATTGTATGAGTTCCAACACCAAAATTATGAAATTTTCCTAAATCGCAGCGAAAGAACGTAGATTCGAAGGGGCTTTTTGATTTATCTATGAAAATAGTTTCTACAAAGAAGTCTGCGACATATTACCATCTTTTTACTCGAATAAAGTTAGATTTACTTTTACGAGTAGCTAGTGTTTACCGTGTTTTTTTAGTCATGAATTGAAAGTTTGTGAACAATAAAGTTTGAAACAAAATTTGTGACCAATGGTTATATCATTCTCTAGTGACATACATAAAGTGTAATTTTCGTTACCATTAGCGATGATGCTATAATAAATCACTTTCAAAGTGGCAAAGTATGAAAACTTGACCCTATCAAGTGCAAGATGCATTTTATACTTGCAATGTAATACTCTTATTGATCATTTGATCAAACCAAACAATTGATTCTTTACTTATTTTGTAAAATGAGACCTACTTAGATAGGACTAAAACAGTAAACTGAAGCCAAAATAGATTTTTCTATATTTGTATCTGTTAAATAGGAGTATATGACCTTTGCTACCGTGCAATGGCATAATTTGGCATTTTTTGTAGGCAGTTTACAGTGTTTTTTGCATTATATATTGATCATGTTTAATCATGTTTTGGCAGTTCTTCCTTTTGAATAACATTTCTTTATTTTTTATATATGTAATTTTTGTTTTTTAATTCTACACCAATTATGAGATTTATTGAGTTGAAAATATCTTCAATGAAATATGCTCACCCCAAAGCTCTTTGGGGACCGAAAATTCTATATTATACTTCTTGCATCCAAAAGTAATCACCACTTTACGGATAATGAGGGTTCACTTATTTAATTTTCAATCAAATTTATTTAAATAATGATACGGAGTACATAGTTTCATACAAAAGTTCATCAAAATAAGTAAAAATAACAAAAAAAATTATATTATTTTAATTAATGATTAAATAAAATAAGTAAAGAGAACAAAAATTTAAATAAATATACTTTGATTATTAATATATATAATTTCAAATAAATAAATATTACAAAAAATTTGATTTATCAAAACTATATATTGAAATAAATCTAAATTTTCTTAAATGTACATTATAAATCTAGATATAGTCAGAATTTGTAAAATTCGTTCACAAACATAAAATTGCAAAGAATTTTTATTAGGAGGGAGGAGTAAATAAATTTGTAAGTGCATAAATGAAATTATGTATGCAATTGAGTGTACTTTCTATTTTTTTTGAAACCTCACAGGCGAGGGGACTGCCACCATTCTCACGCTTTGAGTTATTGCAAGCGGCTAACGATTTCGGCGCTTTATCACCCACAGATCGCGAAAGGAGGCGTTTCACTTTTCAGAATTATCTTTTGAAAGTGCAATGTGCCAAAGGACTTCACAGGTTTAAATGTGTAAATTTGATGAATTGAATACTTTGTTTAAGAATTTTGAGCTTGCATTATTTATAAACTATGTTCTGTGAATTTGAAACCCTAGATTATGAAATGTTCAGTTATTGACTCTCAAGTATTGATGAGATTTCCAATAAAAAAAATTTCCGACGCAGGCAAACTAATTCTTCTTTCTTTACCTGATTGCATTTTAAATGATTAAGTCATGTCCCCTTTTGTTTTATAGAGTTTTTGAAGTAGATTATAAACATGTAAATCTATTTTTAGCATAACTTCAGCCAGGTTTCTTTATCCACAATGGGACAATGTTTATGGGACGACGGGAGTAGTACACATTATTTTAGGAATAAAAACATGGTGGCAATACTTTAAAGAATTTTGAGTGTTCGTGATTTGTTTCTGAATATTTAGTTTGCTAGTTAGTGGTATTACTTGTTGAATTTGTGTCTAACCTTCCACACTTCTATACAAAATTGCCGGACACGCCACATGCAAACAGGCGTCTCCTTGGTGTTTNAATGATGCGGTACCGCTCTTAACTTCATTGTGTTTCTCATAATTGGGGTCCTTTACCATCCTTTTTTCAGATATCATATATAAGCGGATATGATCCACTGGATATGTTTTCTGAGTCGAAAGACAGATTGGACAAAGCAATGATGGATCTTTTTATGACCCCACAAAATAACTTCCGAGTATTTTTGAATGGTTCTCTCAAATTTGGGGGCCTGGGTGGTGTTGCAGAAGCTACAAATGCTAAAGATAGTCAAGAATTCGAAGATGTATTAAAGAATATAATTTTGGCAGAGGAAGGATTGCGTACTAAATATTTTCTTGGGCTCATTTCCGAGGCTCTCTTAAGTTCAGAGATACTTAATCGACTTCTTGAAGTCCAGAAGCTTGACATTTTAGACATTGAGGGTGTGATTCATGTATATTATAATTTTATTTCTCAGCCCTGCATGGTTTGTCGAGAATTAGGTAGTGGCATGTCTAAAAGATTTGACACATTGCATTCTCTTTCAACGGAGGAAAGTGGGAAAATTTTGAGGGACTATTTAATAGCTACTACTGCAAAGGATTTGGGTATTATGATAAGCTTCAAACCTCAAAAAGATGGGAATAGCAAGTCTGCTTATAGTCTTGTCTCCTTAAAGTCAACAAACCAACATTTTAATTACAAGGTATGCGACTTTTTCTCTCCTGCAATTTGGACCTCAGTACTTGAATATCTGGATTTTTATGCGTTTGTCAAAATATTCAAGTCATCCTAACGTTTTCGCTATATAGTTAAAAGAAAGTATTTTCTGTTTTAATTCTTAATATTTGATGGTAGAAGCTATGCAAATTGTTGACCTTAATCTATTGATTTTGTTCTAACACATTTAAGTGTTTAGCATGTGTTTTGCTTATTTATACAATGAATGCGAACACATTGCTTTATGCAACTTTGACACCGATATGCACTTGGTGTCATCTATGAATGTCTATTTGTGTGCGTGTAAATATACGTACACGTGTTTGTAGTATCCCGAATACATAGAAAAATGTCTATTTGTGTGCTTTTCATTTGGGTTTCTTTTCATGCCATATTCATAGCACACTTCATCCGTGCCGAATATAATGTTGGAAAGTAACTAGGATCTTCACTTAATCATGTTTTTCTTTTAGACTTAAGCCCGCTTATGATATAGTATCTTTTGGCATATCCATGACCAACATTGCTTCAAATTGGTAGGTATCTTTCATTGATCTGGACCTGAAATATTTGAACAAGATGGAATTCTACTATGAGCTAGACCAGAAGATTGTGAAAAGTTACATAAAGATGGTGAATGCACAGCACGCGTCAAGGGAATCCCTCAATCAGACGCGACTTTAATTCTAGTAGCGGATTGCAGTTTTCGGAGCCATATTATTTCATGTAATAATCTAAACCATTTCTTACTCTTCCCGCTTTGTATCATAATTGACAACAACCCCATGCCTACATGGAAACTGATGCCATGAGTACTACAGCAAGTTTTCGTAGGATTTGGGGCTCTTCCGTGTTTCGTCAAATCCAAAGGTACTTTCTCGATAGGAGGGTACTACTATACTTGTCTGTGGTTGGTATACTGTGATTTTATTGTATCCTTCTCTCCTAAGCAAGGTTATAAATTTGTGACCATTGTAAGTGTATTGCCCTCCACACTATTTCAGTTAAAAAGTTCAGAAATGGAATTTTTTGAATGGTTGCATTGTTGTTGTCTCTTCTTCTTCTTCCTCCGTACCCTTTAATCGTCACGGCTTGACCCGGGAGGGAGGGGGAGGGGGGGGGCACTTTAGTGAATAGTCTCTATGTATTCTATGTAGGGGTGAAGACTGTGTACCACTATCCCTCAAACCTCACTTTATGGGATTTTATAGGATGAGTTGTTATTGTTGAATCTCTACAGTCATGTAAATTACAGAGGAAGATGGTTCAAAATATGGTCTTGCTTCAAAATATGGATAAACAAGGTACATGATCATTATTACTACATGTGTCTTTCGTTTGCATACAAGGTTTAAAATTTGGTAAATGCATTTTTAAAAATAAACAGAATTTCGTTAAATGAAATTCACTTCAATAAATTTAAAATCTATTTTTCACTTTAAATCAAGTTTTCTTATTATTGACCCTCTTGAAGCTTGATCCAGTTTTCCTTCTTGGACGTTCCAAAAAATTTCTTCTATGTAATAGTGTAATACTAATCGATAGGACCTCATTGGTCAGTGCTACAATATCTCGTACATTAGTCCCCATAGTGATGGGCACAAATCCATTAGTATGGAACATTTTCTTGTCCAAGTGAAATCCCCTTGTATAGGAAAGAATGCACCATATTTTTCACTTTATTTTTTTTTTATAGTCATCAGATACATACTTATTTTATATACTTTAATAAATAAAATAATAATATGTAATGAGCTTTGTAAAAAGCAAAAAATATATTTATGTGCAAAATATAATTAAATATTATAAAAATTTAATATTTCAAAAGTATATTTTTAAATAAATTTATTTTTACAAAATTTACAGTATAATTAAATATACTTTTTTCTATAATTTGTAATTAAATGAAATTAATTTTTGATCAAAAATATCAAACTGTAACAATCTTTTAAAACAGTGTAATTAAAATTTACTTTTTTTTCTTGAGGGGCAAGCTATCCCAATATCCCAAGGAAGTGCATAAACCCTTGTACTTCTTCAATTCTCAATTCAATCGTCCCTTAGAACGCAGGAGAAGATGGTTGTCTTTCCAGAACCCTCCGCGGCGAGCCTTTCCTTCTCCTCCGGCTCCGTTCTGGCCGCCGCCACATCTCTGGTCGCCTCCGCCATCTTCCTCCGAACCATAGCCACCGACCTCGTCCCCGACGCTCTTCGCTCCCACATCTCCGCCCGCCTCCACACCCTCTTCACCCGCTTCTCCTCGCAGCTCACCATCGTCATCGAAGAATCCGACGGCCTGACCTCGAACCAGATGTTCGAGGCGGCCGCCCTTTTCTTGGGGACCAAGATTTCCCCTGCCACGCGGAGGATCAAAGTGGTCAAACCCGAGAAGGACGAGGAACTCATCTTGACCGTCGATCGGAGCCAAGAGGTCGTCGATTTCCACGGCGGCGTGAGGGTGGAGTGGGTCCTCAAATCGACGGAGCTCAACATACCCTCCTCCGGCAAAGGCAACGCCGCCGCCGCCAGAACAGAGCACAGGTATTTCGAGCTGAGATTCAACAAGAAGCACAGAGACACCGTCCTGAAGGTCTACTTGCCGCACGTTCTGAAGACGTGGAAGGAGATGAAGGAGCAGAGGCGCTCGGTGAGGCTGCACACGGTGGATTACAACGGGACGGACTACTGGAGCTCGGTCGTGCTGAACCATCCGGCGAGCTTCAAAACCATGGCTATGCCGGAGGGGGCAAAGAAGGAGATAATCGAGGACTTGGACAGGTTCATAAGCACGAGGGATTATTACACGAGAGTGGGGAAGGCATGGAAGAGAGGGTACTTGCTGTATGGCCCTCCCGGTACAGGGAAATCCAGCTTGGTGGCAGCCATGGCCAATCACCTCAAGTTCGATGTCTATGATCTCGACCTCCGTGAGGTACAGTGCAATTCGGATCTGAGAAGGTTGTTGATCGGTTCCGCAAACCGCTCCATCCTCGTGATTGAAGACATTGACTGCAATGTCGGATTGCAGAGCCGCGAATCCAATAATCAATCCCCCGAGGATGACAAGGTGCGTCCTTTTTCTTTGCTTTTCGCTACTTCTCACACTTCAATGCCTTTGCAACGGTAGAATAATTTGTTCACTGAGATTTGAATTCGCGACCTCTGAGCCTATCTAGGTCATTCATCATTGTGAAGTTAAATTACTCCCTCCGTCCCTTTAAACCTCTCTGACTTTTGGCAAAAATGAGAAAAGTGTAATTTTGGTTGACTTTTCAATTTTGCCCATGATGTGATGAGTAAAAGTAAGATGTGATAGTTTGGTTATTAGTGAAAAGTATGATGTGATATGTAGGATATGAAAAATTAAGGGTAAAAGTGATTTTTTAATAGAAAGAGGAAGTGTTTTAGGGAATTCAAAAAAAAAACAAAATGGGAAGGGTTTTGTGGAACGGAGGGAGTATATCTGTAATTCAAAGCTTGTGATTTGTGGGGTGACAGATAACGCTCTCCGGGCTGCTAAACTTCATGGACGGGTTGTGGTCGAGCTGCGGGGACGAGAGGATCGTAGTGTTCACCACGAACCACAAGGATCGTCTTGACCCTGCACTGCTCCGCCCTGGACGCATGGACGTCCACATTCACATGTCCTACTGCACTTTCTCCGGCTTCCTCACCCTTGCCGCTAACTACCTTGAGATAGACCACCACCACGGCCACCATGCTCTGTACCCGGAGATTGAGCGGCTGCTTTTGAGAGTCAATGCGACGCCGGCTGAAGTTGCCGGAGAGCTTATGAAGAGTGATGATGCAGACACTGCCCTAGCCAACCTCATCACCTTCCTTCAAAACAAGGAAAAGTCCCAATGAGTGAATGCCATTCCCCTTTGAAGTTGTACATTATTTTTGAGGTGTGAGGGTAGTAGTTTTTTCCCCATTTAATTTCATTTTAGTAATAGAATTCATTTATTTATATTTTTTCTTCTGGCCATGCAAAGAGTAAAGACAAATTTATTTTAAGATAAGTTTTTGAAGCTATTCTATTCTGTTTCATCCAACTTTTGTATGGTTGAGTGTCTCATTTGGTCCTCTAAATTGGGGGAAGGAGAAGACAGTCCTGGAAAGACTATTTTGTGAAAAGACTATATTGAGACCACACTAGGACTAGTCTCATAATGTAACATTGACATATAATTTTTACATAAATACTTATATTTTTAGCATATTATGGAGTATTTTAATAGAAATACATTTAAAAAAAACCGATCCAATCGGTTTGTGTAATCAATATGTGACCCCTAGACCCGGTCATAAATTTGGGTATTCGCTTGGCCCGCTTAAAAAAATACGGGCTCAGGCTTATCAATGTCCAAACCAGGTTGGGCAATAATTTACGAGGGCCCAAAGGTAATAAGGCCCGGTCCGGGTTTGGACATGAGATATAGGACTGTAATGTTGATGGGGACGGGCTTGATCTAAAGAAATTTCAGTTATGTAACACATTGGCCCGACCCGAAGTTTGATCTGGTCTAATGACCCCAGAAAATATTGAGTAATTCTGTTTAATTTTTTAATCCACATAAAATGTATTTATGAAATTTTACATTTCATTTTTTTTGTCAAAGATCTCATATTTACTAATCGTGCAATTCCTAAAAAAGCATAGACTTTTAAATTAAGGGTTCACTTAGAAAGCTAGAAAAGGACTTATAGAAAATGAGTCATTTTTCCTTTCCTAGTGTTTGGCTAAAATTATGAAAATTGTTTATAGAAATCACCCTAAATAAGACTTAAACATAGAGAAAAATACCAAAATAGGAGTTTTATATTTTTTCCGAAATGAGACTTCGCACTGTGGTAGTGTGACACTGTACATGTGCACATTAGTATACTTTTTGGTAATGTTCATGACCAAGTTTGATAATGTAAATGCATTTTAAGTCCGATATTGGGAATAAAAACATGAAAGTCCTATTTTGGTATATTTTCAATGTTTTAGTCCTACTTTGGTCTTTCTTCCATTACATTTACATATTCAGTAGTATATTGTCCTGTTGAAAGAAACGACATGATTGATATGGATTATATTGCTTAAATTGTTATTGATATGCAATATAAAAATCAGTCTAAATAGGACTAAAACATAGAGAAAAGTGCCAAAATAGAATTTTCATGTTTTTTTTGAAATAAGACTTTGTACAGTGGTAATGTGACACTGTACATGTGCAGATTACTTACTTTTTGGTAATATACATGACCATGTTTGGTAATATAAATACATTTTAAGTCCTATTTAATGAATAAAAACATGGAAATCCTATTTTGGTATATTTTCAGTGTTTTAATCCTACTTTGATCTTTCTCTTCTATACAACACAATTGTGAATTACTCCCTCCGTCCTATAATGATCTTCCCAGAGCACTATTCCAACTTCACGGGAATTTATATTTATTTGTGTTTTTTCATGGCCTATATGATAAAATAAAATATTCTTGTCACCACTTATTTTGTTGAACTTTTGGTGTAGTTTTTAAATATGTATGTTTTATTTTTTATTTCTATACCAATATTTAAATAAAATAGATTGGAAAAACTTGAGATTTTTCTTCGTTTTGCGAACCGGGAAGATCATTANTTTTAATCCTACTTTGATCTTTCTCTTCTATACAACACAATTGTGAATTACTCCCTCCGTCCTATAATGATCTTCCCAGAGCACTATTCCAACTTCACGGGAATTTATATTTATTTGTGTTTTTTCATGGCCTATATGATAAAATAAAATATTCTTGTCACCACTTATTTTGTTGAACTTTTGGTGTAGTTTTTAAATATGTATGTTTTATTTTTTATTTCTATACCAATATTTAAATAAAATAGATTGGAAAAACTTGAGATTTTTCTTCGTTTTGCGAACCGGGAAGATCATTATAGGACGAAGGGAGTATCTATTATTTTTCAATTAAGTAACTAAACTTCATTTTCTATTAAAAAAAGGAATACATAAATTTTGTCAATTCTTTCTAGAAAAAGATGTAAACATGCAGTAGGTCATCTATGGATCATTTAACTTAGAGTAAATTCCCAAAATAGTCCTTTGTAATGATGGGTTTTCCAAATTAGTCCTCAATAAGTTTTAATTACCTACGTGGTCCTCTATAATTGAGATTTATTCTCAAAATAGTCCTTTGTAATACGGTGTTTTCCCAAATCAGTCCTCAATAAGTTTTAATTACCTATGTGGTCCTCTATAATTGAGATTTATTCCCAAGATGGTCCTTCGTAAATAATGTTATTCAAATGAGGATTAATTACGGGTATTTTTTGTACGCTAAATTTAGAAATTAATTCTTAAAATAATCATTTATAATGAAGTGCTTTCCCAAAATGGTTTTTTTAATTAAAGATGTGTGTTTGTTTTGAAATTTAAAATATTTTTTTAAATTAAAACTTATTGAGGACTAATTTGGGAAAACTCCATATTATAAAGGACTATTTTGAGAATTTACTCTTTAACTTAAATAGAATTGAAATTTAATTGAATAGCACATTCATCATGTAAGAAGTGTTTTAAAAAAACTCCAATTTGAACAAGGACAACATAGCGGACCAAGACCGACCACTTGGGACTTGTTTGACGGTCCAATTGATTGACGTGACATCCTAGTATGCAATTTTCATACTCAGGCTATACAATAGTATCCTATCCCAACACAATAATAAGTGTAAATAAAAGAATTAAAGAGTGGATACATGGGTGGCCCGCAGGGTGTGCAAAGTGGCTAATCGCACAGGCCCCTTAAAATTTAGGGCACCATATTTTTAAATTTGTTAATAATTTTAAAGCAAAAGTATTCTAAAAATATAAAATAGGGTACAAAATGTAAATTTTGGACCGGGCCAATTTTATTTTTTCATTTTTCGGGGCCGACCCTGAGTGGATAAATCATAAATATTGAATGACAATAACGAATAGTGTAGGAATAGGGTACACCAACTGGTATACCCCAACATGACTCTTATTACAAACATGTGACAAAAAATAGATTAAAATACTTTTAGTTTTCTGGTAATAATTCACAGATCTCACCTATATATGCAATGACTGGAAAGCAATTCAGGTCTGCCTTCGCAATGAAGCTAAGTCACGATATTGGTTTATAAGTCTTCTAATTTATGGGGGATGATTTTGCAATTTAATTTTAGCACCACTTTTTTTTTCTTGAACTAATTTTAGCACCAATTTGCTCCTGCAATCCTTAAAAAAAAGAACTTTCTCGGACAATTGGACAAATAAAGAAAGCTGACATGGTATTACACTACTACATATTATCCCACTTGGCAAATTCCTTTGCTTTTATGCTTTTACGCTGTTTTTTTTAACAGAACTACTTTTAATTACTCGTACTCCTTCGTCTCATGAAAAGATATTTGGATCTTTTAATTTTTTATGTGTCCCATGAAATATTTGTAACACACATCAAATGTCTAAAATATTACCGAAATAACTTTTATACAAATAAAATAGAAATGAGCTGAATTTTAAATATTATAAGTGTAGGTAGAAGTATTTTATGAGATTCGCTAAAAATAAAACAAGAACATTTTTTTAAGAAAGAAATACTATGTTTTTTGTTGAATTTTTTGGGAGAACGTATTAAAGTATGCATTCATACGTACAATGCGACTATGCGAGTACAATATAAAGTCTCCATTCACTCTCGTGCCCTCATTGTTGCACTCATTAAAAGTGAGTTATAGATCTGATCAGACATAGAATCCTCCATCGTAAAGTCAAAATTTTATTCAAGACGAGTTTCTTTGCATCAGTATCTCCAGGTTTATACTTTTTGTGAGTGACTCTCAAAGTTCTTTTAACGTTTTTGCCTTGGTGTACACGTACAAAGTACTAGGCATCGGAACCATTCAAGACATAGTTATGACATAGATAATCTAAAAAGGATGTGACCATTCATCCTTTGCCCAAACTGGATTTTTGTCGACATCTTTGCCCCCGATAGGGCACTCATCCCCTAGAAATTTTGGAAAGCGAGTAATGTAAGCAAAAACATCTTCTGACGCCACATCTTGAAGTTCACGCCCTTGAACTTCAATGGTTTTTCAAAGGAGCCTGTGGGCAACGTCAATGGGAAACCCTGGGTAGCACCCACCATATGGTTATTGACTAGTATAGAAGTTGAAGATGTCATGTTCCGTCCAAGAAAGGTGACCAGTGTGGTCGTAGCCGCGTCTGGTCTAGAGAGAGAGAGGCTGGTGACTGTAGGAGGTTACCCAGGAGTCCGCTTAATTAGTCCTCCGTGTTCACCTTCGAATTTCCCAAAGGCAGTCCATCAACGCCGATCACACCATCAATGAAAGTAAAAAAAACGTTGGTACCTGCCATTGCATGTAGATAATCATCACTATGCTAAACATAGAATCTCTGCAACTACCAGATACAAGTTCCATCCTTTTCAACAAGTCTGAAATTAAAGCTTAATTTACTTACTGTTAAGTGACTGTCGTCATCAGAGATGAAATTCATCCTTTCCCCACAAATGCTCCCACTTATATAGTGGATCAGTTTCTTATTCACATGCTTACAAGTTTTTAGCATGTAATATATCGAAATATTCGTCTTACTAAAGAGAACACTCTTCCATCAATTAGCGGTCAAAATGGTTAGTGAACTACATTAATAATTATTTCTAGGGTTTACTTAATGTCTATTAATTTCTTGAGAAAATCCAAAACTATACATTTATATATTTTATAAATTTGAGTGTGACAGAACATAAATGGAATTGATGAAAATAAAGAATAGAGTAACTTAATTTTCAAAAAGAGCATAAAGTGAACTGCCAAAGTTGACAAATCGATATAACATGGAAACAACAGTGAGAGTGACGGAGTTTTAATTCAACACGATGGCTCATTGGCTCCATATGCCCCGAGTGTAAAGAAAATATCCTCACACATTTTAGAGTTTAGACGAAATACTGCTTTTGTTCTATAAAAAAAGTCACAAATTAAATGATAATTACGGAGATCAAAACAAATTTGATGTGATGTAGTTGAAGTATGAAAAAAATTTACTCCTAAAAATGATTGAAAAAAATATGAATAAATAGATTAATTGATTGAAAAGGTAGGGATGAGTAAAATTGAAGAAAAGAGTGTCTAAAAAGTGATTGAAAAGATAGGATACATTATACTAAAAAAAGTTTAACTTTAGTTTTGAAATGTCTCATTTGGTGCTAGGAATAGTTTATTTTCAAAACTCAACAAAATCTTAAAAATCGAAAAGTTAATAAATTTTGAAATTCAAATTATTAAAGAAGTAATTGTTGGTGATTTTTGTATTGTCAATTATTTTATGTAATAATATTTACTCAGATATAGACATTGCTAATTAACGAGATCGGATGTGGGGAGTCTACGTTGCATAGCCCCTGATTGGGGTTAGGCGCTCGAAAAAAAATATTTTGGATGTTAGTGACTTGTGCTTTACAAAAAAAGTTGAATTTTTGTAAACACTGTTCAAAGTGGTGTATATTCGAATGTATAAAATAATATATTCGAATGTATAGTTTATCTCCAGCATCGTTTATGAAAAGACGTGTAACATTCAAATATTTAGTACCGAACATTTCAATATTTTATGATTAGACACGACAATTCACATACAACACTGCATAACTTCTAAACAATTGCAAACATTAAAACGTTTTGGTCTAAACATTCAAATAAATGTTACTCGACAAGTCATGTTGTTTTGCACAACAAACACAACCATTTAGATTTTTTTTCATACTAGACTTTCATACTTGTTGAAGATATGTATGTCTTATCTGATTGAAGTATTTTGTTATACTCTGAAATAAATTTAATCTGAATTGTGTTTCACGTGATTCGCTAAGGCTATGAAATTTCTTCATGTTTGTCGTACACCATTCCTTATACCATTGCTACACAACGTTATCATCACGCCAAATTTATAATAGTGATCCATATTAATCATACCCTGAGCCTCAGGGTGTATGTTGAATATATAAAAATTTTGATTAATTTGGCAAATAATTTTTCATGGACCCTAAAAAAATATCGAGCAAGAATGAAAGGACACGTTTGTTGAGAAAGAAATAGATTTTGTTATCTCCCGTTATAAGAACTCTGTTTTGGTGTTTGGAAAAATCTAAACATATTTCGAATAGGATATCTCCAGATATCACAATGTTTCTAAATAGAGAATTTTGATATTTCCCCAACCGTCGACCACCCCCGTAGTCAGTTACTACTGTCACCGCCAACCCCTTGGCTATTGAATCACTAATTAAATCATGATTATTAATATCTTCAAATAATTTATTTCAAATCTCAAATTTCATATCATTTTTTCACTTTTCAGAACACATATTATCATATCCTAAAACTCACATAATGAGCCCTTATACTAAGAGTTAAGTGCGAGTGTGATGAATAGAGAGCTAGTATAAATAAAGGATGAGCCCATATTCTCAAGTGATAAATACTTGAGAATAGTTAAATTAAGCTTTGGTCAAATATTGATTGGCAAAGGATGGAACCTGCACCTAGTACTTGCGCGGATACCCCGTGCTTAGCATTATTGCTTCCCAACACAATTGTTAGAAATCAAACTCTAATGTAACCCTTTAACACCCCTTGTGTTGCAAATTGTGCTACGCCCTCGACATAACTTCAGAGTATAAATAACTCTGTCGGGAGTGTAGCACAGTTCGCATTTGGCAAGGCTTGTGGTACCAAGAGGATAACTCCCGAAATCGGTTTAACTGTGTTAGAAGATAATTAACTATGTCAAGCATAGAGTCTCTACAAGTAGCAAATGCAAGTTCAAACCTTGGTCAGTCAACATGGGATTGAAACTCAATTTAGCTTCTCCCCGATGATCCTCCGGTGAGCTCTAAGGGAACTCTTTGAAATGGGACTAATTTTTTTTATGGAGTATATGATTGTATGAATAACTTTGAAATGTGAGTGGTAGCGTGAGAAGTAGGCTTACTAGGGTACGTACCCTAACATGGTCTAGCTAGAAGCAAAGATTTTAGGGTATCAAGCTTCTAATAATACCCTATAAAAATGATTGGAGGAGCCACTACCTAATTAATTACTCCCCGATCACTTTGTTTATATGCATAAGCAACCGGCGAGGAGAAGAAAGCTGTGAGACAAAAGATCCCGTGAGTGGGGAAACGCAGTACGGTGTGCAAGAAAATTTGGCATGGTCGGTTTGTGGGCTCATGTTTTTTTTTTATTTTAAAAAAATCTACTCGTGCCTCATAACCTAACAATGTGGCATGTTAAGGATATTATTAAGTATTCTCTTTTTCAAAAAAAAAAAAAAATCGTCCCACTTCAAATAAGATATAAAATCTTATCTTTTTCAAAAATATTATTTATATTTACAAATTTGCTTAGATATTAAAGTTGTAAATTATATATTTTTAAAACTACATGAAACATTTTATAAAATAATAAGTTGCTAAAAAATATTTTATTTTATCAAATGATCAATGAAAATATACAAATAAACAAAATTTATTGAGAGCCTAGAATTATGGTAACTAGGATTATATTTCTTGGACGGAGGAAGTACGTTTTTATACGTCCTCTATCTAACAAAGATTAACGCTTTAAGCAAAAACAGAGTAGAATTTCAAGTATTTTTATTTTATCTTATTTAATGATTGGTATAAAAATAAAAAAATAATACTTTCATATTTAAATACAATATCGAAAATCTATAAAAACAAGTGGTGATAAAAATATTTTATATATCAAATAAATATTGAAAATGTACTAATACTCCGTATTAAACAAAAATTCTGATTTTTAAAGAGTGAAGTGGGACTATTCTCAAGGAAGAGAAGGAGTAATTGTATATCATATTGAAAAGTTGAAAATGATGAAGATCCAATTTTTCATTTAATAACGATAACTTTATTAAATTTCGTCCATAGTTTGCTTATTAACATTGTATTTCTCATCTTACATACTCTGTAGTGTTTCACTGAGATATTTAAGGCATTTTTATGGTCATTGGTTTTTATGGTTTAACGATAACTTCAAGGGGTTTTCTCTTGAAAGCTAATTGGGATTGTTTTGACACTTTAAGTCCAGTCATGAAGCCAGACACAATTTGTGTTGTATTACTAAGTATTGCATTTACTAACAGCTGGACTTTGCGAGAGTTAGACACAAGAGGTCGATCTGTTCTTTTGACAGTGGACACCAGTGTCATATCATAATACGAGACTTTTCTATATGGGGATCTTAACGTACTTCGTCCAATCCAACGTGCTTCAATTCGATTCTTACTCCCTAACCCACCCCACAAATCCCACACACTGTATGTGCTTAGCCTCTCGCCTCCCTTGTGCGCCTCCCCAATTTGAGTGGCAATTCACCGTCCAATGTTGATCGCGAATTGCCGCCTCATTTGGGAGTGGGGTATCGGCGGGGCAAAAGGGGAGGGGTTGTGGGGTAGGAACCACTCTAGGTTGCCACTTTATTTCACGACCTTCAGTTACCTCGCAATGTCTTATTCTTTTATGGATCTTATTGCATTTTTTCAAATCTTGACTAGCAGGGAAGGATTATTAACGGACGCCGTTCCACAAGTGCATATATATATGTTCTTTATAGCGGGCGAAAATTATTTCTTAAAAATCCACCCGCTAGAAAAAAAAAAAAAAAGTCTCCTAATTCTTGTATTGAGGCAGAGTACGTACCTTGCCCATGCATGCACATGGCGTCATCAAGCTCCAATGGGTGCAAAATCATGCATCTCTCAACTTTGAGGGCTTCCAAAGTGCCCATCCTGCTTATTTCGCGATAATCAACGTCATGTACTTCCCCCGTCCCTTAAAACTTTTCAACTTTCATATCTTATACTACCTCCGTCCCATAGTATTTGTCCACTTTCATTTTTACACACCATCCAATACAATTCTTTAATCCATTTTATCTTGTAATTTGTATATTAAAAAATTATAGAAATTTTATATTACTCGTAATAATCTATATGTTAAGACAAATCAAACAAGATCACACATGACTATATTTAGGCTTACACATTGATAGAATTTGATGAGTCAAAGTGCTTTGATGAACAGTTCCAAAAGTCAAAACTAGACGAATAATCCGGGACGGAGGGAGTATGTCCTATAAAGCATTTCAATTTGACCTAAATGGACACAATTGCCCTTTTTTAAATTAATTGAACATACCTCAACTACCTTATACTCCCTCCGTCCCGGAAAACATGGGAATTTTGATTTTGAAGAAGGATTTAAGGGGAGTGTATTTTGGCATTGAATTTCCAAAAATGTCCTTTGATGTGATGGGTAAAAGTATGATTTGATGGATAGATTATTAGTAAAAAGGTATGATGTGATAGGTAGGGTATGAAAAAGTAAGGGGTAAAAGTGACTTTTTAATAGAAATGAGAAGTGTTTTTTGGGACGGATGAAAAAAGAAAGGAGAAAGGTTTTCTGGGACGGAGGGAGTACGCCTTACCCATTTTAACATTTCTCGAGCCCGACTCGTTTCAATTGTCATCGTTTAACTTTGGTCAAAATCAAGAGCTTCCCTTTCCAAAAGTCAAAATAAGAAATATTTTACAAGAGAGAGGAAGTAACCAATTTTACCCTTACTTTTTCATGCCCTACCTATCACATCATACCTTTTTACTAATAATCTACATATCACATCTTACTTTTACACATCACATCAAAGGTATTTTTGGAAAGTCAACACAAAAATATCCCTCCTTTAAATCCTCAAAAAGTCAAATAGGGAACTTTATTTGAGGACGGAGGGAGTATGTAAGAAGAACTAACCTAGGGGTACCCCATTTGCACACCAAGTTTTCACAGACACATACAAACATGTAATGTCTGTGCACGCGTAGACATTGTGTGTCTATGTATGCATGTTAAAACTTGGTGTATAAATAGGGTATTCGATCTTAGTGTACCTCTAGCATTGCCCATGTAAGAATTCTGTGTATCATTCCAAGCCACATGACAATTTTTGACTCATAAATATACTCCGTCTTACTTTATCAAAATATGTAAAACAAAGCGCATACTCCTTACACTATATTTGGTTAGAGGAATTTGAAAGGAAAAAAAAGAAAATAAAATAGAAAATAACTTTTCTTATTTGGTTAGAGAGGAAAAAAGGGTGAGAGAAGAAAAAGAGAATATTAAGGAAAACAGTGAGAAGACAAAATGAATTTTAAAAAAATTAAAAATAAAAAAACTCTTATTTTAGTGAAAAAATGAAATAAAACATTTTTTATTATATTTTTCTATTGTTTAGTTTGAGTATGTGAGCAACTAAAAAATACGGAGTATAGTTGAGTGTAGTGTAAGTTTAATTGTATGAAGAAAGAATAAATCTACTGTACTCTAAAGAGTGTATCCCAAAATGTACCCAAAGATTTACACTTACATTTTGTGTCAATGCAAATGCGAGATTGATGACTTACATTAACACAAAATGTCAGTGCAAAATTTTGCAATCGCACTGACATTTTGTATCAATGTAAATCATCAACATATAATTGTACTTTGAATATATTTTGGGCTATAATATTTGGGGTACACTTATCATGGTCGATGAAGAAATGCACGAAAAGACTTAACCATGCTAGAGTTACACCATGGAGTGTGCCCAAATATACACTAAAGATATGCACTAACATTTTGATGGTTCACACTGATACAAAATGTTAATGCGATCAAAAAATGTGCACTAACATTTTGTACTTGTATGAACCATCACACTAGCACAAAATGACAGTG
The DNA here is from genome assembly GCA_900332095.2 of Cuscuta campestris. NCBI lineage: Eukaryota > Viridiplantae > Streptophyta > Magnoliopsida > Solanales > Convolvulaceae > Cuscuta > Cuscuta campestris. Next base: position 787,354 of record OOIL02006896.1, on the reverse strand, counting down.
CACACTTTTGGGTACACTTGTGTACAATTAGACTATTAGAGGTACAATTTTTATGATAGAAGTAGCTTAATTCGAAAAGAATACGAGTACTAAACCTTGATTTGACAGATCAAGTAATCATGGCATGCATCTAGCCAGCCATCCATCTACGAGACAACGACTTAACCTTTGTTTTTGGTCATGTTTTTCTTCCACTCATCATTTATACACATTTTGAGTATACTAGAGAGAACTATATGCCATTGAGTAATTGGCATATGTCAACATTAATTAGGATATCCTTCCCACTTCTTGTTCCACCTTCTTTCTTATTCCTCCAACTTGTTTTTTTTTGTGAACTTCTCCTCCACTTGAATTAAATTATATTTTCTTCGTTCCAAAATTATCGTTTGACTTCGAAAAACATGCAAAATCTCTTCTTGTAAAACTATTTTCTTTACAATTTGTAAAGACAAGTATAAAAATAAGAAATACAAAATACATATTTAAAAAATATATCAATAATTTTATAAAACAAAAAGTGACAAATATTTTATTTTATCAAATGATAAATAAAAATATACAAACAAAGGTAATTAATTCCAGGTTTTGCGTTCTCAAGGAATACGTCTCTCTTCTGCCCCTATCACCATAGAAACTTGAGCCTAAGCATGAACTTTCCCTACATGCTTATCAAGGGACATATCCTAGAGCAATCAAAGCCATTTGAAATCTAACCCTGAATCAGAAGATGAAACTGTAGGCAGGTAATTATTTGCAATAATGTAAAATCTCTATTGCCTATGAATAACCTCAAAGTTGATGCAACAAAAGAAGCTTTGGACTTAGCTTTCTTGACTCACTATATGACAGTGATGAACATATCTTCCAAGATGAAAGTTGTAGTCAAACAAATTGGGACGATCTCTTAAGGAGAATAACCGATTAACTCGTTGACGATGGCATGGATATGGTCGAAACTCTTAAACTACAACATGAGAGCATGCATGTAAAAGACAAGGAATATCTTGAACTAATAACTAAGACCTACTATGTGGAGCTGCAAAGAAGACTTCAACCAATGCCATCTGTGTTGTCTTCATACATTTGTTGCCCCCTAATTATAAGAATAAGTGGTAGAATATGGATGTCATATTCACTGAAATAGCGTGATCAGTTAGGAATTTAATGCAAGGTACAACTAAACACTAATATCAAATCATAATATGTGAATCAAGGCCAAATAGAAGGAGAAGAAAGTTGATGATATGCAAGAGAACGGAACTAAAATAAAATGCAAGAGACCAATGAAACCAGTCTAGGTTAGAGATTTAATGTCAATAATGCAAGTTGCGAAGAAATAAGAGGAAAAGGGGTATCAACTAGGGAGTAAGCAAATCACTCCGATTTCCACTTCCAAAACCGGGAAAGAATCCTTTAAATAAAAGCTCACTTCTGTGATGCTCGTCTCAAGAGAACTACAAACACATCAAACAAACTCCTCAAGTATCCTCCACTCCCGTGGTAGGACTTGAGAGAGGAGACTCGCGGCTAGAATTGTCAATCCCAACCTCGTCCTTAATTAGCTCCTCCATGGTCACACCAAATTTGTTCCCTCCCAACTCTGACTCTAGTTTATTGTCACTCTCTTCCTTACCCACCGATTGAATAGTACCCACCACTATCAACTCCAAACCTTTATTAATGATAATCTTCAGGTACTTCTCCACCGATGTATTCTCTTCCATAGGTCCCACCACCTCTCCACTTTGATGAAGGTTGAAAACTAATGTTTGGAGAGGATAGTGACAATAAGGGGTAAGGTTATAAGGATTAGGCATATGATAAGCTTTAGGCCAACCAATGCATTGCCCATCAACATTAGGAGGGGAATACGCGAGGGTTTGAGGGTTAATAGTTTGAGGAGGGGTAGGTGAAAGGTGAGACAAAGGGTATGACACTTTGAGTAAAGGAAGAGATCAGATGCTTGTGAGGATAAAGAAATTGATGGGTGGATGGGAATAGACTCAAAGTCCTAAGTGAATATTCAAGCTTAGTTATGGTTGGGTCAAGAGAGAAGACTTGAGCTTAGAGTTCATGCTCCACTTGAAGATCTTCAATGAATGAACTATCATAAGGATCCTCCATGATTGCATAAACCTATGAAAGAACAAGAACACAAGAAAAACAAAAGCAAACGAATAAAAAGAAAGAAAGACCAAATTTCCATTAACAACTTTTCAATCAAGTTAGCTACGACACCAATCTTGATGTAGGATATCTTTGATGTGTCGTAAGGCACCAAAAACCCTCGCTCAAAAAGCGATGTGAAAATGGAATGGAAAATAATTAATGAATGGATAAAGTGGTAGAGAAACACGAATTTTAAATTATAATTTGTGAAGGAGACAAAAGTCTATGATATGCAAGAGAATGGAACTAAAAGAAAATACAAGACAAAAATGAAAGCAAGCCTATATTAGAGATTTCATGTTGATAATGCAATCTGCCAAGGAATAAGAGGAAAGGGGGAAATCAACTAGGGAAAGAGCAAATTACTCCGATTTCCACTTCCATAGAAACAGAGAAAGAATCCTCTATAAGAGCCTACTTCATGGGGAAGCTCCTCTAACAAAATGAATACAGGAAAATATAAATGAGAAATGATATTTGCATCCCATTTTTTGTTATTGACATTTTAAAATGCATTATCACTTCTCTCACATTAATAATGTATTTTGAAGTTTTAATAAAAAAATAAAATGTAAATATCATTTCCGAATATAAATAGAATAGAAATCCTCAAAAAAAGAAAAAATAGAATAGAAAGAATTGGGGGAGGGGGGGGGGGGAAGACCAAGAAAAATTTAATTCTGCAAATGTAAAAGAAGGAGAATAAGGGGTAAAATTGACATATACGTACCCAATCTGAAATGTTGCTGGCCTGCTGGTTCAGTTCTGCTCGTCACTAGGTCTTCTCGATCTCCGGTCGGATCTCGCAGCCTACTCGCCGGAAAGAGGGACAGCCTCGCCGTCTCTTTGTCGTCGTTTATGAGCCGTTGGGACTGTTGGTTCCTGGAGTTTCACGGATCGCTATTCGTCGCTGGAATTCGCAGTCAGCCTCGCCGCTCCCCGCTGGTGTGGACGCCTCTGGTAGCTCGCCACCGGTGGATGGAGGCTGGGCTGGAGTCGGAGGACGAAATCCGTCCGGGTCGGGTCGGCAATCTGGGTCGCGAGTAAAGAACGCCTCCTTGATGCGCGTCTTCTGATTGTGGGAGTAGGGGCTTAAACAAATCAAATACTCCGCGATTCGAATTTGCGTTATTCAAATACAAATTTAAATTCAAATATTATTTTTTATTCGAATATTAAACAAATACAAATACAAATAGGGATATATTCGATTCGGATGATATTCGAATATTCAAATATATGTATAAATACACAGACCATGTTTTCAACATCAAAAGTCAAGCAAAGTAATATACTACCTCCGTTTCTCAAAACAATTCCGCTTTTGACTTTGGAAAGAATAAGGAAGTGTTAAATTGTAGTTGACTTTCCAATTTTGCCCTTGATGTGATGGGTAAAAGTAAGATGTGATGGTTTTGTTGTTAGTGAAAAAGTATGATGTAATAGGTAGGGTATGAAAAAGTAGGGGTAAAAGTGGTTTTTTAATAGAAAAGGGAAGTATTTTAAGAAAAACAAAAAAAATGAAAGAGGAAGGGTTTTAAGAAACGGAGGGAGTAGTATAAAGTGTATTTAAAGTACTAAGAATTAAATAAATTAACGTAACACGAAAATATAAAGCATATGATTTTTAATAGTTATATTTTATAAAATATAATTTGTGTAAGATGTAAATGTATTAATATTTTAAGATACGGAATATAGTATAGTATAAGGAGTATCGTAAGTCAAATTACAAATCGATGTTGGTCGATCATATAAATTACATAGTATGCTTATTCAAATATTCGTTTATGATTCGATAACTATTCGAATATTAATCAAATACATATTCAAATCTTATTTTGAATTCGTTTCATATTCGGATTCGGATTCGTATTCGAAAAAATTAAACAAATACAAATTCAAATATATCGGTATTTGCTTCGATTCGGTTCGTTTACACCCCTATCTGGGAGGAGACTGGAGAGGAGTAGAATTAAGTTTGGGAAATTGTAAAATGACCCTTCATATCAATATCGCTTTGTAAAATGACCCTTCATATCAATATCCTTTGATGGGTGGAGGTAAATTATACTTTAATCTCAAATTAATGTAGTAAGTAGAGCATATACCTAGTATATGCAAAGAGCATATGCTTAACAAAATTACCTCACAATGCAGTTGTAGGAACCGAACTCATGTCTACTTTTTTCTACATGAAATACTATGAGTGATTATGTATGTTAAATTAATTCTATGTATGATTTCTATTGTTAGAACCTATTACTCGACATGAAAAGCTGAGCATTTAGTTTGTTTTACTTGCTACACGTATGTAACAAGAATGAAAAATATGAAAATAATGACCAACTAGCTTCAATGCTCCTTGTGGTTTAGAAAATTAGAACCAATACTCATATGTTTTCAAAACTTATTACTAAAGTTTTCTTAGTTTCAAAATGTTGCAAACACACCCTCTCTAATCATTTTCTGGTCATTTTCCTGCGAAGAGGAGATATTAGTGCCAAATTTCTAAACCACATGAGACACTTGTGCTCATTTCTTGTTTTTCATTTATTCTTTGTTTTCTTCCTTTTTTAATCTCTTTTTTTATCCAATCGTTTTCTTTTCCTAGAAAACTTTTTTTAAATTCATTTTCGTTTTTTTTTACTTCCTCTATCCAAAAATAACTTTTTCGATTTTACACACAAATTAAGGAAAAGTAAAAAATGTTTTGACTTTTCATATTTGTCTTTGGGTCATTGTAAAAAGTGAAATAAAGTATAGATATAGATAATATTTAATGAGTAAAGATGAAGTTAGTGATGTGGTTTAAAGAAAAAACATTTACTAAAAAAAGAAAACACAAAGCTAATTTATGGATAGACAAATAAAGAAAGTGGGAAGAATAGTTTGAAAACTTTAAAATCCTTTGTGTCTCAAATAAAAATAAAATGATAACATATACTCCATTTACATCAAATTAAATATTTTTAGGTTTCGTGTTTTTAGAATTTTTTGGTAAGTTAATAAAGAAAATCTAGAATAAAAAATAAAAATAAAAAATGGAAAAATGAAATAAAAAAATCAAAAACATGCAAAAAGAATCTTATAGAAAAAGGAATTTTCAAAACGTTAAAAAAGTCCTTAGAATTGGAGTGTTCAAAATAGATATTCATTTGTATTTGTTTATTTATTTTATTTCTTATTTTATTCCTTATCTTTTAAAGCTCTCAAAAAATGTTTTTATTTTTTTATTTTAAAAAGCAAACAGTAAAAAATGTTAATTTCAAACATAATTTTTTATATAAAAAAAGATTTTAAAACTTTGATTAAAAAACAAATAAAGGAAAATCGAGAAAAAATACATGAAAAATAAGAAATGAGAAGCAGGCCCCCCTAGTGTTTGGAAAATAAGCACCAATACTTCCCTCTTCGCTGGAAAAATGGACGAAAAATTATCAGAGGAGGTATGGATGCAACATTTTGAAACCACATGGACTTTCGAAATTAGTTTTGAAAACATGGAAGTTATTGTTGTATATTTTCCAAACGACGGGGGTACTGGTGCTATTTCACCGATCTTATACTCCACCTGTCCCTAAATCAATTACTCTTTATGCAAAACGAAGTAAAATTCTAAGTTTTTTCAAATCATTTTATTTAAAATTTGGTATATAAATAAAAAATAAAATTTATATATTTAAAAAGTACATCTAAAGTTTTACAAAATAAGAGGTGTAAATCATTTTGAGACGAAAGTATTATTACTTTTTCTAGATTTCCAAATCTGTATTTAATGTGATGTATAAAAGTAAAATGTGATTTATAGGTTAAAAATAAATAGATACAGCATGATAGGTTGTGTAAGGGTTAAAAAGGATAAAATACACTTTTTAATGTAAAAATATGGAGTACTTTATTAGAAAAAATAAAAAAATAAAAATAGAATTGTTTTATGAAAATGGAGGAGTACAACTCTACAAGAAATCAATACTGGAGATTTTATTTAGGAGTATATAAATTGAAAAAGACTAAACAAAAGTTGGAGTTCCTTTTTTCCCCTTTTCTATAAAGTAAATTTATCGGGTGCCAAATGTTTACCAATTACGGCCGCCCGACCTTAATTAATTTCTTAATGGTCCCTAAAAAACATAATCACTCCATTTTTTACCCTTTTATCCCCTTCTATATATCACACCTCCTCCACCTGCACTTCTCCCCTTCCCACTCTTCTCCTCTCCTTCATCTTCATCATTTCACAGTTTTCCTCTTTTTTTTTTCTCCTTTTTTTTTTCAGATCTTCCATATCTGAGAAGTTCGTTGAACAATTCAGATCTGTTTCTTCGCTTCTTCTTCTTCTTTTTTTCAGATCAGAAACGATTGATTGATGCTGCTTGATTTGTTTTTGATGTATGAGATTGATGTCTCCTGTTCTCAGTGAAATCCTCCGTTCCGGTTTTATGATCAGCAACTCTTTCATACGCAGAGCTCATCTTGTTCAATCCTTCTCCGTCGTCTTCCTCTACTGGTTTTATGTTTTCTCAGAAATTGACCGCCTGATCTGCATCGTCTAGGTATCTAGACTGCAAGATTTACATAGATTTTCTCGTGGAAATATATAATAATAAGTAATAAGGAAAAAAAAGTGAAATCATCGGCTGTAATTTTAGCGATTTCTAGTGTTTCGGAGTTTCTGGCGGTGTAAAAAATGGCGTCGTCGAGCGGGAATTCATCAGGGTCGGCCGTACAGATCACGAATTCCGGCTCGGAGGGAGATCTGCAGACGCTGATGGACGAGAGGAAGAGGAAGCGGATGCAATCGAACAGGGAATCGGCGAGGAGGTCGAGGATGAGGAAGCAGCAGCATCTGGACGAGATGATGGCGCAATCGGCGCAGCTCAAGGCGGAGAACGGCCAGATCCAGGGCAAGATAAACGCGACGACGCAGCATTTCGTGGCGATCGAGGCGGAGAATTCTGTTCTGAGGGCTCAGATGATGGAGCTGAGCCACAGGCTTCAGTCTCTGAATGACATCCTCAGCTACATCGACTCGTGCTCCATCAATGGCGTCTTCGATTCACTTGGGGACGATTGCTGCTTCCAGCAGACAGGGGGTGGGATTCCACCTCACCAGGCCAATTATCTGATGAATAACGGCGGCAGCAGCAGCAATCCATGGATGCTCATGAACCAGCAGCCCATCATGGCTTCTGCCGATTTCCTCCAGTATTGACCGGGCACGGCGGCGTCGCCGCCGTGGGGTATAACTGGAAATGTCTTTATTATTGTATTATTTTTATTGTTTTTGTTGTCGTTTTGTTACTTGTTTTTTATTGTTATTATTATTATTATTATTATTGTCAAGGGTTTTGTAGAATTAATGGGATGAATGAACGGCCATCCGTGGATGTATTCATTTCATTAAAGTATAATACTGTATTAATAAATAATGTTCAGAATTATCTATCTTCTGCTTAAATTAAGTTTTTTTTAGCTTTCAATCATACTCCGTATCATATACACCGAGTATTTTTATTTTCTAAAATACTTGGTAGATAACCCACTTAGGCTTTGTTTGGAAATAATTTGTGAGATTGCCATTTCGAATACTTTTCTGATGAACAGATTAATTTATAAAACATCAAAAGCTGCCCTCCGCCCAAAAGAAAAACATCAAACAAGTTATGCTAGGGTAACCTAAATATTTTGGGATACAAATAACCCTACATTTTGCACAAATCAAACACACAATGAGCGTGGGGTTAAGGTAACTTGGTGGTGTTATGGTAACTCTAATAGGAGTAAAATGATAATAATGCTACTATGAAGGTGTTTGGGAGTGTGGTGAATAATGTAAAAGTATAAGTCATAATATATAAAATGCGTCCAACAACCTCAATCATGTCTAGACAGTCATCAATGGCCTTATTCAAAAATGAAGTTAAATCTCACTCATTGTTTTTTTCCAACAAAATTTACCCACCTTAACTATGATTCAAGTATATGACCGCGATGATTCGTTGAACTCATTTCGTTTCACTATGTTACACTCATTTCGTTGAACTAAATGAGTTGAACATAGTTCAACGTTTGAAACGAATGAGTTAGACGAATAGTGAAACTCATTTCGTACCTCTCCATATCAGTCGAGTGGCTTCCGCTCCTAGTCACTAAGAAGTGCTATTCTGTCCTCCTCTCACCCGCCCGTTTCATTTCCGTGCCGGAGGAAATGGGATTCGAACCCATGATACAATCTTCTTGTATGTCGATTTAGCAAACCAATGCCTTAAGCCACTCAGCCATACCTCCAAGTTGTTGATCGGAATGTATTGGATGAAATGGGAACAGTTTTAATTGAATTGTGTTAAATGATTGATTTGCATTTTGTTTAGGAGCTTTTTCGGTACGCAAAGATTGTCTTCACTCTTAGAATATACTACCTCCGTCCCAGAGTATTTGTCCACTTTCATTTTTACACACCATCCAATACACTTCTTTAATCCATTTTATATTGTAATTTGTATATTAAAAAATTATAGAAATTATATATTAATAATCTATATGTTAAGACAAATCAAACAAGATCACACATGACTATATTTAGGCTTACACATTGAGAGAATTTGATGAGTCAAAGTGTTTAGATGAACAGTTCTAAAAGTCAAAACTGGACGAATACTCCGGGACGGAGGGAGTAAAATTTACCATCTTAGGCCTACAACTACAAACTTGAGTTTTTACTTTAACTAGTATTTCTACCCGTGCCATGCACGGGTTCGGACAGAATTTTTTTTTAATTCTATAATGTAGATCTTGATTTTTATTTGACATATTATTTAAAGGTCAAATATAAATGATCTAGGTTAGATGTATTTTTACAAATTTATAATGTTTACCCAGTATAAATTCAAAAATATATTAATACAAAAGTTTAGTGATCCAGTGATTTTTTCCTCACATTAATTTAAAAAACCTAAATTACCGACTTTGTAATTCTATACTTCCTCTGTCCCTGAGTATTTGTCAACTTTTGACTTTTTTGTCAAAATTGGTTAATTTTGACCTCAAATTAAAGTTTTTTTAGATCTTGATACAAAATTACTTTTATTAGATTTATTATATCATCCATTTTCAAAATATTTTTTTATGTACTTAATATATAATACTCCCTCCGTCCTAAAAAGATTTACACGTTTCAAAAAAATTGCGTCCCACAATCCCTTACCCATTTCTATTAAAAAACCACTTTTACCCTTTACTTTTTCAAACCCTATTTATCACATCATACCTTTTTCCTAATAATCTACACATCACATCCTACTTTTACCCATCACATAAAAGGTATTTTTGGAAAGTCAACACAAAATTATCCCTCCCTTAATTTCAACTTTAGTCAAAATGGGTAACACTTTATGGGACGGAGGGAGTATATATTTTAGTTAATTCTAAGTCAAATATTGAAAACAATTAGTCGGAAAAGTCAAAACTGGACAAATACTCAGTGACGGAGGTAGTAATTAAAAAATAGGATTCTTCTCATCCATATTCCTTATCTCCCCCCCCCCCACACAATGATTATAAAAAGTTATTATTCATTCTTGCATTATTAAAAAACAAAATCTTAAATTAATGATCGTAAATCTCGATGATTAAAATTTTAATTTTAAAATATTAAGAATCAATTATTATTCTCCCCCACATTTATTTTAAAAAACATTAAAATCTTAGTGCTCTAATAATTTTGTCAGGATAGTATTCTGGTCAAGATATAAAATGTTTTATCAAAATACAAATAGTTACAAATGGGAAATTGTATTTTCTTTGATGTGGTTGTAACCTGTAACTTAGTCTCGAACTTATTAGCTACTGCACTTTGGATTTTCTGCACAATTTTTCTTAATTTTTTGATTATCCTAAATGTTCATTGTCACAAAACTTCTCACGCTCCCCTCCACACCTTGATCTTGTTTGACACAGTCTTCTTTGTATAAATTTGTGCCGTCTCATAAAATATCATCTTATAAAGATTCCATGTACGATTGCGTAAATGAAAACTTAGGAAGTAAGTTCTTTCTCATTCAAAATTTCTTAATTTTATTTATAAATATTTTGAATTGTAACACAATATAAGTATGTACAGAGTAAATTGTAATTACAATATAAGATTATTTTAATTAAAAATAGTAAACCAAGTTACCAAGATAAAGTATAAAAGTCCTATTAAATCTTTTTTCTAATTTGTTTGTTTTAAAAATTCAATAATTTAAATTAGTCAAATTGTATGGAAGTACTTTTATTTCATATCACAATTAGTCATCTTGCCATAAACAAACCTTCTATGTAAGATATTCATTGAGTCTATCTCATATTATACATATTATTCATTCGTCTAAAAATAAAGTACATAATCATGACACGTATAATTATTCTTTAAAAAATACTCCGTATAGTACTAAGTCTTTTAGTCACCTATTTATAAATTATAAATTTCTTTGTGCAATCTTGAAATAGTCTCTTCGAATAATGTATTTTCCAAAATCAGCGTTTTTAAGCATTAATTATCGATGGAATATTTTATAGTTGAGATTTATTCACTCAGTGTCTTCCGTATATGTTTCTTAAATGAATGTTCAATGGAGGAAATTTAGGTAATTTTAAAAAAGTACTTGTTGTGACTTCAATGAAGTCAAAAGTGAAATACATATGATTATTTTTAAATGTTTTTGTAATTTTTCTTTGTGAAAACCCTTGTAACTATATTTGTTTTGCTCTTTAAAACTAAATTCATATCAAGTGAAAAAAAATTTGGGTATGTAAAATATATGTGATTATTTTTGTGTGATAATTTTCTAAAAATTTATATGAAAAATGTAACTATTATGTTAGAAGTTTATTTTAAAAATTTATACTATTATTTTAATTATTTTAGAAGTTGATTTTTTAATTTTTTAAAAATATTCTCACTCAATTATATAAAACTTCATGTATTGTTCTAATTTCTTTAACAATACTTCCTTTGTGTTTGGATTTGATCTTCTCAATTAACTTTTCTTGTCAATTTTGTATACTTTAACACCAATATATAGAACAAACTTTGTCTTTCGGTAGAAATATATTACAAATATCTTCTTTTTGAAACTAAGGAATCTCTTAATATTTGGTGGCTCCTATTTTGGATATAAAAAAATGCATTTTTATTACAATATTTTCTCCATGTTTATTATTATTTTGGTACGGAGTAATTTTTTCCAAAAAATTAAACACTGTACATAAGACATATACTCCGTATACAACTTAAATTGGATCTATCCATATTTTGATTAATATTGCCACGTCATTCAATCGTTAATAGGTGGCCGGTGATCTGTTAAAATATTGCCATGTAGATTCTTCACTTGTCGCAATTATAGGAGATTAACTCTCAAATTTAATATGTAAAGATTCAGAAATATTTACCAAACTTTTAATTTCATTTTTTCCACATCAAAATCTATGTGACATATTAGGTGTTAAAAAGAGGCTCATGAGTAAGCCATATGTGAGTTCTTAATTACCCGAGTCTCATTTTTATACATTTAGGAAAAGATAAAAAATTGCATATTTTTCCTAATTTTTTTATGATCATTATATTTATATATTTGGCTAATTTAAACATATTCTGTTTGTATGAGAATAACATTAAATATAAACTAATCATTATTAAAATTGTACTTTTTCCAAAAAAAATTACTTTTTTAAATCTGCACTAAGTTAAAATTTATACTGAAAAAATATATTTTAAATTAACTAATCATCTATTTGTGTTCAACTTTTTCTTCTTTCTAAAAAATATTGTAAAACTTGATAATGAATATTTTGATCTAGTTTTTTAAATAGTATATTAAATGTATGTGAAATTAATATACAGGTGAAGTGTGTATCTTATCTACCATTATAAGTTGCGTTGTAAATGAAAAGAAAATTTTATTCGTTTTAAGTTCAGTAGTCAATATAATTTTTGAAGAAATATGATATTTTTTATATTAAATAAAGTTATTATTATAATAATTAGATCAAAATTTTATTACTAAATGTTAAAAGTTCTCATTTTTAATTTGTTTTAGTTTGTTTTAATTTATTTTTATTTTTCTATAAAAATGATTTAATATCCTTTTTATTCAATTGACTAATTTTTAAGCTTAATTAGAGTCCGAGCAAAATATTATGGTAAAAATTTTACTGTAAATTTTGTTAGTTAAAAAAGAAATTTTTCTATTTTCCATTAATAATTTTTATTTTATGCAATACTATATTTATGTTTCACTATTTTTATTATGTTACATAATTTCTTTTATTATATCATAAATTACTTGAAGGAAAGTTCAATTCAATTGTCTTGATGACATGGCTGATTAGGTGTCAAAAAACACTCCAGTCATCACGCCAAATGTCGCAATTCTAAGAGTTCAACTCTCAAATATTATATATTAAGGATTCATTTTTTGACATAGTATTAAAGGCTTGATAACCAAGAGGTAAAGAGTTCAAATGAGTATCGCTGCCCCTAGTTTTTTAAAAAATTAATTTTAACGTGCAAGGTTCGTGCGAGAAAAAAATTTACGGTCACGATCGAAGACCAAACACAATGTAAAGTAACAACAACTAAGTGACAATTGCCCGTCATCAAAGTTAACCAAACCTAAATGTGATTCGATATTTGACGGCGATGATGATACAATATTAGGTAAAATATGGAGGACTTTAATGAATTGTACTCAATGATAAATTACATTTTGTTCGGAAGTACTTTTAATTTTTTGGTACAAAAATATCGTCCTCGCGAAAGAGTAGGGAGATGCATGCATGCGATCCGCGTGTTGTTGTAATCGAGTGGTGGTGATTGAAGACCAAACACGTGTAACGTAACTGACAACTGCGTGCCCATCATCAACGTTAGCTGACAATGACCGTTACGAAACCATCTCAGACCACTTTTCCCTTCGCCATATGTCCACCACCACACTTTCATCTCAGAAAAACTATATGCCTACATAGAAAACCAATGAAGACACCCGAAAGGTACGAAGGGAGATGCATGCACACGATCTGTGCACTGTTGCTGTTATCGAGCGGTGGTGATCAAGAACCAATGAAGACACCCGAAAGGTACAAAGTCTCTGCGCTTGCGCAGAGAGATTCCTCTCCCTCTCCCGTTGGTCGACACGTGTAACGTAACCGAAAATTAAACCGGGCGCCTGTCATTAAAGCTAGCTTAGAATGACCGTTACGAAATCATCCAAGACCTCTTTTCCATTTGTCTTCCACCACCACACTACCATCTTAGAACGTGAAATGTCAAAATTAACACGCAATTAATAACATAAAATTAATATATAAAATAATTTTTTTATTTATTTTGAAATCGAATTTTTTCATTCTAAAAAGTTGCAAAAATATGTTCAAATAACATTTCTAAAAAGCTTGGATACATAATGTCTCGAGAAAAAAACAATATGAAAAACTACATCTAGAAAAATTATATGCCTACATAGAAAACCAATGAAGACACCTAAAAGGTACGAAGGGAGATGCATGCACGCGATCCGTGCGTTGTTGCTGATATCGAGCGGTGGTGATCGAAAACCAATGAAGACACCCGAAAGGTACGAAGTCTCTGCGCTTGCGCAGAGAAATTCCTCTCCCTCTCCCGTTGGTCGACACGTGTAACGTAACCGAAAATTAAACCGCGCGCCCGTCATTAAAGCTAGCTTAGAATGACCGTTACGAAATCATCCAAGACCTCTTTTCCATTTGTCTTCCACCACCACACTACCATCTTAGAACGTGAAGTGGGAAAATTAACACGCTTGATCATCCACTTATCTCAATTAATAACATAAAATTAATATATAAAATAATTTTTTTATTTATTTTGAAATCGAATTTTTTCATTCTAAAAAGTTGCAAAAATATGTTCAAATAACATTTCTAATAAGCTTGGATACATAATGTCCCGAGAAAAAAACAATATGAAAAACTACAGTCAGAAAAAATATATGCCTACATAGAAAATCAATGAAGACACCTGAAAGGTACGAAGGGAGATGCATGCACGCGATCCATGCGCTGTTTCTGTTATCGAGCGGTGGTGATCGAAAACCAATGAAGACACCCGAAAGGTACGAAGTCTCTGCGCTTGCGCAGAGAAATTCCTCTCCCTCTCCCGTTGGTCGACACGTGTAACAAAACCGAAAATTAAACCGCGCGTCCGTCATTAAAGCTAGCTTAGAATGACCGTTACGAAATCATCCAAGACCTCTTTTCCATTTGTCTTCCACCACCACACTACCATCTTAGAATGTGAAATGTCAAAATTAACACGCTTGATCATCCACTTATCTCAATTAATAACATAAAATTAATATATAAAATAATTTTTTTATTTATTTTGAAATCGAATTGTTTCATTCTAAAAAGTTGAAAAAATATGTTCAAATAATAACATTTCTAATAAGCTTGGATACATAATGTCTCGAGAAAAAAACAATATGAAAAACTACAGTCAAAAAAACTATATGCCTACATAGAGAAAATTAAAAAATGATACTCCGTATTATTTTTCAAAGTCCCAAAAGAAGGTCTAATTACTTTATACTAATAAGTTTATGTCTACATTGTCATCCAAGGCCTTATTCCAAAATTAAGTTATATCTCACTCGTTGTTTTTTTTTAACAAAATTTACCCAAACTTAACTATGATTCAACTATTTGACCGTAGTGACACAACATTGGATGAAATGGGAAAGGTTTTAATTGAATTGTATTAAATGATTAATTTACATTTTGTTTAGATGCACTTTTTTTTGTACAGAAACATCATCTTCACTCTTAGAATATAAAATGTATGTTGGGCATACAACTACAAATTTGAACTTTTGGTTCAATTGATTCTTTGACATAGTATCAGGGCTTTGATGCAAGTTTTGAGCAAAAAAAATTGCGGTGACAATCGAAGACCGCACAATGTAAAGTAAAAACAACTAAGTGACAACCGCCCGTCATCAAAGTTAACTCAGTCTAAATGTGATTCAATAATATATATTTGACCGCGGTCATGACACAATATTAGGTAAAATACGGAGGGCTTTAATGAATTGTACTAAATGATATTTTACATTTTGTTCGAGAGTACTTATAAATTTTTGGTACAAAAACATCAGCCTCACGAAAGAGTATGAAGATGCATGCACGCAATCCGTGTGTTGTTGTTGTTGTTGTCGTCGAGCGGCGGTGATCGAAAACCAAACACGTGTAACGTAACTAACAATCACACACCCATCATCAATGTTAGCTGAAAATGACCGTTACGAAACCATCCAAGACCCTTTTCCATTTTCCGTTTACATCCACCACCACACTATCATCTTAGAAAATGAAATGTCAAAATTAACACACTTCATCGTTCACCAATCCCAATTAATAACATGAAACTAATATAAGAAATAACTTAATTATTTGTTTTGAAAATGGAATTGTTTGTTTCTAAAAAGTTTCTAAAAGGTGTTCAAATAACATTTCTAATAATGCTTAGATACAGAATATGTCTCGAACAAAACACATTATAAAAAATTAAAGTCGGAAAAATAATGTGCCTAACTAGGAAAATGAAAGATGACATTATTTTTTCAAAGTCCATAGGGAGGGTTCAAATGAATTGTAAGAATTAACTATGATTATTAGTTAAGTAAGAATTATTTCATAGGATAAAAGTTTTTTAGAATATTTAATATTCTAAAGGTGAAAATTTGTTTAAGAAAAGATTAATTTTCAAGGGTTTTCAAATATAATTTTTTGAAAATTAACCCAACCTAAATGTGATTCAAGTATTTGACCGTGCTGATGACACAATATTGGATGAAATAGGGAGGGTTCAAATGAATTGTATTAAACAATTAACTTACATTTTATTCGGGGTGTATTTAATTTTTTGGTACAAAAACATCGTCCTCGCGAAAGAGCTACAGAGATGCAATGATGCATGCACGCGATCCGGGCGTTGTTGTTGTGATCTGATACAATTTGAAGAGCCTGACGGGGAAGACGATCACCGCCTGGGTAGAGCCATCCCACACGGTGGAAGAGTTGAAGAAGAAGATTCAGGACAAGGAAAAAATCCCGGCGGAGGAGCAGCGGCTAATCTTCGGCCTCCGCCAGCTTGAGGACGGCCGGACGCTCGGCCACTACAAGATTGAGAAGGAGTCCACCGTCACTGTCGCCCTCCGACTCCGCAGCAGCATTATGAGATCTTGACATGGTATCAGAGTCTCGTTGACTAAGAGGTCACGGGTTCAAAACTCAGCGCCACCCAGTTTAAAAACAAATTAAGGTTTCACGTGCAAGGCTCGAAAAAGACTACGCCTGCACGTGAGGGGCGTGTTAGAATATAAATAACTGTTCCTGGGCCACAACCACAAGCTTGAGCTTTTGGTTGAATGGGTTCCTTGACATGGTATCAGAGCAGGTTTTGGCCCACCTCGTTTGTCAAGGTGTCCGTCTAGACGTTCATTCCTAGCGGCCCGTTTGTCTTTAGCCCAGTTGTCCGATCACAACAACAACGCCCGGATCACAACCCCAGATCCGTTCGTGAAGAGCCTGACGGGGAAGACGATCACCGCCTGGGTAGAGCCATCCCACACGGTGGAAGAGTTGAAGAAGAAGATTCAGGACAAGGAAAAAATCCCGGCGGTTGGGGTACGGTTCTGGGGTTGGACCGTCTGTGGCGTGTCCATAGGGAGGGTGTCGGGCTGTCGTCCGTGACTGGTGGGACGGGTCTGGGGTTGGACCATCAGTGGGACAGGAGCATGTGAGCCTGGGCTTGGAGGAAAAATAGGGGTTATAGGAGAGGGTGACGGGAGGGATGACAATTTGGGATATGGAAACTGATCCTCGACGAACCGAACATGACGAGAGACATAAACTTTTTGAGACACGGGTTCATAGCATTTATACCCTTTAGTGGTGGG
>OOIL02006896.1:687781-769781 GCA_900332095.2 Cuscuta campestris | reverse complement strand
GTTTCAATGAGATGACGGTGTTTCCGTTCAGCGACCCCATTTTGCTCAGGAGTGTAGGGACAAGAGGTGTGATGAAGGACTCCTAAAGTTTGAAGGAAAAGGCCAAAAGCGTTATTTACAAATTCTTTGCCATTATCACTTCGAAAAATTTTGATGTGAGAATTAAACTGAGTTTTAATCATTTTTTCAAAATTCACAAAAACAGAGTAAGCTTCAGATTTATGTTTTAGGGGATAAATCCAGGTAAATTTGCTGAAATCATCAACAAAAGAGATATAAAATCGAAAACCGCTACAGGAAGGAACAGAGGTGGGACCCCAAACATCAGAATGTATTAATTGAAATGGCGTTGTGGCCTTATGTTCAGACAATTCAAAAGGTAAACGACAGGACTTAGAGACATAACATGATTCACAATGTAAAGGCTCTGAAAACTGAAAACCTAAGGAAGACAAAATAGATTTGGCAATCGCAGGAGCGGGATGACCGAGTCTACGATGCCAAGTGGACTCTTGGATAGCTTGATACGCAACGATTGGGAGTTTGGAAGGAAGTGTGTATAACCCATGCTCACAGAGGCCCTTGTACCGCACCTGGTTGGTAGGATTGTCCACTATCTGGAAATCATTGGCATTGAAAACAAGGGTGCAGTTGTTATCTTTGGTAAATCGATGGACAGACAATAGATTGGAGATAAGGGGAGGGACATAATGAAGAGTAGAAAGGTGGTATTTACCATTAGGAGTATGGACAAAACCTGAGCCAGCGTGTGTGATGGGTAGGGATTGACCATTGCCTACGGTAATAGCATAAGTACCGGTGTATTGATGAGGAGATTGTAGTTGAGAATAATCTGACGTGACATGGGTGTTGGCACCAGTGTCCAAATACCAGTTTGCAGAATGATTACTCGTAGATGCATGCATTGCACGGGGAGCACTGGAGGAGGAGTTCGCAGTATAAGAATCATCAAATCGATACCAGCACGCAGACGCAGAGTGACCTCGTTTCTCGCAGATTTGGCAGGTTGGCAGATCCCGTGACAGTCGACCGTTTCCCTGGGACGGTCGACCGTTGTTCCTTCCTTTCTCCACGTCCGCTGTTGTATCCACGTCCAGGTGACGGTCGACCGCGGTAGCCTCCTCTACCGCAAACTCGACCGTTTGTAGCGAGAAGTGCTGTGCGAGGTTCGGTGATGGTAGACTCGGTGAGGCTGAGTTTATTCTCCATCTCCAGGTTTATTTCTTCGGAGATCAGCCATCCAGAAAGCTGATTTAACGAAATATTGGTATTGTTCATGCGAATGTTTTNCTCTTCTTTCAAGGCATCGAGATCCGAGAGAATAGTTGCCACATCATCAAGGTATTGTGTCATAGTTTTGGTACCTTTACGAAGAGTGTGGAGTTTGTCCCGAAGCTGATAAACATGAGCGGTGGACACGGAGTTGTACCGTGCGGCCAAAGCATCCCAGAGGGCAGCAGATGTGGTGAAGCCGCGAGCATGTTTGTGAACGGAGGGGCTGATGACCGCTAGGAGGCAGGCGCGGATCTGCGTGTCAACGATGGTCCAGGAGGTATACTCTGGATTAGGGACGGTTTTATCGTTTTTGGAGATAGTTGGCGCCAGGGCTCCTTCATGACCATCAATCCATCCAAGGAGGAGATTAGCTGAAAGAGCTGTCTGGACATTGAGAGACCATGCCGGATAATTTGTTTCGGTGAGTTTTTATGGGATTAAGTTGTGGAGACTCCGAAGCAAAAGTTTTACTCCGGAGGGTAAGGACGCCAAAGGATCTGACGGGGCTGCCATGATGGGCGGCGGTCGGAAAAAAAAGAGAGGCTAGGTTTTTGAGAGCCTTAGCTCTGATACCATGATACAATTTGATAATAACTTGTCTTATTGAATATTGAGAGATATGGCCCTATATATAGGGAATACAAGAGTAATCAAAGTACAAGTAGGAAAGGAAAGAATAATCCTAGTAGGAAAGGAAAGAACTATCCTAATTTAATTATACTTCCTAATATGATCGAACGATGGTGGTCGAAGACCAAACACGTCAGAAAATTTTGACAAATATTAATGTTTTACCTACATTTGTATTTATTAAAAAACCCCTTTTACCCTTACTTTTTGAGGATTTAAGGGAGGAATATTTTGGTGTTGACTTTTCTTTTACCCCTTACTTTTTTCATACCCTACCTATCACATCATACCTTTTTACTAATAATCTACATATCACATCTTACCTTTTACACATCACATCAAGGGTATTTTTGGAAAGTCAACACCAAATTATTCCTCCCTTAAATCCTCAAAAAGTCAAAAAGAAAAGTTTATTTAGGGACGAAGGGAGTATCTTATAACCTTCCGTTCAATTGCGCAACGCTTACGGGCGAGAGTAATATTGTTGAGTAAATTCCATAATTGGTCCTTTATAAATTATAACAGGGGGGGTTTCCATATTTAGTCCTCTATTATCAAATATTACCCCCGTAGTCCTTTTTTTAAGGGTACCTTTCCACAAATGGTCTTTTTTGATCTTCTGTCGTGTTGGTGTTAATTTAAAGGCTAAAAATGTAATTTGACGTCAACATTATGTCTAGTGACGTGTTCTGATATTGGTTAAGCGGATAACACAAAATAATGACTATGATTGTGGGCTAGGATTCTGACGAAAGATCACATTTGTAGACTATAGTTGTCGTAAAAAACGACTGTAATTCACAAACGACGCAAACGGAACAGCCTTTGGAATTGTGTATGACAAAAACGATATATTATCATTGTGAAATTACACTTTTAGCCCTCAAATTAACACCAACATGATAGAAGATCAAAAAAAGGACTATTTGTGGAAAGGTACCCATAAAAGAAGGACCACTTGGATAATATTTGATAATAGAGGACTAAATAGGGAAACACCTGTTATAAATGATCAATTATAGAATTTAATCAATATTGTTAGAAGATCTAAATGGGGGGAGAGACGAATACTTAATGATTGCACTTATTTATGCGAAAGGCCCAAACTTTAATGGCCATCTGCCCCTCGAAAGAAAAGAAAATACTATCAATAGTGTCTTCTTCACAGCAGAAAGGACAGATGAAAGTGATTGGGATTTGACACCATGTTTAGCTTTATTCACTGATTTCCACTCATATCTGCCAAAGTTTCTAAACAAAGATAGATTTGGTGCATCACCTTTAACAATTACGGAGTAATTTGGAAAACTTATAGGCGGACTACTCCCATAGTCCCATTCGTCTCAAAACATTGTCTGAGTTTAACAAGGAGATGAACCTCAGCTCATCGTGTATAGAATCGGTCAGATAGTCATCTCAAAAAAAATAAATTAGGCTTTATTTATAAATTGGTGACAATATATGAAATCTGCATTTGGTATTGATTTGTAATGATCTTATGCTTAGCATAATTACTTCTCATAGTAATTGTCACCCAAGTGTGTAATGTTCCCCGGCACATCATCCCAATTTAATTAACCTTTAAAATTAAACTATGATATCATTTAATTATAATTGTAATAACTGATTCAAAGTTTTGATATATCAAATATATACTCAACATAACATTGATTTGAAAATATGTTCATTTTGTGATTAAAGAGCCACATTTTGACCCAAAGAAAATCAAACTAAGATAATGCTCTCTTCGTTCAAAAATCTCTTTCATATTTTGATTTTTTTAGTCAAACATTGGCACCATTTGACTACAAATTATAAAAAATATATTTAATTGTGATGTAAATTTAATATAATTGGATTCATGTTAGAATATAACTTGATATATCAAATTTATTTAACATTTATTTATTTAAATAATATTTAATTTATAATCAAAATGTATTAGTGTTTGATTTAAAAAGTCAAAACATGAAGAAGTTAATGGAACAGAGGAAATAAATATGTAACCGATATACTCTCTGGTATAAATATTAATCAAATTTATCTATAGGGAGTGATGGGTATATCCCTATACCCGGCCCGAATTTCCGAAAGGGACAGGTCAAAATATGACCGATCACTTTCCTCAATTACAAAATGAGGCAAACTCTTCGATTGAGACGGGTCGAAAGTTGACCGGTCAATTTCCTTAAAAAAGTGACCGGTCACATTTTGGGCGATAGCCAAAATGTCACATAATGTTACGAAGGACATTCTGGGAGGCCAAAGAGACGGGTTGGGCTCAAGAAATGACCGGCCGACCTTCAATTCGAGGAAAGGTGATTGGTCATATTCTTCTACTTAGCTAACATTGGTCCGGTCTCTTAAGCATGGCGAACCACGTCAAAGATCGAGGGACCACCCCGCCGCTCATCCATCACGAGGCATACAGTGAAAGGGATGTTTGTCATCTTGCAGGGTTGATTGGATAGGGAATATTCACCATAGTCATTGATTGGACAATGTTCTTTTGTTGTATACATGAAAGGTCCATGATTGAATAGTAATTTCATTATGTACAGTGACCTTCCTCTAAGTTTCCTATTTTGTCCATAGATGAACAAGGGAAGGTCACAAATCCTCCTCTATAAGTATGATGATTATGGATAGAGGAGGGGATCCAAGTTTTATCTCACTAAAAGTGCACTCTTGAGACAGAGTAAAAAATATAATTCGGACTGAGGAGATTTACCCAGTCTAGGTCATACTTTGTGTTCTTGTTGTGTGTGTTTTACTACGGGTCGAGTGTGTCTAGGTCAAACCCGGTCAACCCACCTAGCTATATTTACACCATCAGGGAGAACTCTCTAGATAGGGTAAAAATTATGAAAATACCAAAATAGAAGTATAAATCTTTTAAGACCAAAACGGGGGTCTACAATGTCATTTTTACACTGCCACACTCACCTTATTGTCACATTATTAACTACCACACTACCGCCGTCACACGGAGGGCCACCGCAGATTGCCAACGGTTGACTGGTGATACTTATATATTACGCTGCCATCACGCCGCCAATATGTGCTCTAATACTACACTATCATTATACTTTTATTTTAGTTTTAAAAGATTTAGAATTCCTATTTCGATATTTACATACTTTTTTACTCCTATCGAGGTATAATTCTTTTATCCATACTCTTCAAGTAATTAAACTCCATATTGAAATGATATTTTTCATTTTAAGCAAATTCTTCTGTGATCTTAAGATGTGATCCACACTCATTTTATGGATCTTAGTATATAAACACAATGGATGAATTGAGCTCTTTGGAAAAAAACAAAAAATTCTCATACGGGTTCATTCAAAACATAAGAATATTCACGTTTCACATGTAAATCTTAAGATAATGGAAGCACAAATCTTCATCCTGTTTCAAATCATCTCAAATGAAAAATGAGTAATTATGTTGAAGGGGCTGTTTGTTTCAGTCTCTTAATGGTTCAGATGTCTGAATGGTTCAACACTTAATGGTTCAGACTGTTTGTTTCAGCCTCTTAATGGTTCAGATGTCTGAATGGTTAAGAGATTTACCTCTGAATGGTTAAGTATTATACAGAGTCTGAATGGTTAAGACCTCTTATCTGAATTGATCAGACATTTGCCTCTGAATAGTTAAGCAATATACTAGCTCTTAATGGTTCAGACCTCTTACTGGTTCAGCACTTAATGGTTCAGACCTCTTATTGATTCAGCACTTACCTATTCAGAAGTTGCCAAACAGCCCCTAAGTCAATCTTTTCCAAACCTCCAACGTGGGACGGTAGGTTTGCTCCCCAATAATTAGTACCTCAAAAATCCAAAGTTTTTTTAAAATCATACTTTCTCTGTTGCAAAATAAAGCCACTTTTGACAGCATCGACTTCAAGAAAATTAATTTCTTGAAAGTTACAACTTAAAAGTTTAAAAAAAGAAAAAGGAAAAATTCACAAGAATACTCCCAGAAATTTCAGGTTTTACATAAATACTCCCAAATTTGTTTATTTACATAGTTACTCCCACATTTGTCTATTATTCACGTCATTACTCCGCGATTGCTTCATCATCAATGTTCCTCGGGTGCGTCTTTTTAAATGGGGTTCTTCATCTTTTTTATTGAATTCAAATTAAATTAATATGAACAGACTTGATATTAAACATTAAAAAGATTTAAAAAGTTTAAAATCTGAATTTTTTTAAAAAGTGATGAAAATAAGAGCAATGATTAGGCTTATTAAGACGTGAGAAAGTCGATGGAGAGAATAAGTTGAGATAAATTTGGTATATTAGAGTGAAAAAAAACATGTTTGCATTTTAACTGCTCACTTATCGCAAAAAAACGCATCCAAGTAACACTAATGATCACTACCAAATTTGGGAGCAATGATGTAAATAAAAGAAAAATGTGGGAGTAATGATGTAAATAAACAAATTTAGGAGTATTTATGTAAAATCTGTAATTTCTAAGAGTATTCTTGTCAATTTCGCCAAAGAAAAATTGTTAAAAATGGTTTAGAATATGCTGTTTCTCTCTACTCGGAGAGATTACTTAGGAACTCTGTGAGGATTGAGGAATATTTAACCTTACAGTTTTCGTTTTCCGTCAAAACATTTTTTTCAATTACTATTCGTACGGTCAAACATTAAAAACTTTTTAAATTCGTTAGATATTTGTAAAATAATATAGTTTTGTCACTTCTTATTTTGTAGAACTTTTGATCTAGTTTTTAAATATATAAATTCTATTTTTTAATTTTACTCATATAATCAAATAAATTAAAATGAAAATAAAGTCGGTCAAACCTCATAAATAAAAACGGGAAGAACGTTTTAGGACGGAGAAAATATTAATTACTCCCCCTTCTCAAAATTATTTTCTCGTTTTTAGTAATGTGCAAAATCTCATGTATTTTAAAATTATTTTATTCAGAAACTGACATGGAAATAAAAAGTAAAATTTATATATTTTGAAATTATATAAAAAAAATTCTATAAAAAAAGATACGATAAGAATATTTATTTTATTAAATAATTAATGAAAAGACAAAAAACTAAAAGTTACCAGGAAGTGTTATCGAGAGATCAGAACAAACTTTCAATGTGTGTAGCTGAAAGTGATGTAGAGGAAAGAGAAAAATTGTTAAATACTACTCCCTCCGTCCCATAGGCCATAAAGATGGGTACGTTTTGACTAAAGTAGAAATTAAGAAAGGAATAATTTTGTGTTGACTTTCCAAAAATACCCTTGATGTGATGAGTAAAAGTATGATGTGATGTGTAAATTATTAGGAAAAAAGGTATGATGTGATAGGTAGGGTTTGAAAAAGTAAGGGGTAACAGTGGTTTTTTAATAGAAATGGGTAAGGGATTGTGAGACGCAATTTTTTTGAAACGTGTAAATCTTTTTGGGACGGAGGGAGTAAAAGTTTTCCAATAAAAAGAGGGTGTTTTTATGAGACATTACGAAAACAAAAAATTAAAAATCTTTTTTTAGGGCGGAAGAAATAAATTTAGGATAACTCTCTAGATAGGAGTGAAAACTTGCGAAAATAGCAAAATATGAATCATAAGTTTTTTAAGAAAAAAATAGGAATTCAGACTGTCATTGTTACATTGTCACACTCACCTTATTGTCACATTGTAACTGCCATCTTACGTCGTCGGCCACCAGAATGCCGTCGTGGATCACCGACAGTTGATTGGTCACACTGATATATTACACTGTCATCACTTTTCCATTACACTGCCAATACATACTCTTACACCACATGACCACACTGCCATTGCATGTACTTCTATTTTTGTTTCAAAAAACCTAAGAATCCTATTTTGGTATTTTTCATATTCTTTTACTCCTATCTTGAGAGATTTCTTAATAAATTTACTTCAAATTATACTCCACCAAACTTTCGGAAGAAAGAAAGTTTTTCCTCCATCTAAAAAGGATAGTTTTTAATAATTTTTGTTAGTTTGTGTGTTTTCAATAATCTTTGATAAAGCAAAATATTCGTGTATTTTTGTTAGAAGTTTTGATGTATTTTGAACAATATAATTTATAATTTTTATTTTAAATCAATTTATAATTAAAATAAATTTAAAAATGATGAAATTTTATACTTCATCCGTCCCAAAAAACATTTCTCTTTTTTTTCATCCGTCCCAAAAAACACTTCTCATTTCTATTAAAAAGTCACTTTTACCCTTATTTTTTCATACCCTACATATCACATCATACCTTTTTACTAATAATCTATCCATCAAATCATACTTTTACTCATCACATCAAAGGACATTTTTGGAAATTCAATACCAAAATACTCCCCTTAAATCCCCTTCAAAATCAAAACTCACATGTTTTCCGGGACGGAGGGAGTATATTCTTTAGAGTATGGTAACCATTGTAGGTCCGTAGGATGGACGAAGTAATTTACTCGGGGTAATAGCATGGATGCCCCCTGTGGTTTACAAAAGGAGCGCCAAAACCTCTCCTACTTTCAAAAGTTATTTGTAAAACCCCTCTGGTTTTTAAATAGTGCACAAACACTCCCTCTTGCCTATTTTAGATATGAAATGACATTTCTGCCCCTGATTTTTCTCTATCTTCAAATCTCACTCTTTTCTTTACATTTTTTGTTATACAAATAAATAAAATAAAATATACGCCCTCTTTCTCAAATTAAAATTTTTCATTTATTTAATTTTCAAAAAATTAATTTTTTAGAAAATGTTACAACAATGAAATAAAATACACTTTTTCATTATAATTAAAAGTAAAATAAATAAAATAAAAAATTGGATAACATATACTCACTCTATCTCTAATTAAAAATTCTAACTTATTTGTTTTTTAAAAGTAAAATAATTTTTTAAGCACTTTAAAAAATGAAGAACAGAAAGATGAAATAAAATATGGGGTTAAAGAAAAAGACTATTTTTTTATATTTTTATTTCTTTTCATTACCTTTTTTTTAAAACTATTATTACTTTTTACTTTGTACATAATATTTTATTTTTCATTTTTTTGTAACATTCTCCAACAAAATCTTGTGTTTTCAAAAGTACATTATGAAAAATTCTAATTTGAGATGGGAAGCGTATATTTTATTTTATATATTTGTATAATAAAAGGAAATTAAAATTGGAAAAATTAAAGATCGGAGAAAACAAAGGGCATAAATGTCATTTTTGCTTTAAAAATAGGTAAGGGGGGTTTGTGTGCTCTATTTAGAAACCACATGAACTTTACAAATAACTTTTGAAAATAGAGAGAGTTTTAATGCCCTTTTTGTAAACCACAGGGGTACCAATGCTACTAACCCTAATTTACTCCGTATATACGGAGATTTTCCTAAATGTTTTTGTTTCGGCCGCCATACAAGAACAGCAGCAATTCTTGAATAATTAAAAAAGGGAAAGATTCTCTTACGTAGGACGGTAGGAGTGTAGGACTCCTTGTCCGTAAACATCTTTCTTGTTTTAAGTTTTATGGAATAAAAGAGAAATTTTTTTATTGATTTTTTAAAATTATGCTTCATATGATGAACTAAAATAAATAATGATCGGTAGATTATTATTATTTTTTTTGAAAAAATAAATGATAAGTAGATTATTAGAAACAAAGAAAAAACGAAAGATATTTTGGAATGGGAAAAAAGAAAGAAAAGAAGTTTTTGACATAGAGAGAGTATGTGGGTGTATCTATGTGCTTATAAGACAGTCAAAACTGCTTAATAAAAAATTTTAATTTATAAGTCAGTTGATGACATGTTTTTGATTTCCCTGTTTTGACTAGATTATTTACACAATTGTCTCTTACCATTTTTTGAATATTTACATGTGGCTTAGTATATCATTTAAGTCGTTTTACTTTCATGAAAGAATAGAGAAACACCCACTATATAATCCTACTCCGCGTGTGAAGAAGTCTTTCAAGTCACATTTAAATTGTCTTCCTCATTCTCTGGAAGATATTTTACTCAGCATGTTACGCAGTCAACAAATGGGAGAAATAGTCAAAATAGAAAGAAAAAAGAAGTTCTATTCAAAAGTCACTACATTGGTATTTTTGAGACAATCATGTTAGGTATAACTCAAAGATTATAAATCAAAAATTACCTAAAAATTTATACTTACATTTTAATAGTTTATATTGATACAAAATATTAATACAGTTACAAAATTTCGCGTTAACATTTTGTATTGTTAATGTAACTCCTCAATCTCACACTAATTGAAACACAATATAAGTGTAAATCTTTAAAGTACTGGTATATTTTTAGTTCAATTTTCGGGTACAAGTAGAAAATTCCATTTTGATATGCATCAACTAGAGAATTTAACTTCTTTTTTAGAATGCAATCATGAATCATTTAACCAAGATCTTGTGAGATCTTCACTCAAGTTTGACTTTAACGGAGGTGGATATTCATTATTCATCATTAGATTGAAAAAATATTAATAAAGAATTGAAATTTCAGATTTGGATATTAAGGGCGTATTTGGGGATAGCGTTAGAGATTAATGTCAGTGTTTTGAAAAAGCTACCTACGGCCAGCGTTTAGTGTTAGCGTTTTAAAAGTAATATGCACCGTTAA
Source organism: Cuscuta campestris (assembly GCA_900332095.2). Lineage (NCBI taxonomy): Eukaryota > Viridiplantae > Streptophyta > Magnoliopsida > Solanales > Convolvulaceae > Cuscuta > Cuscuta campestris. The sequence goes on along the minus strand of OOIL02006896.1, from coordinate 759,241 downwards.
AAATTTATCCAAAATGCTAACACTAATCTCTAACGCTATTCCCAAAGAGGCTCTAAAACAATTGGAAGAAGTTAGATGGAACTGGAAGAAGTTAGAAAATGTTTGAAGAGTTAAAGTGTTAAAAGATCACTCAATTAAATGATCACCCAAATAAATATGAAAGAAAAAGTTAATTTTGGATTAAAAAGAAATCATCTTTTCCTATGTTTGAGGTAAATATGTTATAAGTTTGGACATATAATATTATTGTAATATTCATCATATATAAATGCATTTTTCAAGTTGTAGAAAGAATTTGGAAGGAGTAGGAACAAGTTAGAAGTTAATTCTTCCCATCTAAAAGAACATGACCTTAATCTACAAAAGAAAAGGCTAAAAACTACACTAAAATTAGAGCTTAAAACATCTTCTAGAAAGGTGATTAAGATTGTGGTTTGTCAGTTTTCGAATCAGATTACTGTAGGGGCACTAATTGAGTTGGTGTCACAAGCTTACACCAAATTGCTAAGTCTTGTCATGCAGTTTGTATGTAATTGTAATGTACTCATTTGATAAAAGAATACAGTTATTTGACCTAATAATTTATAACGTTTTTATTGTAATTTATTATTACATAAATCCTATTTTTAAATTTTATTACCCTCTGATCCAAAAAGATCTTTATGTTTACTTGGTCAAACATTTTTTATTTTCTTTTCTTGTTTTCATTATTCATTTGATAAAATAATACAATTATTTGACCTCATATTTTATAAAATTTTTAATCTAATTTTTTGTTATATAAATTATATTTTTAAATTTTGTTACCAATATGGAAATAAATTAAATTGAAAATAACTTCACTTAAAAATCACAAACTGTAATGTTGAATTTATTTTGGGACTAACAGATTAAATATAATTACTCCCTTGGTCCCATAATTACCATTACTGTTAGTATGTCACCACTCATGTCTTTCGATAACTTTTGTTTGTTTACATGTTTTCGTTGATGATTTGATACAAAAAATATATTCTTGTCATTTCTTGTTTTGTAGAGCTATTAATATAATTTTTAAATATTTTTTTTGTACCATTTGCCCATGAACTTTTAAAAAATTGCATGGATTCCCCTTGAACTTTAAAAATTTTACCAACGCCCCTAAACTTTTAAAAATATTATACCAATGGTCTGCGCCAGATTTGAGAGTGCGTTAGTCACACTGCATGCTCGTCTAATGCAAGTATATATTCATCTAAAATCTTATATAGCACGTAAGTTTTGCAATATTTTCTTCATAACATTATCTTTTATATTTCAACCCGTTTAAATCCTAGATAACTATTCTCTATTTAGTCGTTGGTAACCAAATTCGAAGGTCATACATCAGTCGATAAAGCTTATCATCCATCGACCAACCTTTTCATTTATCCATGACATCATCATCATCACACTTCAACACGTATATTCAAATTTTGCATAGATGAATCATGGGAGAAAGACCAAAATAGGACTAAAACATTGAAAATATATCAAAATAGGACTTCCATGTTTTTATTCCCGAAATAGGACTTACATTACCAAACATGATTATATTCATTACCAAGAAAGTATAGTAATTTGCACATGTACACTGCCACATTACCACAATGCAAAGTCACATTAACACAGTGTAAAGTCCTATTCTGGGAAAAAAACATGAAAGTCCTATTTTGATACTTTTCTCTATGTTTTAGTCCTATTTAGGATGATTTCTAATGAATCATTGATACAATATTTTTAAAAATTCAGGGAGCATTGAACTAATTTTTAAAGTTCTGGTGGGAATCCATATAATTTTTGAAAAGTTCAGGGGTAAATAACGTAAAAAACTTTAATTTTAAATATGTAAGTTATAATTTTTATTTCTATATTGATTACGCCCTCCGTTCCCAAATATTTGTCCACTTATGACTTTTTCGGTCAAAATTGGTAAACTTTGACTTCAAATTAAATAAAAATGGTATTAGATATTGATATAAAGATATTTTAATTAGATTTATTATATTTTCAAAATATTATTTTATGTAATTAATATACAATATATATTTGATTTAATTATAAGTCAAATGTTGAAAACGATTGACTGGAAAAAATCAAAGCTTGACAAATAATCAAGGACGGAAGTAGTAGTATATACCCCCTCCGTCCCAGAGTATTTGTCCAATTTCATTTTTACACACCATCCAATGCACTTCTTTAATCCATTTTATCTTGTAATTTTTATATTAAAAAATTATAGATATTATATATTAATAATCTATATGTTAAGATAAATAAAACAAGATCACACATGACTATATTTAGGCTTACACATTGAGAGAATTTAATGAGTCAAAGTGCTTAGATGAACGGTTCCAAAAGTCAAAAGTGGACAAAAACTAGAGGACGGAGGGAGTAAGTTAGATTAATAAGTAATGATGTTTTGTAATGATTTACACATCACATCAAAGATATTTTTAGAAAATCAACATAAAAATATCAATTCTTTAAATTTTATAGAAATCAAAATTAGAATATTTTTTTGAAATGAAACTGTAATTTTGGAATAAAAGGAGTACAAAGTGTATACCAAAACAAAGAAACTTTAATCATAGGGTCCCAAAGTGCAGTCTAGTCTCAGTCTAGAGTAAGAATTAAGGTAGTGAAGGGACAAAGAAATCCAAGCAGTGGCCCAATCAATCTCATATTACAGTATTTCTATTCCTCATGTTTTTTTTTAAATTGTCACCAAATATCTCATTCAATTGTTTGCAAAGAAACCAATTAAATACTCCGTACATATGCAACGCTATATACCCTCTCAAATTAATCGTCATGTTTTTTTCTACTTCGTTTCAAAATAATTATCAAACTTTTTTTTAATTATATAAAGAATTTTCATTTCACAGTTCGTATTCTAAATAATCTTTTACGGGGTAACATTTTTTTAAACCCTATAAATTAAACTAGAATGATAAATACGGGATGGGGAGATAAAATTCTCGTTTACTTTACACTGGGTCAAACTATATTCACTTTCTTAGTTTCTTTTCGTATTTTATTTGATAAAATAATATAGTCATGTTATTTATAATTTTGTAGATCTTTTCATATAATTTTTAAATATGTAATTTTTTATTTTTTAATTATAATAATTTTCATATAAAATGATGAAACTATTTATGGAAGCTATTATTCTGGTGCCTGCTACTGGTAAGCTGCAACTTGCTGCTGCCTACATATATATAGTTGGCCTTAGCTGTACTGCCTGTACATATGTACTCACCGGCCATTCAAAATCTACCCTTATTTTATTTCTCACTAGTATCACACCCGTGCGTTGCACGGGTCGCAATTACGTTGTAAATTTACATTGGTATCAAAAATACAACATATAATGAAATATAATATTTTTTTAGTATTGCAAAGTATCTATAAATTACAAATTTTGAAAAACCTCTTTATAAACTACATTAGTGGTACATTTTGTTGAGACATCCTCTGCGTTGCAAATAAGAATCTTCAGGCCATTACGATTTGTTACCCTTGAAACCGCAACATATAATTGTCCATGACTAAATACGGGTTTCCGTAACAATAATCCCACGTATTTTAAAGATTGGTCTTGACTCTTATTAATCGTCATTGCATAAGAAGTAACCACGGGGAATTGTCTTCTTTGAAACTTGAATGGTATTCTTGCATCAGATGGTGTCAGTGATAGTCTTGGAATTACAACTTCTTGACCCATGTGTCCAAATAAAATCTTTCCTTGGATCGAGTGATTAGCCAATCGAGTTACTATCAATCGAGTATCATTACACAAACCAATCGAATGATCAATGTTTCTTAGTAACATAATCGGGGTGCCTACCTTCATAATGAGCTCATGATTTGGTACCCCGGAAGCACGAATCTTATTCAAGAACTCAGGAGTATGCAAGTCGTTAAAGAAATTTGAATTAGAGTCCGAGTTCTCAACCTTGTCGGAACTAAGATAAGTGCGTGATTTCTCATTGGGATTCATCGTTGTCATATATTCATTTATAGAATCGACAACATCCAACGTTGGAGCCAAAATTGCATGGTCCTGCAAACAGGTTGGATCATTTGCTATTTTATGAAAATCTGGATAAATGGAATTCACTATAGTAGCTATAGGATTTCCCGAAGATGGAAGCAACATATCATCAGGTATTGTTACTTCTACATAGCCATCATGTTCATCTCCCGCAACTCCATCGCCAATACTTGCAATCCATTCAGCGAATTCAACTAAATGGTCAAAACTACTATCTCCAATCATTGATTGCAGTTGCATGTTTTTTGTTAAACGCAACACAATGTAATCTTTCCAGATGTACGAAGAATTAATCGTCGAATTAACAATGTCTTGTCTGGTTCCTTTTAGAATTACTGACCGGAAATCTCCACCAAAGACTATTGTTTTTCCTCCAAACATTTGGTTTTCACTCAATGGATTGGAAAATCGCAGAATGTCGCGCAAGCTTCTATCGAGAGCTTCGAAGCAATACTTATGTGTCATTGGTGCTTCATCCCAAATAATTAATTTTGCCTTCACTAAGAGCTGTGCTAGTGGTGTTCCATGCTTTATGTTGCAAGTGGAGTTTTCATCCCAGCACAACAAGATTTTAAAACGTGAATGCGCTGTTCTACCACCTGGCAAAAGTAAGGATGCTATTCCACTTGATGCGACATTCAAAACAATTTCACCTCTAGATCGTAAAGCTGCTGATAAAGTTCTCCAGACATACTTCCCTATTCCACCGTATCCATAGAGGAAGGAAACTTTCCCCGAATCTGTATTAACGGATTGCATTATAGCATCATACGCTGCGCGTTGTTCGTCATTTAATGATGCTAAAAGGGAGATGTGCTCACTCGCCAAGGTTACACGATCATATTGCATCTCATCAAAAATCATTCAATTGGCTGGAGACCAAATTCCTTGCTGGTTTGCTTGTGGCATATCTGTGTAATCGCGAAGGCTCTTCCCACGACTTTGAAGCAATTCTTCTATATCACATAGAACATAATTTTGAATCTCTTCTTTTTTAAGTGTAAGACCTACAATGGTTAATAAAAATATATTATTAAAAGGGGAATTTTTTTTCCCTTTAAGGTAAATTTTTCGAAATACAACACATTAAAATCATGAATATTCCTCTTTATTATGTCTCCACCTTCACAACCTTCATCTTCTTATTACTTGCACTTGAACTGAACTCATCTTTTAAATTCCTCTTGACGGGTTCGTCTAAGCTTATAACATCCCTGATCTTTGATGTATGTGACTGTCCCAAAACCTTCAAATGATCATTAGAACCAATCTGTAGTATAAATTAGTTTGTTAATTATTTGTGTGTGTGTATGTGTGTGTGTGTGTGTGTGTGTATATATATAGGGGCCGGTTCAGGTGAGAATGCACCTTGGTGAAAGAAATAAGAATAAAATCTAGCCTTCGGATATTATGCATCGTGCGGCTCAGATTGCATCCTGCACTCAGATTTTGAGATAATGCATTTTCAAAGGATTTTGGTGCATTTCGACATGATGCATTTTCAAACCATTTTGGTGCACCTAATTTTGATGCAATCCTGATCTTTAGATCTCACAATCTAAAGCACGAGATTCATTCGTATTTCTTTCATAAGATCGCATTCTCACCTGAACCAAAATATATATATATATATATATATATATATATATATATATATATATATATATATATATATATATATATATATATATAAATTACATATATGATATATATGTATTTATAAATATTAATTTAAACTATAAAGTCATAAATACCATTTCGAGACCCTGTGCATCTTTATCATGTTCCCTACGCATTTGATCAAAATCATCGTCTGCTTCTATAGTTTCGTACTTGGTGACAATTGACTTGTCCCAAATAAGATCATATACTCCATAAGAATTATTCCCGACATAAGACGATTGATGCTCAATATTTCCCTTTACAAATACGCTGAATAAAGCTCTCAAATTCACTATTTCTGCAATCTCCTTGGGAATTTTGTTTGGATCATCATGCCGCTATGAGATTCATGTTTATAAATTAGTATACATAAATTATGTAAACATATTATACAAATACCTATTAAAAGTATTTTGTTTGAATTTCCATACCTCACATACCAAGGTTCTCATAGCGCTAGCCTGCATGCCTAGAAGCTTGACACATTCTTTATCCCAAAGTATAAATGAAGCGCTATTTGAGTTGTCTATAACGCAGACACTAACCTCGTACCTATTTGAATGAATATACATTTTATTTGTAATTTAATCATGTAAATTACTTTTTTAATATTAAAATATAGAATTTTTATAACCTGTAGACTCCATCGGGATATTCTCTATTGCATTTCTTGCATTTAAATCGGTAACCATCTGGAATAATCTTACTATTGCATGTCTTACAACCAAGGTAGCACCACTCAACTGTGTTTTCAATCTCTACCACATCACCAATTATCCAATAATATCCCTTCTGTAAATAATAATATACATTAATAAGGCATGTTTTATTCAGTCTTACACTATCTGAAAGTTGCTCGCTACATTTATATGTACTGGCAGTTTTTAAAAAAAGTAGTTTTAAACTCAAGTTTAATATTCACATCACATATAAGTACATTTACAAAGTAATATGAATGAAAAATAGGTAGTAAAATGTTTTCGAAGTTCAAATACATGATTATTGAAGGAGCGATAAATAAGGCAAAAATTATCGAAGTACAAATAAATGATTATTAAAGGAGCGATAAATGAAGGAGCGAAGTACAATGAATATTTACACGGGTCATATGTTATAAATAAGGCAAAAATATTTACACGCATTAAATATAAATCTTTCCTTTTTTGTTCGCAGACACCTTTCTATTGACTTGTCATAGAATTTTTTCGAAGTACAAATATTTACTACTTAAGTAAGTAAGTCACCAATTACTGCCAAATCAATATAAAGATTTGTATCAAATAATTATCACAGTTTTCATAGCTTTGAGATCTCGGATGGAGATTACTGTCATCTCTGTATTTAGTGGATTAGTTTTAGGTCCAGATTGGGTGGATACAATGCTGCAACTCTAAGATAAATTATCTCCACCACACGACAATAACCTGTATGATACAATAAAAGCAAATTTTTTTAGCCGTTAGATTAAAACCATAAGTAAATAAATAAAGAAATAGAAACATGAAAGAATTTTTGAAAAAGAAACAATGTTAAACGAACATATAATAGTGATACCATTATATCGCCTAGGTTTCACCATCTGCAAACAAAGAATTGGTGGACTTGTCAATTCTTCATTGAGTCCCTCGATCACTTTATCTTTATGATGAGCCCACAACGTACAATCTAGACGGTTTCCCCTGAACAAAGATTCATTAAAGTGATTAATAATAGAAAGCTCTAAAAAAATAACATCAAATATGATACATTTATGTTATGTATACCTATGGTCTTCCAATACAACCTCCATCATCCTCTCGGGGGCACATTTAACCATGCATTCTTCGGGCATGGTACGACTAACAACTTTTCCAAAGACATCTGTGATTAAAATAATAGTATATACTATTTATTTAAAGTAATTATACTCGACATATAAAATTTTTTTGATATAGAAATTATATAATTTACTCACCAATCAACAAAATGTCGTCCAAGTAAGGTAGTAACTTGATATCATCGAATGCCATGAATTTGTATCGAAAATTTGGGAAAAAGTCTGACGACAATTTTTGAATTTTGGTTTTTCCAAAAAATACTATCATAAAAGGATGGGAGGTTGTCTTAGTGTTTTGGAAGTTGTGCTGAACTTTGAACCGGTTAAACCATAAACTTGATTTTCTTCAATTTCCTTTTCGAAAATTTTGATATTCTGATCTTTTATCTGTGCATGGATCCAATTTCCCTGTAAATCAAGAAATAGTTATTTTTGTTATAAAAACAATGTGTTTAATAAATAACAACAATTAAACCTGTTGATCATGAAAGATGACATCAAGAGATTCCGGTGTGCGATCATGCGCAGCAATTCGATAAACTCTTACCGCTCGCACCTTTACCATGAACGGGCCTAAACCATCATCAATTTTGTCCAAAGTTGACCACACACGCATTATAATATACGGTTTGTTTTAGAAGTCGAGAAGAATATACCGTTGTATTGTAGATTGTGGATCTCGTAAATGGGATCACAATTTATACGAAAATATTATTTTCGTAAAAGGAAACGAATGGGTAATTGGTAATAATGGTAAATCAAATTATTGGTAAATCAAATTATAAATGCAATTCAAAATGTACTCACCGGCCATTCAAAAATCTACCCTTGTTTTATTTCTCATACCACACCATTTTAAATAAGGTAGATTCTTTTGCAATTCTCATCTTCTTGCTTATTTTATATTTTCTCTCTCTCAAAGTATTTGTCTACTTTTGATTTTTTTAGGTCAAATGCAGCAAATTTTGACCCTAAATAAAATAAAAATGATATTAGATATTGATAAAAAAATATATTTATTAGATTTATTATATAAAATATTTTTAAAATGTTATTTTATATAATTAATATAAAATATATATTTTATTTAATTATAGGTCAAAGGTTGAAAACGATTGACTGAAAAAAGTCAAAAGTGGACAAATACTCTGAGACGGAGATAGTAAAGAGTAAATTCCCAGAGTGGTAATTAATAATTATCTAATTTCTCAAATTAGTTGTCAAAAGTCAAAACAAAATAAGTTCAAAATGGTACTCGATAATTGAGAACAATGCTCATTTCAGTTCCCCCAACTAACGACCGTTAATACGAGGTTAAAACTTACTCTCATCCTAAAATGATCTATTGAAATCAGTGTACGAGGTTTGACTGAAATTATTTTCAATTTAATTTATTTGATTATAGGTGTAAAATCTAAAAATAAAAATTATAGAAATTTTAAAGCTACATCAAAAATTATATAAAATAAGATGTGACATGATTATATTATTTTGTCAAATAACTAACGAGAGTAGGTAAAGAAAGTGATTAAAGTTTGACCAAAATGATACGGAGTACTTTCTAATTGGGTGTTTCCTCAAATTGGTCGATTTTAGAAATACAAATACGTTAATTATAGAAAAATATTCTAAATTTTATAGGATGACAATTTAATACTAAAAACAATAAATATACTTTTACAAATTTAAAAGTGACTTTTTAAATTATTAACAATAATTTAAAAGATATCATGTAAACAAAATATTTAATAAACATTGAAGAATTCACCCTAAATAGGAGTAAAACATAGAAAAAGAGCTCATATCTTGATACTTCCTTTATGTTTTACTCTTATTTAGGATGATTTCATTACGACTATTAAACATTTAATTTACATGTTATTCTTCTAAATAATTATAAATAATTGAAAACATTTACTTTTAAATTTATAAAATTATATTTATAGTTTTAAATAGTACATTGTCATCCTATATAATTTAAATTTTTTTTCATAGTTTATGTATTTTTATTTTGAGAATGGACCATTTGAGAAAACACCAATTAGAAAGTACAATTTTCAAAAAGTAGTATAAAGTTTAACGTTATTTTAAAGTTGTTTTAACGGTCGTTAGTCGGAGAACTGAATCGAGCATTATATTTAAATAACAAGTACCATTTTAGTAATTAGTTAATTTTGAAGACTAATTGGGAAAAACATATAGTTATTGAGTACTATTTTAGGAATTTACTCTTTTATAAACTTTAAAATATAAAATGATTATGCATTGTAAAATAAAACAAATCTAAGTACGAATTTAGTGAATGCCCGTATTTAGCATGGTGACCTTAGGACCATAATAACACAACTCTTTTACCATGCCAACAAAGTACTTCCTCCGTCCCATTCTATGTTGTCTATTGTGTACGATGTTTAACTGAAGTTATTTTCGAATTAATTTATATAAAAGTTAGGGTAAAATTAAAAATAATATAGACTAGAACTTACATATTAAAAAACCGGAAAATTCTATGGTAGACTTAAAGTCCACCATGGACCTACATAGGAGTAAAATAAGCATTTCTTTAGTAAAATAAGCATCTATTTTTTGTGAGAAGGTCCACCAAAATGGTTTGACCGGCTGGTTGTGTTGGCAGGTCATTAAATTTTTTTTGGTAAAATTAGTTGTTTGAAAAAAGTTGTTTCAAGATTTAAAAATTATATATATATATATATATATATATATATATATATATATATATATATATATATATATATATATATATATATATATATATATATATATATATATATATATATATGGGCCGGTTCAGGTGAGAATGCACCTTGATGAAAGAAATAAGAATAAAATCTAGCCTTTGGATCTGATGCATCGTGCGGCTCAGATTGCATCCTGCGTTCAGATTTTCAGATGGTGCATTTTCAAAGGATTTTGGTACATTTCGACATGATGCATTTTCAAACTATTTTGGTGCTCCTAATTTTGATGCAATCCTGACTATTAAATCTCACAATCTAAAGCACCAGATTCATTCTTATTTCTTTCATAAGATCGCATTCTCACTTGAACCAATATATATATATATGTAGGTATGTATGTATGAAAGTAAAATTTGTTCTCCACAGTACTAAAACATGCTCTCCATGTCTCTGAAAAAAATTCCGCATTACTACTAAAGAAAAACTAGCTAGCTAGAAGTCTAGAACTAAAACATGTTCTTCAATATAGCTGACCCATGTTATCTGTACCCTTCTTTTCTTTAACTAAAGTAATGGGTTCCTAATGCTAAAACTTTGTGCCAGAAAGGGTTATATTTAAGCTGGATAGATACCCTTCTGGCTGTAACATACAGTTGAAACAAATTACTTTCATTGCACAAGTCAAAAAGAAAAATGCAACAGAAGAGAAATGAAACACAGCAAAGGCGAAAAAAATCCTGAGTTCGTTCCGTAATCGGCTAACATTACTGGCAGGAAAGCACAACAACAAGAATAGAGACAATAACCATTACTGGCAGGAAAGCATCAATACAAATCGTTTCATACATCCCCTGCTTGTGGGAGAGAAAGAGAAACCGAAAATGTCTGAATGAATCAGCAAAGCATTTCAGTGTGCAGGAAGAAGGAAGAACAGACATACATATCAATGGATCATTACCAAAAAGGCGCTGCTCCTACTCTTTGCCAAAATCTGCATTGTAATGTGCACTAGATTCGAGCTTCTTGGCTTCATTCAGTTTTCGGACGGCCTACAAGTTCGAAATGATAATGACATTACAAGATCGATAATGTTACTACTCTCAGTCATCTTGGCTATTCTAATTCCTGTTAAAGAGTTAGGGCTGGAAAGACCTAATGCCCACCTAGCCTGGTGGTGATTTAGAGAACTCCAGGTGCAATAATACTCCCTCCGTCCCAATATAAGATTTCACAATTGAAAGGGCACAGTTATTAATAAAGGTGGAAGTGTGTGGTTGAGTTTTGTGTAAAGGAAAGAGAAGTTGAGTGAACCACACAATTTTCCCTCCCTCAAAGGGAATGAGGAACCTTTTTAAGGATAAAAAAGGAAATATGGAACTCTTTTATGGGACGGATAGAGTGCTAGGAAATGTGAAGCTTTTTTGGACTAGGGAGTCTAGACTACAAGATCATGCTAGGTAATAGCCCAAGACTTCATATATTAAATTTTCATTTTTCTAATGTGCGATGAATTGCATAACATATTGGCCTCAAAAACCATAGAACCATAAAAATTGGAGAACACACCTTCATAAAATCTTCATGGATAACATAATCTCTCTCAGCGCGGATAGCTGACATTCCAGCTTCAGTGCACACATTACGTAGGTCAGCTCCATTAAACCCCTGAAAATGAATCAAGAATCAGTTGACCAATGAACAAATGCTACGATTGCTCAATTAACTAAGAAAACATTAGCGAACAAACCTCTGCAAGCTTAACAACAGCTTCATAATCAATTTCGCCATGTTTCGCAATTCCTGCAGCATGAATTTTAATAACTTCCATTCTCGACTGCTCACTTGGCAGTGGGATTTCGATCTTCCTATCTAGACGCCCTGGTCGAAGAAGTGCAGGGTCAAGAACATCAGGTCGATTTGTTGCCATTATCATTTTTACCTGCACATGATAAAGAGTTCATTGTTGTTTCTTAATCTTGAAGATGTGGTGCATCCCACCATCTCTAGGCCTATGCAAACTAGGCATCAGACTAGGGCACCCGGTTTTTTAGGGCACCAAATTTTTCAAAATATCTTTTATTTATATCATCTCTTATGGAGCCAAAGATTCACTATTTTTTTGGCTTTGGAGTAGGAAGGAATAAAGCAAAAAATGACTCTTTAAATTGTCAGCGCTTCTTTCAATAGTGAAGAAGCAGTTAGTCAATGAAATTTTGACATGCATCATGAGTCATCTAAAAACAGCCGCTCTATGTTTTAAACATAGGGGTCAGGCTGCATGGCTGCATACATCTGACCCCCCCTACCCTACAATGGGCGGGAGCCTTGGAGGCACTGGGGTATGTTGTATCTATTATGTATATCATATATTGATAAATGCAAGCCAAATGTCTAAAGTTCAACCCTGTTGAAGTCGGAAATATCTCGCTGGCCTGATATTATTATTATTATTGGTTATTGCATATAACCAATAATAACTGGGTTCTTACTGTTGTATTGTTGTTGTTGGTTATTGCAAATCCCACTTCCCGTTAGAAAGACCCCTATTTAATTTCTTGCCTAGACCCTCTTAAAGGTTACAAACGCAGACGCAAGAAGCCAACTTAAATGCAATAAACCTCACTCGTCAGTACTATGTAAACATGACAAACATTTTGGAATTAAAAAATTAAATCCGAACATGTTTGTAAATAACCCGAGGAGATTGTGCTATACATAAACATTCCCTCCATCCACAATTAACTCATACCCTTTCCCTTTTTGGTTGTACCAAAAAACTTTACACACTTTTTTACTTTCCTAAAGGATATGTGGTAAAAAAGGATATGTGGTCTGAATTTCTTCTGTCTTCTAAACCAATTTCAACACTCACTTTTTACATATGGCCATTTTTCTTAAACTCCATGAAGTCCAATAGTCTCAATTAATTGGGGATGGAGGGAGTATTCACTTCAGTTTTCCAAAAATAAAATCATTGTAGTCCATATACACTTCATCAATATAGATTAAATGAATGCAATATTGAGTTTAGACTAACCTTATAATTTTATTTTTGAAACTTATAATGTAATAGAAATATTTTCTTATACTAAAAATTCTGTCCTCACCACACTTCATCAAAAAATTCCCTCCCAAACAAATCCCAAGTCTTCCGAAGTTAGTAAGATATACCTTCCCAAGCTGATCAAAACCATCTAGCTGATTAAGTAATTCCATGAGTGTTCTCTGAATTTCACGATCAGCACTTGTTCCCTCACTAAAACGTCTTCCACCAATTGCATCAATCTCATCCATAAAGATGATGCAGGGCTGATACAGAAAAAGAAAAATTGATAAACAAAAAAATTCATGCATGTAAAGGAAAACACATGGACATAACCTGCAAGAATTGGTCTTTACCTGGTGATCACGTGCATAATTGAACATTTCACGAATCAATCTTGCACTTTCCCCAATGTATTTATCGATAATTGCACTAGAAACCACCTGGACAAAAATGTGATCAAATCTTAACATAGTACACAAAAAGTAGAATAGCAACAGATAACCAAAATAACAAGGGTAGTTTGTAGCTACCTTCAAAAAGTTAGCATCTATGTTACTAGCTATTGCTCTAGCTAGCAATGTCTTCCCAGTACCAGGAGGCCCATAGAGAAGTACACCCTGAAATAGAAAATATTCTTTATAGTTGGAGCACATTCATGCATACCATATTTCAGATGTTAAGAAAAATTATGGATCGAAGATTGCAACCACTATCCACAAAAAATATATCTGTCAGTGTGAGGTGTTGGCGTGTTGCTAAAGATACCTTAGGAGGCTTGATTCCAACTCTAAGGAAGAGCTCAGGATTCATAAGAGGTAACTCTATAGATTCCCTAAGTTCTCGAATTTGATCTGACAAACCACCTACAGCAGAGTAGCTAACATTTCCAGGATCCTCATGGAGCATGTTATAAACAACAGGGTCAACCTGGAAAATAATATCAATGCAACAGGGTTCAGGAGCAATGACAAACTGCAAACACTACTATCATATACAACCCATTCCAAGTGGTATTCTACTTTAAAAAAACAAGAGAAAGGATAACCTCGCGTGGGAGAGCTCGCATGATTGTTAGTGTTGTCATGTCAAGGACCACTCTTGTTCCAGCAATCAATTTTTCCTTATCAAGTTTGTTACGGCACCCGACAACATACCTTGGTCCACTGCTTGCTTTGACAATCACTAAAACATACACACACGCAAACAGTTATTATACACACAACATGGTCATAGTATGTAATCATAGTTGTTGATTTATGCTGGCATAATGCTTTACTGATATGCATATAAGCAAAATTTAATATGCACGGATAAGAAAAACTAATACGGAGTAGTATCACAGAAAAAGTTAAAGATAGATTGAAACTTTTAAAGTTTTAACCACATCGAATTCACCACAAATTAGATATCAGAGAATAGAAAGATGCATCAATAGGTACAGACTGCAGCAGAAAAGCCCACACTTTAAAGGAAGATGGCCTATACATTGGAAAAAATTATCTGGGAACTTAAGCTATCGCAAAGAGTTAAAACTGCTCGTTTGGATCTCTGATCGTGAATCCAACACTAGGAGTCAAAGAAAATCAAAGTAAAAGAACGTTTTTTTACAGATACTGCGAGAGTATTTACTTCGTTCATGGTCAAGAGGTCTAAGAACTTCTCCGATGATCTGTCCTACGCTCTGAAGGGACTTCAAATCATCCTCCGTTTTGTTGAAATCCTTCTTGGAAGCTCTAAGACTCTCCCTTACTGCAGATCGTTTACATAAAAAACAGTTGAATTAGAATCAAACCCATTAAACAGGAAAAGAATTCATTGATAGGCCTTCGCAGGTGAAAAAAACAGATCGAAGAATCGCTGAAAGGGGATTTAGGGTTTTGAAACAAGTGAGAGATGTACCAGTCCGTAGCCGGGAGTCAAGCTCCTTATGCTGAAGCAGCTTTTTCCGGTACTCGGCAATAGCATTGCGGCGCCGGACGGCTTCTTCTCCTTCGCTCATCTTCTACAGCGGGATTCAGAAAATCGGTAGGGGGTCAGTCAATATAATTACGAATAATTACGGAGTATTTGGGGAAGCTGAAGATGATGGGAAAATTGTTTTTGGAGGAATCTGGAACGGCGTCGTATAGATCGCTTGCTGGTTGGGCTACGTAAAATGGGTCGGCATTTCATTAATAAAACTAGAAATTGGGAGGAGGCCCATTAGAAATTAGAACGGCCAATTCTTTTATTTATAAATTGTATACATATAAAAAATATAAATTACATATTTTAAAAATATATTAAAAATTCTATAAAACAATAATATTTTATTTTATCAAAGAATCACTAAAAATACACAAGTACATAAAAGCTATCTAAATGTCAAAATAGTAAATTAGATGATTATTTTGAGATGGAAGAAATATTTTTAACGATACAAGTTGTGTAAAAAATGTTATTTTGATAACTGTATGTTTGTATATGGAGTCGCTATTGTACATACGGATGTAAAGTACACCCGAACGAACATTCATTTTCAATAATAAAATATTTATTTCGTATTTTACATATACACTATAGAATATCTGAATGTTCATTTCAAAAATACAAAATACTTGTTATCTCTATACATAATTTAGATTTATAAAACACATTACTTATTTCAACTAAAATAATGACAAATATATAGCTAGTATAAATAATTCTGTGAAATAAGTATTTTGTAAGTCGTAAATAAATATTTGCCGCAAATGTACTAGAAATACCGTACAGTGTCTTCATACAATATATATCGCCCTATCATATTGTACTAATAGAAGGCTAAAATTTAAAATGTGTATATGTGTTTTCCAAAGGCGGCAAACATTGTTTTAAATAGTAAATAAATGATTTAATCTTTCCTTTTGAAAAAAAGCAAAAAAAAAAAAAATATTAGTCTAATGACTCCCATATGATAGTGCTTTAGATAAGAATTTTAATATCACATGAATAACACAAATCTAGCTCACAACTTGAAAATACCCGTAGTAATTTTTTTTATGAACAATACCCGTAGTAAGTTATTATGAAAACAAAGTTTTTTTCTAAATTTCTTTTATACTTTCCTAAAAAAAAACTTTGTATTATAAAGCATCATCCCATCTAAAAATTGGTCATCGAGTGACAAGTGATAATAATGATAGAATTTCATTTCCAAATGGCACACCACATACAATGTGTTACTCCGTACATAAGTTCAAGTCAAACTGATAATTAAATCCACATACATTAAAACTAAATTAAACTCAAACATGCCCTTTACCCTAATTAAACAACCACACCACAATATTTATATTCATCAATTGACACGATGACAGTTGTGCCTGATTTCGCCTTTGAGTCCAACAAGAGGATTGATGTTTCCCATTTTGCGCATAGAACCCGCAAAGTGGTGGAAGAAAAGCGCCTCATCGTTGGCATATGCTTTCACCAGCTCAACCCTCTTCCCCACATTTCCAGCAAGAAGGGCTTCATCAGAAATTAGAAGGCCTTTGTGCGAGAGCAAGAGCCTGAAGTATGTGTTGTCAAATCTGAGAGGAGACGCCACGTCGAGGGGTGAAATGTTGTTGTCCCCTCCGCTCGGAGGGCACGACACTTTCAAGTTATTGTAATACGCCTTCTCGAGAGGCGCATTGAATTGGTTGTTGTTGTTTTGGTTGTACAATCGTTGCCTGAATGTCACGCACCTCGCGACTCCTATGGTGTGCCCACCTGTACGTGTTACTCAATTCGAATAAGTGACAACTTTAAGAAAAAAACTGAAAATGTGTGTGGATCATAATAGTAGCTAGTATGAGTTTGAAATTACCAGAAAGAGCGACAAGATCTTGTTCGTCAAGGCCTTGGCGGTTGAAGAGGGACAAAAGATTTTGGATGGTGGAGTTTGGAGGAGGAATGTTGGTGTTAGCTTCCTTGAAGTTAGCTGTCTTTGAATCTCTCCTTCCTAAAGCAACTTCCCAATAAGGACCTCCACTCTGTTGTTACAAAGCAAAACAGAGATGTCTCATCATAAAATTAATTGGCGATGAGAGAAGTTAAAAAAATGTTTGTTACCATAAGTACGGAATCGCGGGCAGCTATGGCAAGAATATCTGCGCAGGAAACAGTGTGAGGGCACACTTGCTCCACCTTTGCTTTGATCTCATCAATTACTTCAAATCCTCTGACGGAGTTCTTGTTCGGCCCCGCGTCTTTTTCACTAGCCATCGTCGGGGTCTTGTCAAGCAAAATCGATGCATCGCATCCCTTTTATTTTAAAGTAACTGTTAGAATATACTCCGTAAATACATTTCTTGAACCTATACAACCACAACCTTAGAGTTTTGGTTGAATTATTTTTTGACATGATATCAGACTCTTCTTAACTAATAGGTCACAACTTCAAGCCACAATACCATTCAATTTTTTAAAAATTAAATATTCACGTGCCAAGTTTGAAGCGACCATATCTGCATGTGATGCTGCGAGTTAAAAAATAAAAACTTTTCCTAATCTTACAACTGTGAGCTTTAGCTTTTGGTTGAATATTTTTCTTAAAAAATTATTCCATTTGTCCCAAAATAAGAGAAAACCTGGACAAAGCAGTCGTGGAAGTGGAGCCTGAGAAGAGAGGCAGCCACCCTCGGGTCTTCGAGGATGGCTCTCTCTAAGACAGATGAGACAATGTCGGTGGCATGCGGGCACGAGAAGTCATAGAAGAAAGGCGAAAGGCCGCCGGGATGGGCACTAGAGGAAATAACCATCACCATTATTACAAGAAGGCTGCTCAGAAGATTGGTCATTGTTGAGACTGCTTCAAACTTAGATCAGATTTTTTTAAATCTTTCTTCTACCTTTTGTGTGTGTAGTGGATGTGTTATATAATAATAATAATGTGTGTGTCTAAGGGTGTTTATATAACCACTATGTTACCAAATCCTCTACTGGTTTGTGCACTTTAATAGACATGGGTCTAGTTTGAATAGGTGATTGCTTGAGTTCCAACTGCTCCATGAACACTGAAATGAGGAATGTTGTGATCTCACTATGTTTGAACAATGGTAAAAGCCATTTTGTTGGTATCTTTTTATTCATGTCCCACATATATGTGGAGCTAAGTCTCACTAAGTAGGGGAGGTTTTCTGGTTTTTTTGATACTGTAATTCCATTTTAATTTGAAGTGTTTGGCTTGCTATTATTATATACTATCTCTGTTCAATTTTCACTTTTTTTAGTCAAACACGATCGACATTTGATCTATACTTAAATAAAAATTACATGTTATATTAATTAGATATAATAATATCTCAAAATATTTTACAAGATAGACCTAATAAAATTGTTTTTGTATCTAATGATCAAAAGTTATCAATTTTTACTGCAAAAAGTCAAAAACAGACAAATACTTTAGGACCGTGGTAGCACTCGGTATGTATGCATGTCATTTGTTATATAGCCCTTCTACGCCACATTTACATTTCATACTAGTTACTAAAAACTGACCGCGTCAAAGTTAGTACAAGTTGTACATAAGGTGTACATAACCAACCACTAGACAACGAGTGACTGAAGCAACCATTGACCACAGGAGCTAAGAATACACACACATTTACTGAGTCAATCCCCCATCTATAAGAATATTTACATTAAAAAATGCTAGAATAACACCAATTTTGACACCACAAATGACAACCAACTGTCAGTAAACTTGTACACAATCACGATATAATCGTCGGAGAATTCGGTTTGTCCACATTCTATATCTTGTGTGGGTACGAATTGAAAGGCGGTTATTGTTCGTGGTGTCAGGGTTGGTGTTGTTCTAGCATAGCCCTATGACCTATTGTGTGAATTATGTGCAGTGGATACCAGCTTTGAACTGGTACAACAAAATATGACAGAGGGGTAAGATGCTATGACACACACATTTGCCTCATTGGGGTGAGAGCCCTGGCCAAACGCAGGGGCACATACCCTCTCACCGATGTTCCATTTCCTCTGTATTCCTACAATCATACAAAGTAAAAATAATAAATAATAATACTGAGAGGGAAAAGACCAATTCAAGGAGACCATCACATCCAAAATTATCACTTGTCATGTGAATCGCTTTTTTTAGTACATTCTATAACAAGTCCTTTACAACAAGAGGTATTCCATATTTAGTTTTTTATTATCAAATATTACACTTGTGGTTCTTTTATGGGTACATTTCCACGAATTGTTCTTTTTTGACATTTTGTCATGTTGGAGTGAAATTGAGGGCTAAAAGTGTAACTTTACAATGATCGTAAATCTTTTTCTTGTCATAACCAATGCTATAGGTTAGTGATCATGCGTCGTTTGTCAACTAGAGTCGTCAACGACTCCAACCATAGTCTACAGCTTTTGCCGGAATCCTAGTCCACAACCATAGTCATTATTGTGATGTTGTCCGTCAAGTAGAGTAGATGTGAAATTACACTTTTAGTCCTCAATTTAACACCAACATGACATGTCATAAAAGAGTTGTCCGTGGAAAGGTACCCATAAAAAAAGTACACGAATGTAATATTTGATAATGAAGAATTAAATATGGTAAACCATCTATTACGAAGGACCAATAATAAAATTTAATTTTTTGGTAAATCAGGTTCTTTTGTTCATCAAAAACTTTCTGGGGATAAAGAAAATTCCGACCTACCAGGGTTTATCAAACTTGAGTGGAGTTAACACTAAGGTTGACAAACTCAAGCAGAACTAAAAGGATCTAAAAATACTTCCTCCGTCCCAAAATATAAGTTTTTGTTTGTTTTTTTACGAAGTTTTAGAAAAATGAAATTAAGCTTGAAAATAATTTTCTTTTTTTTAATATGAATGAGAACTTTATTTCGGGATGTACAGATATGTGATGATTTTAATTTGGGACGGATGGAGTATACATTTGTAAAGGAGGAAAAAAAATTACTCCTTTTCGCCCACTATTTTTGGGGCATGGGATGGTCAATGGTGGCACACAAATCAAGAAAAGCAGAATTCTTTTGTCAACATTGGCGTTAAAAAGTAGTAAGAAAAAGTAAAATGAATGCAATCCCCATAAACATTATTGAATATATGATGATACGAATTAATGGGACGGACCAAAAAACGATAAAAAGGGGCAAAAAATAGTGGGATGGATGGAGTAGATAAGAAGAAAAAGAGCAGACAATATTGCTTACAGTTTTATCAACAATTCCATCTTGATGTATGGAACTGAGGAGTTCGGCTTTATCAAACGGTATCAAAGCTTCAACCCAAACCATAGTATCCTGTCAAACAAAAGAACCCCCCTCAACAACCAACAACACAAATATGGCAATTAAAAAATAATTCCCTATAAACAGTTATTCACCTTCAGTTTCTTCTGAACTGCATCGCAAAACTCATCGAGCCCTTCACCAGTAAAAGCAGATATGCAAACAGCCTCATTTCTCATGGCTTCCAACTTTATCTTTTCCAGATCTGCAACTTTATCAACCTATTGAGACGAAGGTTTCTCCATTGATTATGTCTTGACAATTTATATGGATTCAAGCAAATATAAACTCATACAGACAATTCAAATTTTAGTGGTTTTTATTAATCTAAAGCTCCATGCTAGGGATCAACCATCACTGTATACAATGATATAATACAAGAGGGTGTTTGGGCATGCTTTTCTAAAAACTGATTACTTTGATAGCAGAATCTAAAAAACTCCATTCGGAGTTGTTTTTAGAAAATGGAGAGACGGTAAACAAACAAAGAAAAGTGGAATTGTGTGATTCATATTAAAGTGAAAAAGCAAGAATCAGTTTGAGCCACATAAATGTTACCAAATATGGTATGGCATGGACATAAATAGTTATGAAAAAAACTGTGACGAAGGGAGTATTACCTTATTCCATACCATCAACTTTGGAATTGAAGATGCATCAATTTCCGAAAGAACATTATCCACTGCTTCAATTTGTTGCTCTGCCAATGGATGACTACATTTTGTAGTTACAAATGATCAGAAATAAGTGGTTTGCAGTTTAGTACGACTAATACAGAATTTAAAGATAAAAAATTTACCTGATGTCCACCAAATGCACCAAAAGTGATGATTCAGATATTTCTTCCAATGTTGCCCTGAAGGCAGCAACCTATGTTCACAAGTGAAGGTGATTTGTACTATAAACATCAATTTGTACTCAAAGTAAAAAAGGTTTTAGTATTGATTGCAGAATTTGGGAGATTACCAGCGTAGTTGGTAACTTTTGGATGAACCCAACTGTATCCGTCAGGAGAAACTCTCTCGCATTCTTCATCTGTGTGTTTCAACTTTCATAGAGTTCAGTATAATGAAAAAAATCTATTTCTATACAATGTGAATTAAACATCAGAAACTTCTCCTGACAGGTTAAATACAGAGATTAAATTTTCAGAAACTTCAGATGAATGGAAAATATCAATCATATATAGCAAAATCTATATTTCCTCTACTCTATGTACTCACCTGAACCCTTCGTGTTGTGGGATCAAGTGTGGCAAATAACTTATCCTCAGCAAGAACATCAGCCCCTGTCAGCCTATTCAGTAAAGTACTCTTTCCAGCATTTGTGTATCCAACCTAAATCATCAAGCATTCAAGCTATACTATAAATTTACTGGTATCCTATTAACATGACTAAAAGACCACACAAAGTCTTGTATCAATGTATCATTGTACCAAAGACACAACAGGGACAGGAATAGAGGTGCGTCGGTTCCTATACTGTTTTCTATGCTTCCGGACAGATTCTAGCTCTTTCTTGACAATCCCAATCTATCAAAAAGATCAATAATACGAAACATGTTTAGACATTATATAAAACCAGGTACAACATAAAGCCAAAATTGTTACAATTGAACATATGCTCATATAAGAAATGCATAGCAAGATAACTACTTACTTGAGTACGTAATATACGCTTATCAACTTCAATTTGTTTTTCACCCATACCTTTGACCTGCCCTCCAGCTTGACGCTCAAGGTGAGTCCACATTCTTGTTAGCCGTGGTAACTGGTACTCCATTTGTGCTAGTGAAACCTGGATACTTTTCAAATTGTCAGGCTAAAAGACTGCAGATTGATGCATGACTACAATCAACCATAAAAAAAGGGTTACCTGCAGAGCAGCTTCACGGCTGGCTGCACGTTGGTTAAATATATCCAGTATGAGAGCAGTGCGGTCACACACTCTGACATCACCTCCAAGAGATTTCTCCAAGTTACGCAACTGCCTAAAATGTGGAGCATGATACATGAATATGGTTGATAAAAATCCATATCCCTTAAATCTTATGAGGAAAAGATTGGAATAAAACAAGGGGTATCATCACACTATCAGGTATATATAAAACCGGAAATGATCATACATTAGAAATCAAAACCCTCACATACTATGGAAAATGAAAACACCTTTTGGGTCTAATCGGAACACACAAATCGTTAGGGAATGAATAAAGAGAGGGACATAAAGGGGAGATTATGAAGTAAATAAAATGTGGTGGGAGAAAGAGAGAGAGAGAGAGAGAGAGAGAGAGAGAGTGCGGGGGGATAAAACATTGGTTCACACTTAATAATTTATTTTTCTATTTGTCCGACCCCTACTTCCCAAGTTGGAGTATGGTCTATGTACACACACCGTCCATAGACCCCACCCTGAGATTTTACTGGGTTGGTTGATGTATTAGTTCAACCCCATCTTAATTGTTTATTTTTGTTATACAGAGACTATGAGGTCTAGACACATATGTAAAACTTTGAAAAACATCAATAATATCTCATTTCCCCTTGCATTTTATGTGGTAAAATAGAACACAAGAAAATTCTTTTACTTATCATATTTAGAATCTATCTAGTCTGGCAAGAGTTCTTTCAGGATGTCTACATACAAATATTCATACAAGAATTGAAATGAATTAGAACAAACCCCGGTGAAAGTTCATCATCAAATATTACAGTCTCAACTCCAAAGGCACGGATTGCACTCTTTACTTCTGCCACTTTGCCAGATCCTATATACGTCCTAGGATTCGGAGTAGATAGTCTGCAAAATGAGAAGGAATAAGCAGGCAAAGTTTGCAGTAAAATCGAACCAATCAACAATATGCAAAAATGTGTGTGAAGTCACATCACTTTAATTATCAAGCGCCATCTTCTACTTAAACAGTAAGAATGGTTCTAAATTTGTGTAGCTATGGAATCACTCCAACTATGTATCATACCACAACAAATCAAGCAATTAACAGAATCTCCAGAATGTGAGCCCTCTTCCCAATTGCTAAAAAAGTGAATTGGGAGAAGATTCAAGTTCGTACTCACTTTTGAAATGTAGAGCCAACAACCACTAGTCCAGCAGTGTCAGCCAGTTGAGCCAGCTCTTTCAGTGATTCCTCAATGTCAAATGAATCATCCCTGCTGCTTTTGCAGGCAACTCCTACTAAGTAGGCTTTTTCCTCAAAACCCTAGACTTTTCACGATTTAGCCAATAAGTGGTGCACGCATGATGCCATTATTTTGTTTCCCCATGGAAATCTTGAAAACATCCAATTCATCCTCGGAGCAAAAAGATTGAGTAGATTTCGAAGTAAATCTGGAAACTTTGAAAAACTAACCTCGCCAGTTCTCTTCAACGCAGGCCTTTGAGCATTTTCTTCTGGTTCGACACTTGCATCATCTACATTGAACCCTTCTAGATGATCAGCAACTTCGTCTTCACTGCCGGCCTCGATCACAGGGTTGCGAACGGGAACCGAATCGTCCGGAGATAAGACTCCGATTCCATCTTCAAAAGCTCTAAGAAAACCAGGAGAAACGTGCTTTGTTCGCCGCGGGTGGACGGATCGGACCTGCCGGAGAGGCCTGGGAACCCAGCGGAAATCGGGCTCGGTGAGCGAAATTGAAGGCGTAAAATTTGAGCAGAGGAAGCATAAACTCATGATCAAAGCTTGTTAGGGAAGATGATGTAATGGATAATCAGATAAGATAAGAAGCCAAGAACCAGACACAATGAGACTGAGCTTGCAACAGTGGTATTCAACTATTCATTCATTTTGATTTTTCAGTTAATCAAGTGAATCTCACATTATGATTATTTCTTACTTCTCCGTCCCACTATATTTGTTCACTCTCATTTTTGCAGACCATCCAATACACTTCTTTAATCCATTTTATTGTGTAATTTGTATATTAAAAAATTATAAAAATTACTCCGGTATATATTAATAATCTATATGTTAAGACAAATCAAACAAGATCACGCATGACTATATTTAGGCTTACACATTGAGAGAATTTGATGAGTCAAAGTGCTTAGATGAACAGTTCCAAAAGTCAAAAGTGGACGAATATAGCGGGACGGAGGGAGTATTGTCTATAAATTTTAATTATCAATTAAATGAAAATTACATTGTAAATTAATGCAACAAAACAATTTTTAAAAAAAAATTGAAAAATCTAATGAAATGAAGGACCTTGTGCGGTGGGTAAGGCTATGGCTCTCCTCCCAAATGAGTGATCACGAGTTCGATCTCCAGTACAAACATTAAATCATAAGAGTTTTAATATGTTGAAAACGTATAAAATTGTATTGTAATAGAGTTATTAGTATTTAAAAAACTATACTCCGTATTCATCAAATGAGTAATAAAATTAAAGAAAAACATGATTGAAATTGGATACTCTAATAATAAGTAGTCCAATCTTTACGAGAGAGGAATATTATTCAAATACAAGTATTATTTTATGAGAAAATGCTAAATTAAAGGGAAGAAAATAAGAAAAACCATAAGAGCACTGGTAATGGGCGTAACGCCCGGTGCGTTATTACCTCTTTTAACGCCAAAGGGGCAGCAAACACCATCCCCTTGAGGCTTCAAAGGGGCTTCATTTCTTCTACTTCAAAAGTTTAACGGGCTTCAAAGCCCCCCCACTCTCTCTTTAAAAAAAATATACACAAACATAATTTTTTTTACTCTATATTTTATTGTTTAATGTAATTTTTTTTGTTTAAATTTTTTTTAGTAATGTAATTTTGTTTTGTTTTTTTATTAAATTTAAGATACTTTTTTTATTGACTGTATTTTTTATTTAATGAATTATTTCAGTTTGCAATATGTTACTACAACTCGAATTTGAATGAAGATATTTTTAGTCGCTCGAATAATTAGTACTCCGTAATTTCTTTGTAGTGTTGTTTTTTATGGATGTAATATTTTTTTAATGGATGTAATTTTTTTTAATTATTCTTGTTTCAATATAATTAAATAATAAAGTAATTAAATTTATTAAATTAAATTTAGAAGATGTATATTTAAAAATGTAAAAAATGAAGGTTTGAAGCCCAGTTTGAAGCCCCGGGGCTTCAAACCCACATTTCCAGTGAATTTTTGGTGTAAGTTAAAGCTGACATGGCAGAGACAGAGAGTTTGAAGCCCCGGGGCTTCATACGTATTTCCAGTGCTCTAAAGAGATTGGTCTTTCCCTAATTTCCTTCAAGAATCAAAGGAAAATAATACTAAGTACTTCTGTTCACCATAAATTTTATCAGACACTTTTTACGAGATCAAACTTAATTTACTTTATTTGCTTATTTTTACTATTCATTTCATAGAATAATATAGTCTTGTCAAATTTTTCAAGTAGTTTTTTACTATGCAAATTTTATTTTTAAATTTTACCTCTTTGATTATACTTTAAGGCAAGCATGTTGGAATATTATCTTTTTATAATTAGTTAAACTTACTTCTAGAAAATCACGATGAAGCCTTTCTTAATTGAGTGTTTATTGCCTTTAATTACAATCATTCCCTCTCAAAGTAAAAATTCCAATTTTTGATTCATTTCCATGTAAACTTTTCATTAAGCATTTGAATGGCTCTAATTCTTCTTCACCCCTCATCAAAAATCACAACCACAATTTCACATTTTCTTCTCAATATCGATAAAAAAGCAAATATGAAATTTAACTCAAGATGGATGGGGTGTCATTATATACCCCGCCACCCCGGAGTATTTAAAATAAAGATGATAACAACTTATTCTCACCCAATAATAAAAATTGATTTAGTGTACTTAACATGAAAAACAATTTTTTTTTAGAAAAAGGCACTCATCTTGTAGAATGCCCATTACAAATAAATGTTGGACTACAAAAGGGAAAAAAGCAACAAATTAATTCAAATCTTATCATATCCTTTGTGTTTTGAATAATTAAAAGGGAAGCCAAAAACCCCTATAATTCTTTACATCCAAAGACCGCTGACAACGAACGTATATGAATTTTTTTAAAAAACCCCAACCTCATTTGGTTGAGATTTTTAGGTTCATTATGCTGATTCTGATTCACAAATTCCACTAGAATCACTTGGCTTTGTGTTCAGAATCAACAAAACAAATAAGCAGAATCTGATTTTCAGAACCAAACCGGTGTTTGATTCTCTACAAGCAGCAAAGAAAATCAGACTGGTGATTCTGAGTATAAGAATCAGTCAAAACCAGAAACTGAACCAAATAAGCCCCTCCTAAGAGACAGGAGTGGTAGAATATAAGAGAGTGAAGAACAATTCAACGTCCGGCAGGTTCTGGATGACTTGGATATACCTGTTGTTGTTGTTGTTGTTGGGTTCTTCATCAAGCAACAGCTGACTGAGATGGGCCAGCCTTGGCAGAAGTTTGGCTAATGGCAGTCCTGCCATCAAATTCGCTTCTCCGCATTGTGCGCTTATGTTCTTCACCATTTCATCAACCCCTGCCTTCAATGATGTCTCGACTATGTTCCCGAATTCAGCACTGCTCCCAGAATAACATGAAAATTGCACGAAATGAGATCTCGAGTAAATAACTAAAGAACAAAGTAGAAATCCCCTAAGATTTTTAAAAAATGTCAGCTAAAAGACGACAACTTAATAAAAATGGCAACTTCAAATTACCCAAATGAAGTTTCACTGCAGAACATGGAAGGCATAATAAGTACCTAGATATCACAGCACGTGTCTCGCGCATGAGTTGTTCAAAATTAGAAGGACAAAACGTGTCTGTTATTTCACTGTGAGGAGAAGCTGCCGCAAGACTGTACATCTTAGGGTCCTCTGGAATCAAATAGCCCAACCAATGTTGAGGGCTTCCCATGCTCATGAAATTGTCCAATATCTGCATAATGGTATCTTGAAGGACAGTAGAGCTGAATACATCCTTTAGCTGTTTACTGCAAATAAGAGAAGAATTGTGAGGAGAACTTTTCAGGGGTGATGAAGTCACTAAATATAAGAGAGAAAGAAAAAGAACAGCGAAAATACTGCATGCACAAAGGCTATCTGGGAAATTGTAACTACGGCTTTCACTTGACTTCTAGATGAATATATCACATGTTTTTTTTCACGCAAGAAATGCAATAGAGGGGGGGAAACAAAAGGCTCAGAGACACCAACCCTTTGATGACTTCAGAAGTTGCTGCCTCAAATTTTGAAACTAAGGTAGTCAAACCATAGTTGGCAAGATAATCGGCAGTGGACAAAAACAGTTTCTGTTCATCTTTGTAGATTAGATCAGCCTCCTCCTGCAGTTAACAACAACTATGGCTTTTAACATACGAATCAATATCAGTGAAGACTTGCTTTGGAGTGGCATATAGGTATGAGTTTTGATGTTTACGATAATTGGTCTTCGAAACAAAGGTTTTCTTGCACGGAATAAAACTAATGTAGGGTAGTAACGATAGCCAACAATTTTCTTTAATCTCTTTGAATAACAATATCACTGCATTAAATAAACACAGAAGAGATGAATGGGTATGCCTAAGGGAATTCAGGAGCATTGTTCAGGTCAACATCCTTTAAGTACTTCAGTAGATTAACTAAGGCTGAAACTCAATATGCCAAAATCAAGCGCTAAAAAAATGCAGTGATAAATCAAGCGCCAAAAATCAATATGCCAAAATCAAGCGCTAAAATTTGCCAAAATCAAAATCAAAATCCCAAACACTGTCAATTTCCAACTATAACCCACATCTTCAAATTCTAGCCACCACCAAATGACCAAATTTGTGTTTAAATGGATGAATTTTACTTCTCCAACTTATGATCAGATTTAGTTGACTTTTGAGCCATTGACCTTATATTTTTAACAAACAAATTCCGTAAATAGTATCTAAAGACAGATGCTGCTATATAGCCTTTTATGATACAACACCATTTTATTACGGAGTACATTGTTGGGTTTTGTATGTTTTTTCAATAACTGAAAGAATGTAATGTTTTGTGTAAAAAATACTCCGTATTTGAGTACTTCTAACCATAATATAAAAATATTGCTGAGTGTTTCACCTTCTGTTCATATGGAGTATTAAGTAATGTTAAAGTTAGACGGATTAAAAAAAACTCACTAAATATATCATAGAATCTTACAAAATAGTGATATTGTACCCTAATTATACATATCTCTGGAATATTAGAAGCTTCTTTAATTGAAAATCGGTGAAAGGGAGAAAATGAAGAACTGGTATTTAAATCTCAATTTCATGAAACAGCACACAGTGAAACACTTCTTAACCAAAAACACTTCATATGAAACCGATGAAGTTTTATTTCTAGTTGAAGTATTAAACTTGTGTTTAAAAAATACAGAGTATCAGTTGTGAACAAAACATATTTGTCTTCTGTCTGCATTACCGTTATATTTAACTCTGTTGACAAGTGATAACATCTCAAGTCCTTACTCAATTTGACACAAATAATGCATGTCTTAGAAAATTACTGTATCATTGCCCCTCACCTTAAACCCAACTAGTTGAGGTAGTCAGCATCAAATTTATAGCGAGGAAAGAAACAAAAAAATATTGTTGCCCCTCACTACGCTGCGCAGAGGAACATGCCCCTTTGCTCATCTCCATCTTCCTTCCTACAAAACAACAGTCCATATCTTCTCTCAAACCACTACCCAATCCCAGTTTCCATCTATCATTTTTTTCCTCAACCCTTTCACATATAGTGCATTTTCTTGACTTGCAATGCTTCTTGACTGCTGAATACTAACACCTATTAGCAATAAATCTTCACACCACTAGTGTAGCAAGAACAATGTATGTTCATTACAATCCAAAAGAAATTACACAAAATTAATCGTACGAATGAATAGAAGCATCAACTCACACACAGTTGGGGACCATGAAGTTATTCAACAGCAAAGGCAATTACCACGGTAGATTTTGGCAACAAAATAGAGGATTGTTACTTTATTAGAGCAACCCTTCCTGAAACTTTCCCCTCCTCTCTTACGGAGTATTTTATTTCTCATGCCACATGACTTTCCCCTTTAATATTCCCCTCACAACTTTAGTGTTTCCTCTCATCTTTCCTTCTTTCTTTTTAGATGGTGGGTCTCTCATGCTAAAACTAATTTTAATATGATTTTTAAAATAACTAATCAAAATGATTTATTAAAAAAAATAGATTTATACTCCATCCGTCCTAACTTATAGTGCATGTTTCGGTTTACGGTGAAATTATTTTTAATTTAATTTATTTGAAGATTGGGGTGGAACTAAAAAATAAAAACTAAATATTTAAAAAATACATCAAAAGTTCTTGGACACAAGAAGAGGTGACATGACTATATTATTTTATTAAATAAGAAGCGAAAATAGTTAAAGAAATTGAATAAAGTTTGACCATATGAATAGTGAACATACACTATAATTTGGGACGGAGGGAGTACATTTTAATTTTAGTAAGAAAATAAATGTCATAAACTTAATTTTATAAAACTGAAGTAATAAAAAGTCCTAAAATTAACAACAAATTATTCTTTTACAAAGTGTATTTTAATTTTTTAAAATATATACTCCATACAACCAAAAAATTAGATAAAATAAAGAAAATAATCATTGTAAAAAAATGCCATTGTACAAAAATTATTTAATTTTTTTTCCTTTTTTCTTTCCTTTTTTTCTTTTTCCCTCATTTTTTCTCTCCTTCTCTCTTCCTTCCCTCTTTCCCCGGTGCATCTGCTTTCTCCCCTCCCATTCTCTCACTTCTTTTCCTCACCTTACTCTAATCATTCCCCCCACTTTACCCTATTCCACATCACCATTACTCAATCTTTCCCTTCCCACTAAAGTTGCCCTTAGTTGTTTTCAGGGTAAAATGAACAGAAGTGATAACATGATCCCATAGTTTTGAAGGCAGAGGAAAACAGACGGGAAAGCCAAAATGAAGAGAAAATAAAACGAAAATACATACTCGGTTGATATTAAAAATACCCAAGCCACATTTTGAATTTCCCTCACTTTTCAAAGGAAAACTAAGATGAACTCGACATTGCTCCATAAATATTTTGATGTTTCGGAGTGAAAGGAAAACCATTTCGAGCAAATGTAGGTTGATGACCAATTTTAGTCCAAGAGGGACTTGCTTAAGAATAAGTAAAGCAATCCAAATAAAATACACATACATAGATCCTAATCAATGAATTTCAGAATCAGGATAAAAGATAGGGATTATAAAAAAGTTACTGTGTGGTAACCAGTTTATATTAGTAGTGATTCTTACACGTGGGTAGGTACTTTCTAAGCCTCGTGCGGTGTCAATGTACAAATGTCTCCCTAATATATTGACTTGAACCCTAATATACAAGTTCAGTGTTGTCATAGACCAGAGAGATAGCACCATTCTTGTGAAACCTAAAAAAGACACAATATAAAGAAAAAAATTCAGCATGTGGAATGACATATCTCGTGCAATATAATAAAACAATGCACACATTGGCACATAGAGAATGGGTAAGTGATAGGTTCATTGCCAGTCCATACTCAATATTTTAAGTCTATCCCATAGCTCAAGCTTCTCTGTAGCTGTAAGGGTATTTGGTTGATCCTTCCCTTTCATTAACTTCTCAGTCAGCTGCATGAGGTCCAACTGTTCTGCTATTTGATCGCTTAAATGCCGCATTACATGGGGTAATGTTGTAGAATATGCTACCATTTGAATGCTCTCAAAATGTTCTTTCATTCTATTAAGTTAAGAGAATCACCATCAACGAGTCAGTAACTCAAAGTGTACACAACCATCAGAAATGTAGGAAATGAGAATTTTTATAATAAAAATATATTAACTGGGCCCTAATTAGTTCATCAGTCTTCTTATCAGCCTCCAGTTCTTTCTCCAGTTCAGATATCCGTCGCCTGTGCCCATCATATAGCTTATACAATAGAAACCCACTACTAATGACTCCAAAGGTAACATAAACTTTCTTCTTGTGCCTTCTCCAGAATTCCCTATTGCATAAAAGGGGGAAATCAAAACAGAATGAAAGGAGATGGAGTAACATTTGCTATTGGTCAACCCTGAATCCTCAAGAACTGGCAAATCTTAAACTTCTAAAGACAAGAAAGTATTACTCCCTCCGTCCCAAAATAAGGTTCCTCGTTTGGTTTGGCACAAAGTTTAAGAAAAGTAAAATTGTGTGGTTGAAAGTGATGTAGAGGAGAGAGAAAGATTGTGAGCCACAAAAAGCTTTCCAAAACTGGAAAGATGTGACTTTTTTTGGGACATCCCAAAAAGGAAATGGGGGAGTAAATAAAAATTGGAAGCCCACAACAATTCAACAAATTAAAGATTTACTTTTGTAAAAATAAAAATGTAATCTTTCAGATCAAGTTAGTGGCTCCATATCATACGCAAGAAGTGTGCATACAGTAAAGCGTATGATCAGTTCATTACTTTAAGTGAAATTCATAAAAAAGTAGGCAAAAAGTGGCATTGATTGAATCATAGTTCACAACTTACATAATAAACAAGTGACTGGCCTATTTAAAAATGTTAAACAGAGAATTTTCTGCACTTACGTAAACATATTGCAATGACGTCTACTATGGATGTGGAAAATTGTGGAGATGCCGATAAGAAGAAAGAGAAATGGGCTCCTCTTAATAGTAGAACATGATCAAACTGGAAGTTGAACCAAGCCCGAGCCAAAGCAGCTCAGTTATCTACTCTTCCAGAGAAGCAGCGACGATATCAGAAAGTCCATCCCGGCAACCCAGCCAACATTAACATAATAGAAGAGTTAGATATAAACTTCAACTCTATAAACATAATTATAAATAATTTTGATGAAGTCAATGTAATATGGATAATTCAAAGTAAATAACTGAATGCAATTACACCCATAAATCATAATATTTCTATTATACCGTAGTTATTAAAGGCCCAAAAAGCACAGAATCGCAATGGGGGGGGGGCAAATTTAGAGCAGCATCTGAGGGGGCGCCTCCTAAAGAATAAAGGGAAAACAAGGCATTAGATGAGAAAAGGAAGAAATCTGAAGGAAAAAACTAGAAAGCAGCGGATGCTGGCGGAAACTAGATGGTAGAGACAGAGAAATAGAAGATGAAGAGGAAGAAAGAAGAAGATGAGCTAAAGACCAATTTAGGGAAAAAATAGTTATAAGATTATAGGGAGGTTTTAAAAATCAAACCTTTCAAAAGAAACACTGAAAATTTCCCAGAAAAGCAGCATATACAGAGGAGAAAACTCCATCAATGGTCTTGTAGTTAGGGTTAGCTCAGTAACAAAAGCATTAAAACAAAATAGAACAGACCTGCGCAGAAGAGAGAGGGAGAGGGAGTCGTCTGGGCGCCGCAGTCCAGTGAAGTAGTTGAAGGGAGGAAGGAACGGCCTATCACAGCAAATGAGAGGGGAGGAAGATGAAGAGGGGTTAATTAGGTGCTAACTACAGTATTAGGCAAGAAGGTTAGCGGAAATTTTTGGGGATAATCACTATTCGCGCCTAACACTATAAAAAAATGGTTTTGGCAAACAGATTGTGTATTGTTGAAAGGACTTTAAAGGTGTGTTTGGTGAGCAAAGATGATATGGGTTTTGATATCTCCAGATATCAAAATTCTTTTTGGAAATTTGCTGAAGTCAGAAAAATATCGAATTCGATATCTCCAGTTATCATAAATCTTTCAAATGGAGAGTTCCGATATTTTCCGAATTCAATAGATATCAATAGGGGGGTTTGATATCTCTCTCAGTCATTGACCATTCTCTGTCACCGAATCTCACAGCCAAACACCCACGTTGCCGGTTATCCCCGTTTATCACTAATTAAATCATGATTTTAAATTTCTCCAAATAACTTCGTTTCAAATTTCAAAACTCATATCATTTTTCCAGATTTCATAACTCATCATATTTTAACACGTCTCCTAAACTCACCAAACGAGCTCTAAGCCTCTAATAAAATAAAGAGGGTTGAATGAGCATTCATATAAATTGAGAACTTGAGAAGTACGGAGTAACGAAATAACAAGCTGGCCCCACATTTTTGGTGTAATACAGGACCTGACGTTAAAGATGGAGATTAAACGACGTGAACTACGAAACGAAGTATACGTCCTTGATCTTTCATCTCCCTTAACACTTGCCGCAAGTCTCGGTCTCTTTTTCCTTCATTAGAGATTGGAACACCCGTCTTATGATATTTTCATCCTTTCTTGATTCAAATGAAAGCAACTTTACTATTAAGAAAATAAAAAATTGCAAACTTGTGATATTTCTTTTCCTTCCAAACAAGCTCGTTCATCTTTTTGAGTTAGTTCTAATAACGTTGTGGTTGTTTTTTATTTAATTCATTGTAACTTGAGAAAACCATATTTTTCCTGCATATCATCATTTTTTGCTCAGACACGCATAGGCAGTCGATGCCACATCGAGAGTTATTAAAAATGTGTGTGTACAAAATATGTGATCAAGGATGGTGTCAAAAATGTTGAGTCAACCTAGCACAACTGATCGAGAAGTAATTGTACAAAAGGCAACTTGTATCGTACATTCGGCTATGTGGATTTTCATGTACAACTATATGTTTTGCTTGTGTCTACAGCGATTAAACAATGAAGAATACGGAAGGACGCGACTCTTGGTGACAAAGAGCATGGTGGGTCGAAACGCTAGTTGCGAATCCGATGCAGAGATCGAATGGTTGTGCAGGTCAGGTCTACAATCCTCTTCGACAAGATGAAGAAGAGTGGCAACAAAGAAGGGGTTGTGTAGGGGTCGTTGGTGGTGGTTGGCTTTTGCACATCGGCAGAACGGTGGTCGTCTGGCAGGTCCACCGGTGGTCTGAGGATGAAGAAGTTTTTACAAGAGCGGGTGTGAGTATTTCGTGGGAAACGAGTGTAATATTTCAGTATTAAATATACATTTTGTATAAATGTAATGAACATTATATAGTTCTCAAATTTGTATACATACATTTCGGTGGCAATAGCCACACACTATCAAAAAACTAAACTCAACTTTGGTATATTCTGAAGTAATTTTAATCTCATATTTTGCATGGACTCATAGACATTCTAAAATTTTTAATATTTTGATAAAATTATATTTTGAATTAAAATATAATTTATTTTCAAATAAATATATTGTATGTGCTATATTATTTTTTAAAATTATTAGATATGATATTTTTTAAATAAAAAATATAGTTTTAATAACGATAAATTTTTTAAAAAGGAAAAAATTGTGAGTACTTTTAAAATTTGACATAAAGCTTTTGTCTTTTTAAAAAATTATAAACCTTATACTCCTTCCGTCCCAAAAAGAATGCCGCAGTTACTATTTCGGTCTCTCGATAAATTTTGTTTGTTTATTTCTTTTGGTTGATCGTTTGATAAAAAAAATATTTTTGCCGCATCTTATTTGGTAGAATTTTTGATGATGTGCATTTGATTGGTGTAATTTTTACTTTTTAATCTCTACCAATTTATAAATAAAATAATTTTAAAAGAGATGACATTTTGCACGTCGTTCGAAATGTTATAAACAATTTGGGACGGAGGAAGTATAATTTTTTTAAGACAATTAAATAATTATTTACATTAAAAAATTAAAATGGTGAAATGCATATAGGTTTTTTGGTGCAAGTCACAAGGTTCCAAATCTTTCTCCATCTGTCTTATAGTTTGTGTGCACCTGATTAATCGCCATTCGCTCTATGAGGCTTGCAGACGATCCAAGGGAATTGTCACGTGATGTTGGAATTGAACACGTGTTCTCCTCCCCGGAACCTCCTTTGCGAAATACTTGAAAAATGAAAAATTTTTATAAAACAATCACGATCATTAAATGCAATAATCATAATAAATATTAAATATTATTTTCGATAATGAAAAATTAAAATAGCAGATGTCGATGTTTTATAAGAAAAATTCAAAATTATATTATCTTTTAAACAAATACAGAGTAATAAAATAAAATAAATGGGATTATAGTTTTAAAATTTATATAATTTTACCAATATGACCCGGGGTTACTTAATAGGATAAGTTCGTGATTTTTGTGAACTCTTGCATATCTCTTGTATGGATTGCTTGTAGCTAGAGCCTAGAGGTGTTGGAGAGAGGACTGAAAATGCAAACTCTTTGGAAAAGACATTGCTTAGGCAATCACAATTAACAATCATGTTATAGTGAAACGCAAACACCACGTCAAACTCGCAAACACTAGACAATATTCACGAGCATTCTGTCACATACATAATGCGTCAATGAATACTGTCTTGTCTGCGAGTTTTATGTCAAAAAGAAACTTCCAATTTTGGTGTATATCACCCATTTCCAAGTTGAAGTTTGTAACAATAGTAATCCAGAAAGAATTGACACACTGTACCACCATTGATGAAAAGAGCAATCTTTGTCTCAAGAATGTGCAAACTTTATACATTATTACAGTATTTTTTTTTCACTGGCAAAAAAAATATGCGTACTTCGCTTGAAAAAACTAGCCTAGCCTTCCACCGACGTTATTTACTGTGTATTGCACAACAAATGGATTATCTAGACATATATAGCTGTTATGTACATGCTTAGAAAGCATATTCTATTCCCGGTGGGAGGGGAATAAAGGAAAAAATTGATCCACACAAGCAGACTATTATCATTATCATAATCATTATCATACAACAAAATCTGGTAATATGTGGGAGTTGGCAAACCTTTCTTGTTGGTCCATGTAGTAGAAATCTGCTTTACTGTCATCGTCGTTCTGGTTTTGCTGCAAGCCAAGAGCGAGGGACACTTGATTGCCACCCCCAAACATGGGAATGTTGTTTGGTTGGATAATACCTTCATGGCCAGTTTGGTTGAATAAGGTTGTTGTTGTTGTGTGTTGTTGCCCAGCATTATCTTCACCGTCGGATGCTGGCTTGTCATTTGATGTTCCCTTTGTCCTTTTGGGAGAAGAATTAGAGGAGAAGTCTCTTCCTTCTGCTGCATCCTCGTCATCATTGTCGCCGAACTCCTCCTTGTACATGTCTTCAATCATCGGCTTCCACAGTCGCACTCTGGCATTTATGAACCAGTTTGCTACCTGAGTTGTACGTGTGCTTTCATTAGGCTAATGAAGATAAGGTGATATAAGGACTTGCAAACATACATGTAATCCTAGCAAGACATTGATTTGGAAAGACATTTGTTAAGGAACCTAGTCAACCACAAAGCTTAATGTTGAAGGCCCAAGAATATTCTTTACTCATGCTGGCTCAAGAATGTTCTGCTCGAGCTTTGAATGTGGACATTAAGTGTTTTTTCATAGTGGGTGACAATGAGATTCCAACTCGAGATCTCTGGGTCAACAGGGCTCTGATATATCCCATGTCAAGGAACCAAATCAACCACAAACTTAAGTTTATGGTTGAAGGCCAAGAAAATTGTTATAAATAGAGAGGGCTGGGCTTGTATACCTGGCTTCTAGTTAACCCTGTCTGCCTTGCCAACATGCTCTTTTCTGAGTCTTTAGGGTACCTGAAAATTTGAGAAACAATATAAAGACAATCAAAGGTAACATTTTTATTGGCACCTCAAGAATCTAAGAACAGTATATAAAATGGGTCCCTATAGGTCGCTTACGGGTGGAGGAAATGTTCGAAAAGCCAAGCGCGGAGCACAGAAACAGCATTTTCTGGTAAACCTCTCTGAGGCCTCCAAGGCTGTCTCATCACCAAACCAAACTGATGAAGTGTCCTTTGTTGTCTCAGCTTCTGATCCACGTAACGCAGGCGGTACAATCTCTCTCCTTGACTGCTACCTCCTTGTCCCTCTCCCAAGCTCTGCCGTGCAACTTGAATCTGCTTCTTGATTGCATCCCGCAGGCAACGGAACTGACAAGAAATTGTTCTTAGGGCTAGTGATGTGTATGGCTTGGCAGAACCAAGCCCAACAATCATTTCAAAGGAGGATACCACATCTTGCATCTGTTGGTAATATTGTTTGTACCTCTTATCCACCTATATATACATATAATATACAGAAAATCAGGAATATTAAAAGAGGTTTTTGGGATCTGTTTGGTAACCATAATCGGTTTATTCTGCAAGATATTCAGAGCTTATTTGGGATCACTTAAGATATAAGTTTTTATAAGAAGTGGCTTCACATTTAAGCCGTAAAAAGTGGGTTTTTCCCCTTCAGAAGCTCAACTCTTTGTGTGTTAAGTTAAGTAAGCACAAAATTGAGTATTTTCTTTCAATAATAGAGTCATTGTTTCATTTCCATGCCAAAGTGCCAAACACTTCTCTTTGGGTAAAAACACTTATTCTTTGAAAATAAGTCACCCCAAATGCACTCTTCGTTATTTCGTTGAAACGGATGCACAACCAAACGTTTTCCCTTCAAGAAAATAAGCAACAAATGACTCACCTCATCCAACATGGAGAACAATTTTGTGATCTTGCTCTCAAGATCATGTCGTTGGGCAGCTGATAGTTCACATGATGTGTCACTTGACTTGTGACCGTCTGAAGACATCCCATTCCCAGAGCAGCTGGATGATTTCAGATCAGCATCTTCATCTTGGCCAAACGAATGCGCGCTATTTTTGTCTGGTTTCCTGAGAGATCTATGGACACTAACCACTTCCTCAAGCAACTCCTGTGTGGCCTTAAGATACTTAGAATTGTAAATGCTCCCTGCAACATCATGTATATGTGGACTAAAATTCATCTCTCTAAGACTCATTGGCCTCTCCAGGTTGTCTCCCTCTAACCCAAACGACACGTATTCAACACGCTTGGTTTCATCATTGTGTGACCCCTGCTCTGAACCCATCATTTGTGTGGCCATAAGTGCAGAGAATCCGGGGTTTGTATACTGGTCATGGTATGGTGGGATTTGAACAGAAGATGGCACTTGCATTGCCAAACTAAGCGATAATCCCTGATACTGGAGATTCTGCTCCACACTTTGATCATTGAAAGGCTTCGCAGAATAAGCAGACAAGGAGGGTAAATCCGGGTACGAAGCTATGGTGGAAGGATGGTTCAAATACATCAAGTTGTTTTGAAAACCGGGTGATTCGTACGAATTTTGATGCTTCTCGTTTGGCAATAATGACATTTGAAGATCTTCTCTCTGGTCGGTCAACCCCGGGAAATAAGTAGCCATATCTTTTTCTCCACCAAAATCTATAAATTCTTCAGTTTCAACTTGAGTAATAATCTCAACTGATAATAGTCAACAAAATAAAACTCCCATGAAAGAAATGAACCCAAATCTGTTCATGGTTGCCCCCAACATGCAAGGAAACCTAGACGACAACAACAACAGAAAGAAAAGAGATTAAAAATTACATTTTTAATTTTCAAATTCTTTCAAATTCTTGTCTGTTAAATTCTTGAATAGGATACCATTATACACACAACCTAGAAATTGGAAACAAGAAAAACTAGAGCAAGAATCTGCACAAAAAGATAGAACATCCAAATTCCAAGCTCATGGTCAACAAAAGTAGACAAGTTAATATTACATCATCACAAGCACAAACAAGGGGGGAAAGTGTAAAAGGGCAAAAAAAATCAAGAAATTACCTGGCAAAAAAAAAGAATCTTGAGCTGTGGTGGACTTTCCAGAAATTGGGGGAAAGCCAAAGAGAGTGATTGAGAGAGCACAAGAGAGAAAGAAAGAAACAATTTTTAAAAATATATTAAGAAACCAACTGGCTCAAAACAGAAGATTTCCCATGTGGTGACAAAGCTGATATATCCCCCAAGAAGATCATAAGTCCTCTCCTTATCATTGAACAATGACACCAGCCAGATAAATTTAATAAAAAAAAACAGCAATAATAATAATACTCCGTAATAATAAAAATTTCAAGAAAAGGGGGATTATGAAATGAAAGCACAGAAGACAAGAAGGGATTTCCTCTTGAAATAAGAGAAGAAGAAAAAAATAATTAGGTACCCCTTCCAATAATTCCAAACTTTCTCTCAGTGGGGTCCATCCAAGCTACACACGACCAAAAACACCCTAGAAATTTCTTCTTCTTTAAAAAACAAAAAAAAACCAATCTTTTTTTTTCTTGAGGAGTATTTTCTTTTGCAAGAAAGACACTAAAAAGTCTAAAACAAGAAATTGGGGAAACAGAGGAAGTGGCGGTGGTTGTTCTCCGTTAAATGGTTGGGGGTCTGAGTCGGCAACCACCAGTTGGTAAACCTAAACTAAAACTACTACTAATAATGTTTAAACCTTTGACAAGATAAAGAAGAGTGAAATGATTTATATGGCTAAGGTTGTTACAAGTCCTAACATATACACATAATACAATTAGGTATAGCTCTCTCTCGTTTGGTGGTGCACTTTATGGATGCATATATACGGAGTAATAATTATCTTTTCCTCTCCAATCCAATTCATTTAGGTAATGTTTGGAAACTAATATTTCATTTTAGTTTATATATTCCATATTTTATTTCCAAAATTTAAAATCTTAAATTTTAAACTTAAATTTCAAATGACAAGGGGAGGTGTATAAATTTTAAATTCAGCTTTGTTATGAATGAGAGAAATTTGACTCAAAATCAAATTTTTTAATTCTCACAAACATGGAATTTGCGCCAAATCTGGATTTGAAATCCAAATTCATGTTTACAAACACACTATTACATTCTTTGAATCACGCGCAAAAATATCATTTTTTAAAAATAATTTTATCTATAAATTCGTAAAGAAATAAAAAAATACTTCGTATAAATTATATTTTTAAAAAATATATCAAAAGTTTTACAAAACAAAAGGCAACAAGAATAATTTATTTTACACAATAAAATAATCATTGAAATAGTAAAAGTGTGAATTATGTTGGACCTAAGAGCACTGGTAATGGGTTTGAAGCCCCGGGGCTTCAAACTGGGGCTTCAAACCTTCTCTCTTTGCCACGTCAGCCTTAACTTACACCCAAAATTCACTGGAATGGTTTTGAAGCCCCGGGGCTTCAAACTGGGGCTTCAAACCTTCATTTTTTACATTTTTAAATATACATCTTCTAAATTTAAATTAATAAATTTAAATTAATTTATTATTTTAATTAATCGCAATGATACTAGTGCATAAAAAAATTAAATTCATTATAAAAAATCTTACTTCATAAAAAAAATTCAAAAAAAAATTACATTCATTAAAAAAAATTACATAAAAAAACAACAGTACAAAGAAATCACTAATTATTCGAACGACTAAAGATATGCTCGATCAAATCCGCCGTTAGTCCATTGTGAATCGTCGGAAGATGAACTCATTTTTAAATTATATTTTATAAATATTTATAATACTCCCTCCGTCCCGGAGTATTCGTCCAGTTCTGATTTTTGGAACTGTTCATCTAAACACTTTGACTCATCAAATTCTCTCAATGTGTAAGCCTAAATATAGTCATGTGTGATCTTGTTTGATTTGTCTTAACATATAGATTATTAATATATAATTTATATAATTTTTTAAAATACAAATTACAAGATAAAATGGACTAAAGAAGTGTATTTGATGGTGTGTAAAAATGAAAGTGGACAAAAACAGTGAGACGAAGGTAGTAAATAATAAATATTTTTGAGAGAATATAAAGTAATAAAGAAAGATTTGTGAGAAAGAGGTGTCAGAAAGATGTATGAGATAGGGAGATTTTATAGGTTTTTTTTTTAAATTTAGAACTTTTTTTTTA
This sequence comes from Cuscuta campestris, assembly GCA_900332095.2. Taxonomy (NCBI): domain Eukaryota; kingdom Viridiplantae; phylum Streptophyta; class Magnoliopsida; order Solanales; family Convolvulaceae; genus Cuscuta; species Cuscuta campestris. Next base: position 717,914 of record OOIL02006896.1, on the reverse strand, counting down.
ATTTGGGGAGGGTAACGGCTATATAGCCGTTGGGAAGGGGGGGAGCCGGCTAAAAAACGCAGCCACGCCGCGTCAAACTAATGACGCTGGTGAACTCACGCCCGAATCACGCCGAAGGGGGGCGGTGTTTAACGCCTCCTGGCGTTAAACGCCCGTATCACGCCGGTGGGCGTGAGGGGCATTTCCAGTAAGATTATAATGATACTGAGTACAAATAGTACATAGATACATCCGTTTACCTGTCATTGCATACAGTATACGTCGGAGTGTGCATGTTACGCATGAGAGAGAAGCTGTCCTCCGCCATTAATTATTTGGTACCCCCCTAGCTCATACTAGTCTCGCCCCTACGGGCCCCATATATAAGGTCTCTAATTTTATTGGAGTAGAGTAAATAAATCTAGAATGAATTTTATTGGAGTAAATAAATCTAGAATAATTTCCAAAACAATTCTTTATAATAAAGTATTTTTTCAAATTAGTCTTTAATAATAAGTAATAATAATTACATGCTTTATAACTTAGATTTATTTTCTAAATGATTCTATGCTAAAAATGTCTAGTAAATATCAATCAAATAGAAAGTATTAAAATATTTTCTATCATCTAGACTAAAAATATATTCTCGAAATACTCCTTCATAATTAAAAAAATTTCCAAACTAATAATTCTAAGTAAATGTTTTCTCGAAATAAAGTCTATGTACCTACTCGGAGTGGATCTGTTCTTCTAGTAGCCGCTCACTTAATTTGAAAGGGTCATTTTGAAGATTTATTCATAATTTAGATTATGAAAATTGTAAAAAATACTCTCCATTTAACTCTCATTTAATATATATTTTTGACAAAGAACTATTTAAGCTACATATATAATTTACAAATAACCATGTTGGTTATTATTATTTATTGAAGACTAATTTTACAAAACACTTTATTAAGAAAGAGTTGTTTTGAGATTTTCATCCTTGATCATCTATTTCTTCTTCCTCTTACTCTAGCTCCACAAATGGACAGTCTTTAGAATTCCCTTTTTAACTTTAAAAAGTTTGGGAGAACCATTATCATATAAGATTCTGTTATATTCCTTCCAGATTTGCCAAGAAATAATACCCGGTAGAATAGCGTGCTGCGTGCACGTGTCCTTTAGGTTCTTCCTCTTGTGTATGAGATTCCATTTCATAATATGTTGGTTTGGATTTAGTTGACTTCTAGGCATAGGACCATCCACTGCTTCTACAAAGAATTGTCATATGCTTTGGCTCTAATGACATTAAAATAGGATATAATCCTTGGTCTCTTCTATTTACAAAGTGGGCATTGAGAGGCCAATTGAACACCCATTTTCCTGAGGATATTAGGAAAAAGTAGAAAGGAGTTAAGAGCTCTCCAAAAGAAGAACTTAACCTTAGGAATTTGGTTTTTATTTCGGCAGAAAGAGAGACTGATTTGAGATGGTTTTGACTTTCTACAACAGTTGTAAGCCTTTTTAAGAGAGAACTCGTCATCTTTCCATGTAATCTGATCTTCATTCATATTAACATGTTTAGAGGCGGTGAAGTATATTCTACATATTCTTTTCCAAATAGGAGAGTCATAGATCATTTCTTTAATAACATTCTCTCTCATATACATTGCTCTCAAATACTTAGCTCATTTGGTATTATCTATCTGCACTTTCCACCAAAATTTAATAGAGTATGCTTCTTGAATATCCTCTAGACTTGTTAGACCTAAGCCTCCTTTATCAGTTGGAGCACATAAGTTATTTCATTGACTCCAACGATACTTAGATTTACCATTTTTAAAACCCCACATAAAATTGGCCATTTTCATTTGTAAGGATTTAATGATGGATTTTGGAAGACTATGAACAGCAATAATGTGAACTGGGATAGATGAAAGCACATATCTGATTAGCACTAGCCTCCCCATAGGATTTAAAGTCTTACTGAACCAAGTATTCAAGTATTTGTCAAAATGGGCTAGTTTGGAGTAGTGATGCTTCTTAAGCTTATCTTTTACCATAGTTGCTCCAAGATAACTGAAAGGCAGAGTCTCATGAGCTATTTCCAAGTTTTGAGTCGTCATAGAGTTAAGTTTAATGTGGTTCACATTTTCCTTCTCTTTTTAAGATTAACTTCCTGTTCAGATCCCTTTTGGTATTCATCTGAAATCTTCCTCAATTTGAGTAAGTTTTAATAGTCTTCATTGACAAAAAGTACAAGATCAATCCTGACACCAAAAAATGAAGGCCCAAGAAAGCGCAAATATAAAATGTCAAATCACATGTGACATGCAGCCTGTAAAAATGATACGAGTTTCTCTATGGACTACAACGCAATCTTTCTTAATTCAAAAGTCACTCAATTGCATTCTTCTTCTTCTCTACAGCAAATCCATTATGTAATTAAAGAAAAACCAAAGGTACCCTACATTTTTCATAAATTTGCATGTGAATATTTTTATAAGCTCCATAAAATGAACATGGGCCTTAGGTTCACGTAAAAATTTGCGTAATGGAGAGATATCATGTGTATTAAGTAAGAAAGTTAGAGGGTGTTTAGGACTGTGTTTAAGAACTGCTTATGAACTTTTACTTCACTAAAATAATATTTGTCGTGTTTGTCAATCTGTTTCTGTTTATAGATTATAACTTTTGCAGTCTAAAATGGGCTCCGGAAGTGCTTTTTAGCAAAGTTAAAAATATCTGCATTCCGTTTTGACTTAAAATTTCTACAGTTCAACAATCTACCACACTCCAAAGCACCCTTATAATACCACATACGAGACCCAATTTTTTTTTAGCCAGATGTTTCAAACAGAGTGATTGTGCAACCTAATTTAGAGGACAATTACTCCGTTAAATGTACCCGCACTAATTAACATTCAAATCAGTTATTAAGCTGGGTGGTGTGGTTCCCTTCCATTCCTTCTTGCCAACTAAATGCTACATTAGTTCCCTTCTCTTTTCATTTCTTTTTCATTTTTTTTACATTCTTGTTCACATCTATTTTAATAAAATGATATAGAGAATGATTAAACACCTTCAAGCTGTGAGATTTGAGAAGAGACGATTAAAGAAAGAATGAAGGGAGAAAAAGAAAGAAACAAAGAAGTTGAGATGGAATTTAAAATTAAGAGAAATTATTTCTTCATTGCTTGAATAATTCCAAAACCCAAAAACACTTAAACTCTAAAAGGTAACTAATTAAAATAAAAGACTCATTAACAACCAAATAATAATAATACCTAATAATTAACTAACCATAAATAATAATAATACTTCCTAATAATCATAATAACAATAATAATAATTAATTATTATTAATAATAATATATTGAATAAGCTTCTTCATCATACGTAACATAAAACTACTTAAACTAAAAACATAAAATAAATATTTCATTTAATATTAAATTTAAAACTATATATAATAAAATTTAAAGTTCATTCAACAAAAAATTCATCATCAGGATTAAATTTAAAAACTGAAAACTAAGAAAAACTAAAAAACGAAAAGTTAAAAAGTAAAACTAATGAGTAAACAAAAAGAACTAAATGTTGGAGGAGAAAGCTAGAGTAAACTTCGATCACCTGGGTGGCAAACCCACCCATCCCAATCACGAGCGAGGGGGGCAGTGTCCCCCATGCATCCCACTGATGTGGCATTCCGGAATATAATTTTTATTATTTAATTCATTTATTTATTAATAAAAAGAATTATTTGTTTCATTAAGATAAAAAATAATGATAGACGTGAAATTAATAGAGGTGCATCTAGGAAGATCAATGTACCAATCAAAAGAGCAGTAATAATTAGGCATTACCTGTAGACATTGAATGAAACTTAACCCCCTACTATAAAATCAACTGTTGACTTGGTGTTGAAATGAACAACAGATGTCTACTGAAACTTATATAGTTGCATTGGGATAGATATATTATTATTTCCCACACCGTTTCTTTAACATCATTTTTTTCTTCTTCAAATGTGGATAGCAAAAACCTCATAGTCGCCAAGAATTCGTTGGTTTGTTTTTTGATGTCTAATTGTTCTTGGTGATGTTTGGGACGACATATTGAGAAGTGAGTGTGATTACATATTTATTTCTTAATATTTCGTCCCTACGTCACCAAGTGAAATTATGAAATCAAAAAACATTGAATTTTTTTTTTGATTTTTTTTTAAAAAATGTTCTTTAGTTAGCGTTGTGCTTGTGTAGTTCTATGATGTTCATATAATAAGATTCATAAAATTAGGGTGGATCTGAGTAACACAAAAAACAAAAAAATTGCCCTTTAGTTATTGTAGCACAACGGAGAATCCTCGGGTACACCTCATTGGGAAGTCGAACAAAGCATTGCAGTATTACTAAAGTACATAGAGTAACGGAGAATACACACTATAAAACATTGCTACCCGAAGAATAAAAAGTTGAATAGTGCGAAAACGAGGGTAGGAACCGTTAATTAATTTCACGAATTGGGCACTGGAGTACCGCCGGGTCATCCCATAACGCAATGTCATGGGAACCGTCCCATTAAAATATTAATGTTTTCTTGTTTTATCATGTAGATTAATATACAAAAAAATTTTTTATTCATATTAAAAAAGTTGAAGAAAAAGTAATGAGTGTGAATCGTAAAAATAGTGAGATGAAAAAAATAATTTATAAACTATAGTTATGAACATAACAGTTGTAATAATAATAATAATAATAATAATAATAATAATAATAATAATAATAATAATAATAATAATAATAATCCTCATATTAAAAATATATCGTTCTTACAGTAATTGGGTGGAGAAGAAAAAGTTTGAAGAAAATGAGAATAGTTGAAAGAAACTGGAAGAAACTAGAACAAACTAGAAGTTAAGAGTTTAAGCTCTAAAGAACAATCTCTTAGTTAAAAGTAGATTAGTGAATTTTAAATCTATTTAGCACTATAAACTTTAATTTAAAATAAATTTTTTTGGAAAAATAAATGTTTCATGGAATTTTTTTACGGAGTATGAGTTTTTTTATTTTTTAAAGAGACCTTTCTAAACGAGACGTACTAAAATAAGACTTTCTATTTTAATATCTCCTAAATTTAATGGTACTAAAATTACAAAATATTCGTCATGTGTATGTTAGCAATTCACAATGTTGTTTTGCATTATGTTTTGGCATTGAATACAAACATTGAAATAATTGAATAATCTAATTTGATTTGCCGAACATGTTTTAGTTCTATTTAAGTATTTTTACCATTATCCTCTTCATTCGTTTTTAATTGTTTGTTCACTTTTTGTATCGAACATTTGACTAATTGAGTAACAATATCTCTTGAAATAAACATGTACTAGAAAAAAATTATAAAAATATACAAAGTACGGAGTAATATAGAGTATATCAAGGCTTTGTACGTTTGAGTTGTAAAAACTGAGTTGGATGTTGAAAGAAAATAAAAAAATATAAGAAATTAGAAGAAGTGGAAGAAGCTAGAAGAAATTAGAAAAAACTAGAAGGAGATGAAAAGTGTTGGAAAAATAAAATATTAAAAAAATCACTCAATTAAAGAATTACCCAAATAAATGTGTAAGAAAACTATTTTTAGATAGAAAATCCATCTTTGTCTGTTTTTCAGACGGTATGTTGTAAATTTAGATATATGATGTTATTGTAAATTCATCAAATGTAAATACCTTTTTTAGTCATTGTTGAAAGAAATTTGAAAGAATTGGAAGAAACTAATAGTATTATTTGCTGACAATCTTTAGAGCCATGGTATCATTTTCGGTAATGATTAAATTTGTAAAGTTTAGTTGAAAAAATTAAATTAAACAAATACATTAGAAAAGAGTATTATGTCTCTACTTTTGAGTTGTAATATTGAATTATTTATGATTTTGGAATATGTAAATCATATTGATTATTGTTAAATTAAATAATACTCTTATAAAAAAATCAAATTGAAAAAAAATTATAGTCTTGCTTTGGGAAGACTCATAAAATGGGCGAATGAGTACTTTATTTCCAATTGTCAAAAGTTAGGTCTAATTTGGGGAAAAGCATGCAATATTTGTCGAAAACGTCTTAATGCAATAATGAGAGTTGTTAGTGAAATACAGGTGGCAAATTGGTGTCATTTGAAATTCTTTACTAATTTTACTTAGACACTACTCTTGCCTCTTGCTCAAAATCACTTATACGAAGTAAAAAAATATTGGCGTTGAAATTAGTGTCATAAATGGTATCATTAAGACGAAACTCATCCATCTATATGTTCGAATCAATTTAAGTGAAGTAAATTTAATTTAACTGAAATTGAAATAAATTATCCGCTTTCGTTAGGAAAATAAAGATTGCTACTAAGTTTAGTACTTGTAAGAAATTCAGAAGGGGTAAATTCTCGTCTATTCTAGGTAAATCTCAATTATATAAAATATCCAGTGATAATTAAAATTACAAACACTTTCTCAAATACGAAGTATTTCCTTTTCATAAATAAGTTCTTGGGATGGCCGGTTTAATTTTTCTTGTAATGATTTTGTAATTCTTGAAATGACCTTGTTTTTTGCAATGATGATATTAATCAGTCATTATCCCCATTTTCTCGAAATAACATAATTATTCATTCGTTAAGAATAAATTACGTGGATATTGTATTTTTTGTCAAATAATCTCGTGAATAAGTGGTTTTTGAGATTTCTAAAACTCAATGTAAGTATGCCTCCCATTAGCAACAATTAGTGTCAACAAATTAGTCCCATTAGTCAACTTGAATTTTCACACTTCACAATTTGCTTTTTACCGTCTCATTAAACCCGTCAACAAATTTTAATACGGACTACGGAGTAAAGCTCTAAAAACATTACTTTCTTGAAACGGCATTATTGTAAAATCATACTGTTTTTTTTAATTTAAAAAAAAACACCTGCACCAAAAACATATTTGGTCCCATCATCACAGGTTCTATATAAAATCATCTCAGATGAGCTCAGCAGTACTGAGAAAAGGCAGAGAATTTGGGAGTTTGTGGGGAAGAAAGAATCCAACCAAACATTCTCAGACTATATGTGACATTTGTTGCTGACATTTGTTGAATTGCTGACTGCCCATTCTCACTTTCAGTGATCTGTTTGGTTAGAGATTTAGAGGGGAGACTGTCATAAAGAAGAACATACTAAAAAAAATTTAAAATAAAAATGGAGACTTTCTCAGTTTCCAAACTCCCTTTCTTCTTCATCTTCCTTGGCGTTTTCATATTAATGAGAGCCCAGTTCATCTTCTCCACTAATGTCTCCTATGACAGCAAGGCAATCCTCATCAATGGCCAAAGGAAAATACTCATTTCTGGCTCTATACATTATCCAAGAAGTACCCCTCAGGTGCCCCCACTCTCTTTATTTCCTACTATACCCTTCTCTTTGATTTCTGGGGTTTATGTTTATCTGAAAGATTTGATATTTCTTGAAATTCTGAATGTTTGAAGTCTAAATTTGCTTCATTGTTAGCTATTGAAGAGATTGTTAAAGAAAAAAAGTTATGGGTACTGTTGCAGATGTGGGAAGATCTGATAAGAAAGGGTAAAGATGGAGGCTTGGATGTTATTGACACATATGTGTTCTGGAATGTCCATGAGCCTTCACCTGGCACTGTGAGTGTTCTTGGACCTCTCTTCTTGTTTAAAAAATTCGTCTATTTATGTGTTCTTGGACATCATATCCTTAAGGCACTGTTCCATTGGATTCAATCTTTTAATGTGGTTCAGCTCAAGTGTCTTACGGTCCAGTCCAGTGATTCCATACCATGTCCTAAATTCTATCCGTATGCATCTTGTTTGATGACACCAAACTTTGATGATCTTTTGTGTGTGGACAATGCAGTATAATTTTGAGGGGAGATATGATCTGGTCAGCTTCATAAAGACTGTGCAAAGAGTTGGCCTCTATGTTAATCTCCGCATAGGACCTTACGTTTGTGCAGAGTGGAATTTTGGGTAGTTGTTAGTTTTGTTTACTCAGTAATTTTTTTTAAAAAAAAAATCTAGTTTTAGTAGGGAAAAAAAGTAATGGTTGTTCAAGTATGTATTTTCTTGTGCAGAGGATTTCCTGTTTGGTTGAAATTTGTTCCTGGTATCCACTTCAGAACCGATAATGAACCGTTCAAGGTTATTTATGCTCGAAGTCTAATTTTTGCGTAGATTTTTGAATTTCGAATTTATCCGTCTTCATCATTGGAATTTTGATTTTTCCCCTTCTAATTCTCTTGTGACAAAAGGAACAAATGCAAAAGTTCACCAAGAAAATCGTTGAAATGATGAAGAGTGAAAAACTGTTTCAGTCTCAAGGAGGTCCTATAATACTGTCCCAGGTAAACAACTATATTCATTTATTTATTTTGTGTGTTCTAGATAAAAAAAAATGTTAATTGCATTCCAAGAATAAGTAATTTTCCTGCTTTTGGTAGATTGAGAATGAGTATGGTTCAGAAAGTAAGGCTCATGTAGGAGTTGAGAAGGCATATATTGATTGGACTGCAGAAATGGCAGTTGGGCTGAACACAGGAGTGCCATGGATCATGTGCAAAGAATCCGATGCCCCCGATCCGATTGTGAGTTGTCTTTCTTTCTTCTTATGAGTCATTCATTTTCTGAAATATTAGATAATAATTAAGAGACACATAAATTTTGTTTCTAATAATGCACTTTTTTTCTTTGTTTTTATATTCATCAAGCAGATAAATACATGCAATGGCTTCTATTGTGATTATTTTTCTCCAAACAAAGCCTACAAGCCTAAAATGTGGACCGAAGCTTGGAGCGGCTGGTATGATCTGCTTCATTGTTAATATAAGAAATGGTTTAGCGCCCGCCTCAGTAATCTCCTGGAGATTAGGCTTAAATAATTCATTCGTTTTTATATTAACCCTGTTTGGTGAAAGTTATTTTTCTAAAATGAAATGGTTGAGTCGGTTGTCTTTGAGAAAAAGAAATGTTTAAGCCATTTATTCTGCTGATATGCAGATTGAGCCACATTTGTCTGTGAGACACATTTTTAAATTTGATTTTATGAGGAATGAATGATTAATTCTTAATCTCTGTAAAAAATGATTAGGTTCATGGAATTTGGAGGCCCAATCCCAAGGCGTCCGGTTGAAGATTTAGCTTTTGCAGTTGCTCGTTTCATAGCGAAGGGTGGCTCATTTGTTAACTATTATATGGTAAGGCTTCAAAGAAAAAGAAACTAAACTTGAAAATGACAACTCTACCCCCATAACATAATGACACAATAGAATTCAAATGAATACATGCTAATAAAGTGGTGATCAATGTCCATTTTGTGATAGTACCATGGAGGAACAAACTTTGGTCGCAGTGCGGGTGGTCCTTTCATAACAACCAGTTATGACTATGATGCTCCGCTTGATGAATACGGTAAGGGTCTGTTTGCCCGACCATAATAACTTGTAATGTGACCATTATCAAGCACATGTTTGATACCATTTCATTGCATCTTACCAAACTGCGCCTTAATACACGAGCAGCAAGTTTGTAATGTCAAAAGTTGTTACTAAATGGCCTTATGATCTCAATCACTTCATGACAAAAAAATTCAGGGCTGATAAGACAACCTAAGTATGGACATTTAGCCGAGCTTCATAAAGCGATTAAACAATGTGAACAAGCTCTAGTATCATCAGTTCCTGAAGTTATTAAGCTGGGGAAATCTCAACAGGTGAAAAAGCTTTACAGATTTGGATATGTGTATCGATTAGCTTTGCTAAACTCATCAGTGAAGTAATTTCTGTATTTATTGCAGGCAAGTGTTTTCTCATATGGGAAAGGAAAATGTGCTGCCTTTCTGTCAAACTTAGATAGCGAATATGAAGCGACAGTAACTTTTAAGGGGAAGAAATATACGCTGCCCCCTTGGTCTGTTAGCATACTACCTGACTGCTACAATGTTGTCTTCAACACTGCAAAAGTAAGTCTTCAATCCATCCCCAAGTGGGCAGCTTAATTGGGTCTTTTTGCCTCCCCATTTTCTTCTCATAGCAATTTCTGTGGTTCCAAAAGGACCCTTTGTCACACATATCATCTTTGCACTTTTTTCACCGGGAAGTTAAATTGCTGTTAAGGTCGGGACCCGCACTTCGCGGACAAAAATGTTACCAAGTAACTCTCAGCTGCATTCATGGGCAACTTATCATGAAGACATACCAGCTTTGGAGGACAGTTCAATGCCCACAGCTAATAAACTCTTGGACCAGATCAGCCTGACCAAGGACACTAGTGACTATTTGTGGTATATAACAAGGTCAGTGCTTCATTCTGATTCCATGGACTAACACATGGAATTAAATGACATGTTATTACATAATTCTTCTTTTGTCACAAAAAATGCAGTGTTGATATTAATTCATCCGAAACATTCTTACAAAAAGGAGAAAAGCTCACGTTAATCGTCAATTCAAGAGGGGATGGAGTACATGTATTTGTTAATGGAAAGTTTTCAGGTACTATATTGTGGCAGATATTCTTTTTTTGTTATAAATAGAAAAATGTGTTAAAAAAATCTCAAAAAAAAGAATATAGCAATGGGTTTTTGATTCATTTCCTGCTGCCAATTTCAGGATCTTCATATGGTAACTCAGAGTCAAAGAGATTCACATTTACTGGACAAATTGAACTAAAGGCTGGCAAAAATGAGATTGCCTTACTAAGTTTAGCTATGGGACTTCCAGTAAGTTTTTTTTTTTCATTCTTTAAAATCAACCAAGTTTTTTCAGTCACTTATATGGAAAATTAATGACCTTTTGTTTATTTTGTTTTCCTTTTTTTCTTTATGGAATATCAAAGAATATTGGGAACGGCTTTGAGGACCGGCCCAAGGGAATCCTGGGACCAGTTATTCTCAAAGGTCTAAACCAGGGAAACAAGGATCTCTCATGGCAAACATGGAAATACCGGGTAAAAACGAATCGCGCAATTCTTTAAACCTGCAGCTTGTTTACAAGAGAAGCGTATTTGAAAGATGTTTAAAAATGCAGGTTGGAATGAGGGGAGAATCAATGAACTTGTTCTCTCCAAAGGGTGTCTCGTCGGTCCATTGGACCGGAGGGTCATCCTCTCTGGTCACCCAACAACTGAACTGGTTCCAGGCTTATTTTGATGCACCAGGTGGAAGTGAGCCTTTGGCTTTTGACATGAGAGGCATGGGGAAGGGACAGGTATGGGTAAATGGGGAAAGTATAGGGAGATTTTGGTCACTGCATGTGAAGGGTGGAAAGTGTGTGCATGGCTGTTCATACAATGGGACATTCAATGTCCCAAAATGCCAACAAGGGTGTGGCAATAAGCTGAATCAGAGATGGTAAATTCCACTTCTGCCCTTATTCCCATATACCCATCATCATCCTACACAATACTAAACACTGGACTTTTGCATAATGCCACTGCACAGGTATCATGTCCCAAGGTCTTGGTTGAAACCAACACAGAATCTGTTGGTCATATTCCAAGAAGTTGGGGGAAAGGGCGACATGTCGAAGATTTCGTTAGTGAAACGGACGGTTTTCTGATTCAATCCAAACCCATCCAAATGTGGCCATATCGATCCGATAGATATATATATACATTCCTGGTTTTTGCAGGAGTTCTTGGTGTAGAAGAACTGTTCAGTCTCCAGTTTTATACACAGAGATACCACATACCAATTTATAATTTTATGTGCAAATGATATGTTAGTCTACTTTCTTTTGAACTTACTCCCAACCTTCTTCTTTTTTTTTTTTGCCATATATAGTCATATGGTTAGTTTCATTTTACCCTTGAGGACCAAAGTGTTACTCCCACTTCAAAAGAATTCAAAGTTATGAAATATGGTAAAATAACAAAAATTCTTTGAATTATATTCTGTCAGAGATGAATTTGTTCTTCTACATCGATTTTGTAAGCTTATATTGTGCTTATGTTGTGTTCCATTCATCTCCAACATTAGCTTTGTCAATATATAGTGGGGGCACCCTCCCCTGATCAATCTTTTTTTTCTCAATATATAGTGTAAAAATTTAAAAAAAAATCTACTCCCTCCGTCCCGATTTATAGTGTCCGTTTTGACTTTGGGACATATATAAAGAAGGAAAAAAATGGTGTTGATTTTCCAAAATTGCCCCTTCACTTATTTTTTTGAGTTTTGAAGCTAAAAATGAAGTGAACACTAAAAAATTACCCCATACCTTTTAACACATGCACAAACACCATACAAACACCAAACAAATCATTATGCTTATCAAATCTATAGAAACTTCATATCATTGTCTTGGAGAAGAACTTCCCTCCATTACACCAAAAGTAAAATCTCCATTAGTCTATATAACCAAAATGCAGGAGATTAGTCCAATTCACTGCAAATACAAAACATCCCAAAAAAAAAAATTAAAACTGCAATTACCTCTATCAACACCAGTAAAACAGCCCTGACTCCTTCAACCCTTCATTCAACTCCAGAAGTTAAGAAGAAGAAGAAGAACAACAACAACAAGAATAGGGAGAACAAGAAGTTAGTGCTCTCATTAAAAAAACATGAGAAACCTAAAAAATGTGGAAAGGAAACTACTCCTATATTGTTTCCTTCAAGAGTAGTAATTTTGTCAAATGACAAGATTATATTATTTTAAGATATAGAACAAAACTAATGGTGACACGATTATATTATTTTATCAAACGATAAATGAAAATAGAGAAAGAATGTGAATGAAGTTTGACCATGTGAATAGTAAACAGACAACTTAATTCGAAACGGTGGGAGTAGTTATATAAAATACTAAACCTGTCCCGAAAAACCTTTTAAGTTTTGACTTTTATTTGTTAAACGATGACATTCCTTGAACATAAATTAAATATAATTTAAATAAGTAAATATTATAAAAATTTGATATATCAAAACTATATCCTAAGATGAATCCAATTATATTGAATTACATTAAAATTAAATATATTCTTTTCATAATTTGTGGTCAAATAGTGTCATTTTTTGAAAAATGATCATGTAAAGATCATATTTGTAAGATTGATAAGTGATCTTATCGATTTCAGATCTTATCAGTTTTAGGTCTTATCGATTTTTGGATATTACCGATTTCAAATCTTTTTGGTTTCGAATTAATACATTGGATCTAATTGGTTTTGAATTTAAAACGGATATGTTTAATTCAGTCTCAATTTGATTCACATAAATTCGGTTTTCAATTATAAACCGGATCTTCACGTCATTTCCGTTTTAGTTTTGAATCATTGTATTCGAATAATCTCTTCACAGTGCTCTTTTGCCAAGTCTTATATCTCTCAAATTAGCCACAAAATGTTGCTCCCACCCTAAACTCTGCCCAATTGAACCTTGCACCCTATCCGAACCAAACTCGACTATGCCCTCCATCTACAAGGTATCAGGAAACCAAATCAAGAATAGAGCTAGGACCCGAACTCTGAAACTGAAGAAGGAATGCCGTGCTTCAAATCTCCTCTCATTAACCTAAACTTTTACGGTTCTTCACTCTCTGCTCCCACTCCTAAAGAACCAATCTTTCATTTTTCCCACCATCTTCTCCGCCTTCCAAACAGGTGGGCTTTCAGTACTTGCTCATTCCTCTCTTTCTCCCAATCAAACAGGCTTCCGAATTTTGGGATTTGAGCTGCTGCAAATATTCTCGTTGAGAATGGAAAATAAAACCCATTTTTGCTGTGTTAATCGTGCTGCCTGTTCATTACATTGGGTTTGCTTGGTAGTTTCTTGTTTTGTGCTGCCTATTAAGTTAAGATATGTCAAGTGTACCAAATTTTCAATTGAAATTACAACTTTCATTTAAGTTAATTTCACCCGAAGAGAATGGAGTGTATATGAGAATGCCTTGAACTCACAGAGGACATGATCTTAGATAAGAGCGTTTGGAGGCCGGGGACTAAATTTGTAGGCCATACTTAGATTAGAGTGGTTCTTTGTGTGTTTAGGTCCCGTTGGGTTAGCTAGGCATATTAGAGTGTTTGCTTTGTTTCTTTTTGCTTGTAAATTGTTTTTTCCTTTTCCACTATTTTATCGATGTACCATGTGTATTTTGTTCTTGAGCCGGCATCTTTCAGAAACTTCTCTGGCTAGGGGTACCCTCTAGACCCCAGTTGTGGAGTTTTACTGGATAGGTCGTTGTCGCACTCATGTTTGTTGAAATTAGTGATCTTTACATGAAACTTAGCAAACCATAGTAGTAATAAGGTACAATAGTGCCAATGGAGAAACATTTTGTGACAAAATGCTGCTCTCCAAGGGTGTTTTAGGTACAGAGGGAGGTTAGGGAAGATTCCCCTTGTTATATTAAACTACCCTAGGGGAGGGGAGATCAATTCATGGAGATTGGCTTGTCTTTAGTTGCTTTCGTTTTAAACTCTGCAAAGAAGTTCTTGAGGTTAATATATTCTTTCGATCAAGAAATTATTCCTTTCTCTTGCAATCTTATGTCACCCTTCTTTTTGGACAGACTTTCCCAGAAAAGGGAATGCAACCAGAACCACAGATTCTATATTCTCAGGTGCACACTTGCTAAAGCTAAAAACCCCTCTCCTTCCCAGTGTCACTCATTAATAAGAGAACCACATAAATACTTTGATGAAGTCATCATCACAGTCCGCTCTGGAGATGGCGGTCATGGTGCAGTTCTTAGTATGCCAAACCAGACATCACCTTCCAAGTCAAGTGGAAAGCTCAACAAGGAGAAGATGAAGAAGAAAACTTCTTATAAAAGGGATTTCGACGGCTCACTTGTCCTTCCAATGGGGGGTCATGGCGGTGATGTGGTGATTTATGCAGATGAGAGCAAAGATACGCTATTGGAGTTCCACAACAAGAGTAGGCATAATGCAAAGCGTGGGGGAAATGTTGATGCCATGGGATTGCTGACTTCTCATTTGCATGATGGACTAGCTGCACCCACACTGCGTATTCCTGTCCCTGTAGGTTTGTCTCACTTCATCTCTCTCGCCTTAACACGATAAAGGGTCGGTCTGTTTGGGTGGAGGATTTTTTAGGAGAACACTTTGATGGGCTTAATATATACGGAGCATCTAGATAAATAAAATGTTTCTAAAAATGGATTGTGTGATCAACTATTATGTTCTTACTCCAGTTTTTAAATAATTCTCGTATCTATATGTAGATGTAGAATTGGCACCTTAAAACTCGTCCATCCCAAACTCTGGATCCAAACTGACCCTAAAGCTTTGTTTGGGGTGGGTTTTGAAGGGGTTTGGAGGGCAAGAGGAGAGAATGGTTATTTTTCATTTTAACTTGCTAATATTTCAGAACATGGATACAAAATGATAAATTACTCCCTCCATTTTTTAAAATACTTCCTCTTTCATTTTTTTCTCTTTCACCAAAACACCTCCACTTTCTATTAAAAAACCACTTTTACCCTCACATTTTCTTATTCTACTTATCAGATCATATTTATTCAATAAGAATCCACCCATCACATCAAGGAAAAAATTGGAAGTCAACCACAAATATACACTCCTTATTTTGGCCTAAAGTCAAAATAGGAATGGTTTTAAAAAACGGAGGGAGTAGTATAAACTCACATCATATGATTATAGTCATATTTTTCAAACTATATATAATTCTTTTAATTTAAAATAACCTTTGACTCCCCATCCTCTTTGAATCTGTCAAAACCCCATCTCCCATTAATAGCATATGAGATCTGAGTAACCATAGACTTGCACTTTGTCTCTTTTTTCTGTTGAATCTTATAAGCCCATTCACAGGCACAGTTGTTAAGCATAAAAGGGGAAAGCTGCTGGCTGATCTAACCCGTCCAGGCGATGAAGTTCTTGTTGCAAGGGGTGGTCAAGGAGGGGTAAGAAAAATCTTCCAACATAAGTTCAATGCCTTGAATGTGACACTTTTAATTCGTGAATGTGTGTTTTGTGCTCATGGACACATGATAAGAAACAACTAAAGTGCTTCGTTTTCAAGTTTCTTTAAAAGAAATGATAATTACCAGGAACAAATTATTGTGAATTGAAAATTCAATTTAATTATCACTAAAAATTGTACCTTTATAATCATTGTCAAGCATAATTATGAAAACAATAAGCCTCGTTTGCTTCTTATTCCGGAGTATATGTGCATGGGCACAGTATTTAGTAAAAAAAACTCTAAAAGAAACACACAAACTGATGGAGGCTGATACACTTCAGCTTTTACCGTTTATTTTAATTACGGAGCATTACTTTTTTTACTTGACTGCTTTCCTTTTGGCAGATTAGCTTGTTAGAAATCCCAGAGCACCGAAGGAAAAAAATGATAAATTTAACCACAAATGTGATGAGAGATGAAAAGGATAAGGTAAGATGAAGCCAAAGTGGTGTCTTTTACACTTTGGTTGTATGCATGAGCATGATATCTATTCTTGCTATATTACAGGTTTTGGTTCTTGGCCAGCCTGGAGAGGAAGTGAGCTTGCAGTTAATACTAAGAGTGGTTGCTGATGTTGGTCTTATTGTAAGCATCCTATCATTAATATTAAGGGCTAGTTTATTTTGACATCCAGCTTGAGTGTCATATTATTGACACCGGCAATTTGAGGGCCATACTAGGAGTCATATTATGACATAAAAATAACCGTGGGGTAACATTAATAAGTACTAATCGTCATCATTTTCTCTTTTCAACAACAAATATTTTCACTTTTCAGGGACTTCCAAATGCTGGGAAATCAACTCTGTTGGCAGCCATTACACTTGCAAAACCAGAGATAGCCAATTACCCATTCACCACTTTGATGCCAAACCTCGGACGCCTTGATGGTGACCCTACCCTCGGGGCAGCAGAGTTCTCATCCGAAGCAACTCTGGCAGATTTACCAGGACTCATCGAAGGTGCTCATTTAGGAAAGGTAGATTTTTTTTTTACTTTATTTCACTTTTTCTTTTCTGTGCACAACTCTTTTCACACCTATGTGAAGATGTTAGTACAATTTCCTCAGGGATTAGGACGCAATTTTTTGAGACACTTGAGGAGGACTCGGTTGTTAGTCCATGTTGTTGATGCAGCTGCTGAGGACCCTGTAAATGATTACAGAACTGTAAAAGAGGTATTTTAAAAAAAACACTTTAAAAGATGACAGCTTTCATGCCTTTTGCTACTGATTTATGGCCATAAAAGTCCAAACTTTTTAAAATCTTCATATGCAGGAGTTGCGAATGTATAATCCTGACTATCTTGAACGACCGTACATTGTCGTTCTGAATAAGATTGATATTCCTGAGGTAAATGTCTCAAATTACAAAAAAAAACATAATACATATAGTTAGATTTGTTATATCTTATTATTCAAGACAAGAAAAAGTGAAAAACTATGGTATGACTAGACTACCCTTGTTTGAGATTTTTTTTCTTTTTATAAACCAAAAATTATATTTTGGAATGTGGGAAGTATTTTTTATTTAAAAAAACTCTCAAATGTACAAGCACTCAAGAATACATTGATTGTGCCAATTACAGGCAATGCAAAATCTTGCACATATAACCGAAGAGATCAAGCGGATTGGCTCTGATAGGCTAGCTGATCAAAACCTCTCTCTTAATGAGGATCAAGAGAACGAACATTCATCCCATGTTTCAGATAAGGAACAAAGGGTTAAAAAAATCGAAGAGTATCCGCGCCCTCTTGCTGTTGTGGGGACCAGTGTTTTGTACGTCTGACTCTCACTTTTTTTTAGTCCATTCTTTACCCGAAGCTAAAACGTTGTCAATAATAACGACTCTATTTGCTCCATTGGCAATGGACGGAATTTCTTGTCCGTACTATTTATTTCTACCGTCACACACTTGATTTCTTCGTATTAATGAGAAATGGAATGTGTGCAGGAAAGGGATTAGAGTGAAGGAGATGTTGAGTGAGATAAGGGCCGCTTTGCGCAGATGCAGAGATGACGAAGAAGAAGAAGCTTAACCTTCGACATCTCCGAGGAAATGGTTTTTAACTCTTTTTTCTTCTTGCTTCATGTGCTATTATTAGTATATATAACTACCTATTATATGCTCCCTCCATTTCATAATATGTGGCATTTTGGAAGTTTAGTATTATTAATATTATTATTATTATTTGCAATAAATGTGTCATTTTAAAAATTATATATCACTTCACTTTTCAAACGTGTCATTTGGAAAAAGTGTCATACTTTGAAAATTTTCATGGTTAAAAAAAGTAAGGGTCCGTTTGGTACACGGAATTGGAGGAATTGGAATTGAGTTGGAAATTGAAATTCTATGGAATTGAGTTGGATGAAATTGAATTCTCCATCCAATTCATTTTCAGCCAATTCCAAATCTACATGTTTTTGTGCTACCAAACAGAAGAATTAAAAATTTTAATAATAAACGTATTGAAAATTGTAAATAATTAAAAAAGTTAAGTTAATAATTGTAGTGCCCGAAATTGTAGTAATAATTATTATAATGTTATATTTATAATAATTATAAAATGGCCAAAAGATAAGTTAATAATTGTGAAGTTAAAATGGTAAGTGGCCGAAATTGTGAAGTTATAATTATTAAAAAAAGGTATAAATATAATAATTAACGTATTGAAAATTGGAACTAATTAAAAAAGGTAAGTTAATAATTGTAGTGGCCGAAATTGTAGAAATAATTATTATAATTAATATATTTATAATAAATATAAAATGGCCGAAAGGTAAGTAAATAATTATGATGTTAAAATGGTAAGTAGCCGAAATTGTGGATTTATAATTATTTAAAAAGTTATAAATATAATAATAGCTATTATTTTTATAATAATTAACATGAGTAGTATAAAATGGTAAGCGTGATGTTAATATAATTATTATATATATAATAATTAACTTATTTAAAATTGGAAATAATTAAAAAAGGTAAGTTATAAAATTGCAGAGCGTAAGTTTTTAATAAAGATGGAATCAATGAATTATATGCTAATAATTATCCAACGTTATTTTGACTACTGATTGGAAACTTCTGAAATTATGGTAAGAATAAGTAACTATCATTTTTAACCATCGAAAGTTTATATAATTATTTTTATAATAGTTAAAGTGAGTAATATAAAATTGTAAGCCATCGGAAGTTAATATAATTATCGTATTAAAAAAGGTAAGTTATACAAATCCAAAGCGTAAGCTTTTAATATGGGTAATTTATACAAATACAAAGAGTAAGTTTTTGAAAATTGGAAATAATTCAAAAAGGTAAGTTATACAATTATACACCCAATTCTGAAAAAAAATAATTAAGGTAAGAATAATTATACACTCAATTTCGATAAAAGTTAACCATTCTTATTATAATTATGATTATAATAGCCTATAGCCTATTACAATTAAATATACTATAATTATTCTCACAAATTGTACAATAATGTAGTCTATAAAGAAATCTTTCGAAATTTGTAAAACAATGATGTTTTTTACCTTAAAATAATATAATCTCTATATTTTATTGCATCTCATTTTTATCATTGAAAAATGATTTGAATTTAGTAACATAAAAATGACCCGTGCATTCCCGTGCAATGCACGGGTGTGATACTAGTCTAATTTCATAGTTTGAATTTCGTATACTAAACGGAGTCTAAGAGTTGTATATTACTAAAATAAAAAATTGCAAGGTTACACCTTGGTGAAGCAGGACTTTTTTTAATGGGGCATTAAGAAAATGTTATTGTTTGCTTTTACTTTAGAGAAAAGCAAATCATTTTCAAGATAGAGTTCAATGTTTGGATCTCCTGAGTCCTGACCCGATTGCCGTTAAAGATTGGCTCTTTGTTTTTTTTTTTTTTCGTTTTTTTCACTTGAGTTATAAGAAGAATTGGTTCCGCTTTTGGCATCCGTAAATATATTACCATTCCGGGTTTTAAAAAAAAATTGTTTCCGGGTGCTTTTTTACTAAATTCTGAACTCTTGAGTTTGAATGAAAAAAAAATCAAATTAAAAAAAATAGGGAAGGTGTAAAATTGGGCTAAGAGCACGGGCAATGACAAGTAACGAAATGGAATACCACACGATGACGTGGCAAATTTCAACCAATAAAAGATAATCCATTTAGCGTGTGGTAAGTGAATGAAGTGGCATCTCGTGCAGTGGCAAATTATTGTTTTTGTCATTTTTTTATCATTTTTTAATGCATTTTAATTATTACAAATTTTTTCATTTATCTTTTTTTAAATAGATATACTCTTTTTAAAAAAATTTATTTCTTCTACAAAAAAATTAACAAAACACAACCCTGGAAGATGCCTCGCGCCTCACACGCTTGGCGTGGAGGAAGGCTGAAGCCAAGCGAGGCAATTTACCGAACGAGCTGATGTGGCACAGCGAGGCAAGGAAATGCCTCGCCGCTGCCCATGCTCTAAGGGTAAAGTACTTACAAACTCGTTTTATTTTTTTTGAAAATATTTCTCAAGTCCCTGAATAATCTTATAAGTGCTTACTAGATCTCTATATATTTTTAAAAATGCTTCATAGGTTCCTAAATTATTTTCAGTTCCTACCAGGTCCATATACTTTTTAACTGGTGTGTTAGTTGTCCTTTCAGTGACATTTTATAGATCAAGTGTGCGGAAATTATTTGAGCAACATGCACAAGTTATTCATAAATTTATTATATAACGTCAATTCTTACAACAATTTTTGTAGACCTCCTGGTCTGAAAAAAGTCATCGAATGCCTACTAATGCACCACTAAAAGGAATAGTGATCGAATAAACATTAAAAATAATTTAGGAGCATATGAAACACTTTTGAAAAATTACACTCTCCCCTTCTGTCCCTGAGTATCTGTCCGCTTTTGCTATTTTTTCGATCAAAACTGATAAACTTTGATTTAAAATTAAGTAAATATGATATTAGATTTTAATATAAAAATAATTTTATTAGATCTCATTGATAAAACATTTCCAAAATGTTATTTTATCAAAGCAATATACATTATACGGAGTATATTACATCTAAATATAGATCAAAGAAAGGAAACGATTTTTTCGTGCAAAAGGTCAAAATTAGACAAATGGATAGGGACAACAGTCTTGGAAAGCACTTATCGTTGAACCAAACAAGTTTTTTCAATTCTGGGGGGAGAACGTAAAACGATGGGATAAAATTAAAGAAGTTTTTTCTTTCTTCTCCTTTCGTCTTTAATTCACAAATTAATCACAGCTAACCTTAGCTTAGCCAAATTTTGGTCAAAAGTCAAAAAACTAGCGAGAGATAATAATGATGCGCGCCATGCTGATGCCATCCTCCAACTCACACCTCGATTTAATTCCATTACTCCTTTCTTCTCTTTCTTTAATTTCAAATTGGATTATGCTATGTGTACTCCAAGATTTTTACCCCAATTTGTACCCCGCAGTTTTGCACCAGCATTTTGTGTTGGTGTAAAATTAATTTTTGTTAAACGCACCAACATTTGTGTCCGTGTTAATTTTTATTAACGCACCAACACTTGTGTCGGTGTAAACCATCGAAATGTTTGTGCAAACCTGTGGTGTAAAAATGGGGTATATTTGTTGGTGTAAGTGTAGCATGGTCCTTTCAAATTATATACTGTACTACATATTATAATTTGATAAACATGCATCGTTAACTCCTTTATTTTCAAACTTTTTTTCATTCTTTTTCTTGATGATTTGGAAGTCCTACACCAAAGCCCCCCTTCATGCATGGGTTAAAATTATGTATATAAACATTATGCGTAACTAATGCAGTAGAAATGTTTTTTTATGCCTTTGAACTTGGATGGACAATGACAATCTTTTAGCACTCTTAATATATTCAATCTAGTATTTCCTAGATAATTACATCTGTTCTCAGATAAAATAAAAAAGAAAAAAATATTTCAAAAAAATTGTGAAAGCTCCCGTAACAATGGTTGAATTAACTGATTTCTAATTAAATTTTTATGTGAAATGAGCCAATTAATTATATGAAATGAGAATATTAGTAAAAAAATCTATATAATCTATAAAAAATGGTATTAATAAGAGTTTGTTTTCTTCAACTTATTCTAATTTGGAATCAGATTAGATCAAATATCTTTAAATATAATTACAATTAGATTATACCAGATTTGATGTTTTCAAATTTTATTCTAAGTAAATCAGAATTAAAGAACAAGCCCTGAGTTACAAGTCTCAAGCGTAATTATATTGCTACAAACTTTTTCAAGAGGTGACATGCATGGTGTTGCAATTTCATGGATGGCGACGTCACGGCAACAACAATGGTCCGTTGCTATTCTTAAATTTGCGACGAAATTTGATGGCAAGATGAAAACCAATTGAGAATAAATTAAACCCTCTTGGCAAAAGCAAAATTGCGGCCACTAGGAATTTGAAATCACACAATTTTAGGTGGCGGCGGCATCAAAAGTTCTGGGTGGGTGGTGGGATTGTGAATGGGGTGAAATTTTTCGGTGTGCAATTGATCAATGAAAGCACCAAATATACGAACTCGTATTGGATGTAGGGAAGGCTTATTAACGCGGCTTCGAGCTTTAGAAATTGATACGAGAAGCTGCAGAAGGATCAACCTAGCTGAGACGGGCGTTCTCAGACGCGGCAAGGGAATATGAGAACTGAGAGAGGAGAAGGGATTAAGATTTATGGTTTGCTTATTTGATTGATATTGTAAATGAGGCGGTCATATCCACATTTATAAGAAGTTGATGAAAACCCTAACCTTAAAAAATAATCCTAATTCCTAGCTAGTCATGTAAGTTCAACAAATTCATCGAGATAAATAATTATTCTCGAAAAAACTAAAATTCTACTTACCTAATAAAATCATAATATTACAATAAATTATAATAATAATAATAATGAATATTACTACTAAATAATTAACTAACTAACTATATATATATATATATATATATGCATATAAAATTAAATATGTTACTCTACCATGCATGCACAAGATTTTATTCACTAATTGGCATAGAAAAAATATACATCAATACATCATACATATTTAAAAGATATATAAAAAAATCCCGTGAAAAAAATACATCAAAAATATTTACAAAATAAGTGATATAAATCTATTTTATAAGTCTATTTTACTTTATTAAAAAATTAATGGAATTGCAGCCTAAAATTTATCGAAAGCCTAAAATACTCCGAAGTAGTGCGTAGAAAGGGTCCGGGGATATCGAAGCTGCGTTACCTTTGAAACTATAAAAAAGGAAAATAATTATGACGTCATGCCAAGAGGACATGCAGCCAACTGAGTACTGCGCACTGACACGTAGCTTTACCAATTTTCCCTCTCACCTTTGCCCACGTAACTAACGCCTTTAAATTTTTTTTTATCTTCCGCTCATTTTCCCATATTTATATTTTTATACTCATTTACGTGCCGTTATAAATCCATGCACTTGAGCTTCTCACTCCCACCAATCCCAACAACAAATTAATCACTGAATGGCCAACGGAGGCGACGACCGCCGCCGCCACCCTCCACCGCCCCCGGCCGCCAAGCCGCGGCAGACCTCCCGGAAAGCGTACGCCCGGGGAAAGGGCGGCCCTGAGAACGCGAGTTGCCCCTACAAGGGCGTGCGGCAGAGGACGTGGGGGAAGTGGGTGTCTGAGATCCGCGAGCCCAACCGCGGGTCCCGCATCTGGCTCGGCACTTTCGAGAGCGCGTACGACGCCGCGGTGGCCTACGACACCGCGGCTCGTTGCATTTACGGATCCCGAGCCCAGCTCAACCTCCCCCACCTCTGGGTCGACCAGCCCCTGCCACTGCCTCCCTCCCCGAGCAGTGGCGGAGACCCGTCGGACTATTATTCCTTTGTGAAGGACAATGTCGCAAATTGTAAGCCTCTCGTGTGCCCGGCGCATCTGGGCGTTGCAGGTGTGTGACTCTATATCTGTTAATTTAGAAATATTAACACAAAATAGCACTAAAATTTAAATTATTTCTTTAAATAGATAGCACTTAAACTATTTTATTTCTTAAATAGCACTCAAGAAAATACTAAAAATGTCAATATATAATGCAAGAAAATACTATAAAATGTTAAAACACAATACCAAGAGTCCAAGATTGTGCAGAGCAAATACTCTTAATTTAGAGAATAAAGATATAAGATTCGATCTCGTATTATTTTAATATACAATATATTTGATGTTTTATTCTTATATATGTCATTTTTTTTCCTTTCTAAAGGAAAAATAGTTTTCTCATTCATCCATAAATATTACGTATTTTAATACGAAGTATATGGATTATGCGTACGTAATACTACCTATGTGATTACATTTTTTAGGCTAGCTATATTTATCCATCCATCCTAAAATAGTATAAGATGTGATAATGAAGAATAAATCTATAATTATTTTAAAGTAATTATACGATATGTGATTGTTTTTGGGAGCTCTCGCGTTTGAGTTCCCGTGAAAACGAAATGGACGATTTTTCCATCAATAAATCTCGTCTTTTCAATTAGTTGTTTGGTCAGAATAATTGCAGATGTCTAATTTATAACAACAGTGCGAGATCTCAGATCTACAAGAATCAGAAGCTAACCTAGCTACCAGATCCTAAAGCGACTGGAATATGCTTTAGTTTTTCATAAGAAAACTATTGATATTATATTTATACCAAAATAAAATGTATATTTTCAGATATCGAAATCAAATTTATAAACTTTGTCTAAGAAAAGACAAATAAAAAGATTATTTTAAGATGGACGGGTGGAGTATCATTTAATCATTATAAGTTGCACTTGTTTGAAATTCCTTGTTTATTGACGCATATTAATTCAACGTACTCCCTAGTTTAATTATTAATTCAACATATCCCTAGATTAATTATTAAATATATTGAAAGATGAATATAATTGATTTAGATATAAAGTATGTTTATTTTCATTCATTTCTTAGTGTGACTCAATAACGAATAAAAATATTTCAGGCACTTCATTTATTTATTTCACTTTAACAGGTGCAATATATATATTGCATGCACTAGCTAGCATTGGCAATTAAAATTCTTATAGGTTTTGTCCTACTACACACGAAAATGGTTACGTATTTTAATTTGTATACAACCAAAAGCCTAATTGTGTTTAGTTGAAAAAAGTGAAGAAAAATAAACTTGAGAAGAGATAACACCAAATCAAGTTCGACTTTTTAACATTTTTCGCATTTTTCTATTCATTTAAATACGGAGTAATAATTGTTTTTTCTAATATAACACTTTGTTATTAAAGCTCGTGAAGTTACTGTCCGTACTATGAATAAAACACATGATCTCTGATTTGAGAAAGTCATAGCGGTGTCACTAGACTACAAAGTTCTTGGGGACCATTAATATATCTACTTATGTATAAGTATATATATTATATAAAAAAATAACATTTCAAAATAAATCTATTAATATTAAATTAATATGATAACTTAATGTATTAATGTTTCTGTAATGGATAATTAGAGTACAAAATTTGATTCAAAAGATCAAACTTGATCTAACTTATGGAGGGAACGGAGTAAAATAAAACAAAAATGACCCCAAACTTCGGGGGAATAAATAAGAATAGCGTGGCCAAGCCGACCGCTCTATGTCTCATTACACTCATGCGACCGAAATTTATCGGATTCCCGCCTTATGGGAGGTCACGTGTCGAGCTGAGGGCGACAGCCGACGCTAATGACGTCGGAATATATTAGCGGTTAGAAGGCCGTTAGTTGGAGGGAAAACAAGAGCCTCGGAAATCGGAAAAAAAGAGCCCACAAAGCCGTTAATTTTATTCCCTATAATATTATTTTTAAAACATTTCAATGAAATATTTTAATAAAAACTAAAATTAAAAACTTTCAATGAAAAATGGAGAAGAAACTACTCTCACATAACATTATCTTTTGTTTAATAT
Organism: Cuscuta campestris; assembly: GCA_900332095.2. Taxonomy (NCBI): domain Eukaryota; kingdom Viridiplantae; phylum Streptophyta; class Magnoliopsida; order Solanales; family Convolvulaceae; genus Cuscuta; species Cuscuta campestris. The sequence goes on along the minus strand of OOIL02006896.1, from coordinate 691,954 downwards.
TTATATGTATTCATTGAATATTTGATAAAACAGAATATTTTTGCCGCATCCTTTTTTTTTTAAAAAAATCAACATTGTTTTAAAATATGTCATTTAATTATATTTTCTGTTTTTATACTAATTATAAGTAAATAAAATAATTTTAAAAAATATAATATTTTACACATTGTTCAAAGTGAGAAAATAAATCTACAATATCAAGTTTAACAAAATACTTGGATTTAACTAAATAAGGAAAAGATTTATTATTTTTAATTAAATTAATAAAAAAATTCTATAATTAAATTAAACAATACATCGTATATATTTATATATTAATAGGGGAAAAAAAGGAGAGAAGTGGTAGTATAGTGAAGGACGACTCTTCTCGGGTGAACCCAACTCTATAGTTTCAAAGTCAACTTTGCAAATTTATGTCATCTCACAACCTCGCAAAATGGGACACCCCTCACATTGAGAATTTTAGAGTTGTTAAATAAATTAAATATAAAATAATTTGAAAAAAAGACAAGGATTTTTTACCTTGGAACCCAAGATCATATTATGATCGTGACATCTACGATACTATATATACTGGTAAAATTGATTGTTCATACCCCCTAAACCCCTTATCCTTACCCCTCTCTCTGCACCTACTCATGCATCCCCCTGAATCGTCAATTTGGGCTATCCGAATTGGCGATTCATGAGGGCAGGGGGTATTGGGGTGGAGTGCAGGGGGCAGGGATGCGGTTTGAGAGTGGTAGAGAAAGGTAGGAACCATCAATTCTAAAAGCAGAGCACTATAAGTGTCTCGGGTCATAATATGACTTTGATTTCTAAGGTCAAAAAAATTGTTGGTTTCGAAAAAACATAAAAATACAATGTTTCTTCAGCATTTTTTGTTTTTTTGAAGTCGGTGGTCTCTTATAAATAGTCTCTCTACATTCAAGAGTAGATAAAATAAGTGTATACACATTTTTTCAAACTTCGCATGCGTATAATTATACTTGAATGTTATGGTAAACAAAGTAGGTAAAAAGTAGGAAGTAGATGTATATGCTAGACAACAGCCGGCATTGGCAGATCTACCAAGGGTGCAAAAGAATAGGTGAAATCGCCCACCCCAAGCGCCTCCACCCACTGGCTCGATAGGGATGGTGGAGAAGATAAATCAAGGAGCTTCATCACCCTTTATGAGATTTTTGGATAGCTCCAACACTGCCGCTTGCGGGACTTAATCTCTGGTCATCGATCCAAGATTTTACATTTTCGACCAACTGAGCTGCCGCCCATGAGGGCTTTTGACGGATCTATCAAGAAACTATGGGGGGCATGTTCCCCAGGGGGCATGTTCACCCATTAAAATTGGCCTTGTTAGTGTGAAAAGAAGGGAAATTTATTTAAATAGCACTAAAACATAATGACTTTCTCTAAATAATATCACATGTGTTTTTTTCAAATGTAGCACATTTAGTCATTATCCATTAGTCATTATTGAAGTAAATGTTTGCTATTACTGGACATTATTAAGTATTACTCCGTATTCAGGAAATAAAACAGTTTAAATGCTATTTAAAAAAATGACTTAAGTTTTAGTGCTATTTAGTGCAAATATTTCTAAAAAGAAATGGGTAATTTACATAAATAGGACTAAAACATAAAGACTTTCTCAATATAGAAGCATATGTTTTTATTTCCCAATGTAGGACCATTGGTCATTATCTATTAGTCATTATTCAACTAAATGTCCAGCATCACTTGGACATTATTCTTCTCACTAGTCATTATTAAGTCCTATTTAGAGAATAAAAACGTTTAAGTCCTACATTGAGAAATGACTTATGTTTTAGTCCTATTCACTGCAAATTTCACGAAATACTATGGATATTTTTTTTTTTGAGTTGTTACATGGAGTGCCTCCACACAATAAAATGATGTGCCCCCATTCACTCGGCCAAATCAATTGTTCAAGCCCAAAAATGAAATTAATTATATCTTGTTTTAAAGGGTTCAATTAGTTAATCTTAGACCTGGCAAAAAGTGACCCGACCTGTTTTTGATCCGAAACCCGACCTGAAAATACTGGGTTTTGAACAAAGGTTTTGATGACCGAACCCGAAGTTGACCGAACCCGAAATGACCCGCTAAAAATGGGTCAAACCCGACCGAACCCGAACCCGACCTGACCGACCCGCTAAAGTAAGAATTTTTCAAAATTGTACACTTTTTTACTCGTTTTTAGTGTATAAATTTATATTTTCAGACAAAATTTTAATGATATTGCATAATTANCTGAAAACACTGGGTTTTGAACAAAGGTTTTGATGACCGAACCCGAAGTTGACCGAACCCGAAATGACCCGCTAAAAATGGGTCAAACCCGACCGAACCCGAACCCGACCTGACCGACCCGCTAAAGTAAGAATTTTTCAAAATTGTACACTTTTTTACTCGTTTTTAGTGTATAAATTTATATTTTCAGACAAAATTTTAATGATATTGCATAATTATCTTACTTTTTCTCCAAAACATAAGCATTTTTAAATTCCTTATATTGATTTTTATATCTAAATACTACTTTAGAGTTTACAATAAAATAATTTTATAGATTTAATACTTTTTTTTGATATTTTAAATTTATTAATGTGAATTTAAAAATTTAAATAACCAAAGTCATAACCCGTTGGGTCGACCCGAACCCGATGACACTGGGTCATGAACATAGAGTTCTCAACCCGAACCCGAATTGACCCAAACCCGAAATAACCCGAATTTGAAGTGACCGAACTCGAACCCGACCTGACCGACCGATTTGCCAGCCCTGGTTAATCTCTATAGTTGTGCACCGACCTTTGAACGGGCACTTGAGACTTTTGTTTCAATTTCTTCAATGGCCTATGTTTTATTCAATTGATTATTTTTTCACATTATAACTTTTTTGTTTAATTTTTGTTTCACATAAAATTTATTACTCTCTGTCACATGATTGATAATAAAATTCAAAAGGACATGTAAAATTCTGTGTGTTAAATTTATTTTATTTATAAATTGATATAAAAATAAAAAATACAAATTGTTCTGTACAAATTAAAAAACTAAATAAGAAGTTTATACTTTACAAACAAGAGATGATAAAAATATTTTATTTAATCAAATAATCAATTGCAATTAATTAAAAGTTTTCGAGAGACTAACATAATATTGTGGACTACCTATATATTTTCATTCCATATTCTCCTCCTCCGATCCCAATCGGTGGTTTCAATTCTTAGATCCGCCACTAACTGCACATAAGATGTTTAAGTTCGGGGATGCCTTCCCGCCCTACTCTTTACTATAAAAGTTTGCCCCAATTATATTTTTCTATATGTCTCCCACTGCCTATTGAAGTTATTTTCTCTTCATGTATTTGCTTTCCCTGAAAAGAGTTATTTTCTCTTCATTGCTCTCCATCTCCAAGAGCAACACATTGTACATTAAGCAGGTGAGTTTGCTTGGCATATATATATATATATATATGTTGGTCAAAATAATTTAGAAATTAGTTTTAATTTTTTGTTAGAATATAAGAAACATTTCCTCGGCTACTACCACAAGCTTGAGCTTTCGGTTGAATTGGTTTTTTGACATGATATCAGAGCCTTGTTGACTAAGAGGTTATGGGGTTCGAAACTCAGCGTCACCTGATTTTAAAAAATTAAGATTCCACGCGCGAAGTTCGAAAAAAGACTACGCCTGCACGTGAGGGGGCGTGTTAGAATATAAAAAACATTTTCTAGGCCACAACCGCAAGATTGATCTTTTGGTTGAGCTAATTTCTTGACATTTTTTTGTATCTTTTTAAATGATTCTGACTTAGGCTACGATTTGTTCGCCCGATCTAATTTGATCCGATTTTTTGAAAATCTGGTCTGGTCTGATTGCATTTATAATTAAAGTTGTTTCTGATCTGATCTGGTCTGATCTTATTATAATAAGAATAAGTAATAAGCAGAAAAAAATAAGTTAAACGCAACGCTCACTTAGTTATTTGTAACTTATAAGTAGAAAAGGTAGATTTTACTTACTCACCGGAGTATTATTAAACATGTTTTTTGTTTCTCCGTTTCACAAAGTTATTTATAAAACTATCTCTAGGATTTTTGAAAATGGGTGGAGGCACATTGCGGGGCACTTGCCCCCCCCCCCCCC
>OOIL02006896.1:670954-681300 GCA_900332095.2 Cuscuta campestris | reverse complement strand
TATGTCTATGTATATGTATATGTATATGTATATGTATATGTATATGTATATGTATATGTATATGTATATGTATATGTATATGTATATGTATATGTATATGTATATGTATATGTATATGTATATGTATATGTATATGTATATGTATATGTATATGTATATGTATATGTATATGTATATGTATATGTATATGTATATGCATAGGCATAGGCATAGGCATAGGCATAGGCATACGCATACGCATACGCATATGCAATCTATGTTACCGCATTTCTAGACACTACTTATAATATATGGAATCGAGATTGCTTCATTTTTGAACAAGTTGTGAGGATTTCAAGACTACGGCTCCATTCTGTTCAACTTATTTTTTCTAATCTGATTTGATTTTTTGTAGTTCTGAGCTGATCTGATTGGATCTGATCTGATTGGATCTGGTCTGATTTGATAGGATCTGATCTGATATAATTAATTATGATTTGATTTAAAATTCAAATCAATAATTTGATTTGACTTTATAATAACGTTTGAAAATTGTAATGATAATTCATATTATAATATAATCAATATTTTTTATGATTTTTTTTAATCAAACAAAATTACTTAATTCATATATTAGAATAATCATTCATATTATAATGTAATAATATTTTTTATTTTATGATTATTATTTTGTGAAATTAGAATATTAATTTAGTATTTTAATAATTAGTTCATATATACATTAGAATAAATATTTAATTTATATATACATTAAAAAATAATTAAATTTAGATAATCATAATATAGAAGAGATTGTATTTTTATTAAAATATCTCATCCTTATAAAAGATCAAAACTTTACAAACTCAAATTACAAGTAGCAATAAAAATGTATTTTAAAAGTAGAATTAGATTGACATTGTCAATGCATTTTAAAAATAATTTTTACGACATCTAATAATTAAGGATTACTTTCTCAGTTTTCTATTTAACTTGTTTCTAAAGTTTATTTTTTTTTATTTTTAAGAATAATAATAATAATAAGTTTCAAAATAATAATAATAATAATAATTTTTGATTGGATCTGGTCTGATCTGATTGGATCCGATCTCGATCTGATCTGATCTGATTCGATCTGGTCTAATATGATCTGATCTGATCTGATTTTAATAAGAATAAGAAAAAATAAAAAAAAATAAGTTGAACGGAACGGGGCCTAAATGGATTTATCCTTAACCATCAACCCCATTTTTGATGGCCTACTCGATGACATTATCAAGCATAAGAATGTAGGTGCTATTCCTGTGTTTGATGGTGTATTTGATTTGGAATTGCATTGGAATGTAGTGAGGTATTACCAACATGTAAAAGGCTAGTCTGTAAGATATTGGATTATGTGTCCAATGAGATTGCACATACACAATGCAATCATGTGTATTTTGCTTGGCTTTGAGTTTATGTCGTTAGTCATAAGGTGCATGCCTATAGACATAAGTAAGATATTGTCGAGAATGGTTGAGTCATGACTCTTAAGTATGTTATAACATCTACCCATAGTAGGGTCTAATTTTTTTTATTGTCATTTGTTTCTAATTGATTTCAAACTATTTTTTGACATTGCTGCAACTTCTCGAGCACAATGGCATGGTTCTTTTTTGTTAGGTATTTCTCCTTATTAGTAAGAAATATTTTTTCTTGTTTTTCTATTTGTGTTGTTGGGTAGTGTATGATAAAAGTGGGATGGTATGATGGTAGGTTTGTTTGCATGTTTATGCAAGTATATTTGATACTTGAGTTGTGATTGCAATATAACTTTCAACAAATAGTTATATTGTTATGAAGGAACAATATGGGAAAGACAATGTAAATGATACTAAATTTTAGTAACTGGTGATTGCAATCTAATTTTGAATAAAGACAATCAAAGTTGCAATCCGATTTCATAATATATTAAAGATTGATATCTCCCTTACCTTACATGGGAGAAAGTCATGAACTGTGTTGATTACGAAAAATAAATTAACTAATGGGAGATCATAGTCTTTACTTGATGCAAAATCAGGTTGCAACTTTCATTGTCTTGGTTCAAAATTAGATTGAAATCACAACTCATAAATATTTAGTATCATTTATATTATGTTTTTCATTCAATTCCTCACGAAATTATATTTCAACTTGAACTATTATTTTAAAGTTAGTTTGCAATCTAAACTCATATATACTTAGTACTCCATTCGTCCCACTCTCTTTGTCTACTTTGGTCTTTGGTTTTGGCACAAATACCAAGGAGTGGGACAAGAGAAAGGAACTTGTCTAAAATGCCCTTCTAGGCAATGTTAAGAAGAAAGGAGGCTACGGTAGAAGAAGGCAAGTGGAGGCATAAAAGCAAATGTCACATCTACTTTTACTGTTGAATGACTTGAATTTGTACTCTTTACCAATTTTTAAGCCATGCATTTTTCTTTACAACTCAATTAAACTATTGGCCAATTGTTAATCAATAACACAAATCAAGTGAAAGTATTGTTTTTGAAGGAATCTTCCTTAGATCTGATGCAATCTAGATCCAAAAATAGAAAAACAAAGTGCAAATACGGGCACAAAAAGATGAGAAAAACACCGATCTACTGTCTTCATCAACTCAATCGAACCATGACAATATGAGGCTATCTTTGACAACGAATAACTTAAATCTGTCGCTATTGCATCATGGTTGCTTGGTGATCCATTGTTTTTGTATTTGAAATTGCCCGATGACAGACCTGTGACGGGAAAAGCTTAGATTTACTGTTGCTACACCTGTGCTTGCCGAAGGATAGATCTGCAACCGAGAAAAGTGTGGATCTATCACCATCTTCATCAAATCCAAAGTCTGGATTCATCCGTAACTCAAAGAGTAACCTTCATTGGACATGTTGGTGGCGGTAGAAAAATACGAATGTTGAAGGATTCTTGAAAGAATTGAATAATTGGAACAGGAAGGAAGAAGAAAATGGGATGAAGAGATTGTGGCGTGGAGTAGTTATGGTAAGGTCCCAGGGAGAATGAGAAAGAGAAAAGGGATATGTAATTGATGGCAAAAGGGTAACTATATCATTTTTAATTTTCCTTAAAAGGAAAGTGGACGAATACACTAGGACATCCCAAAAGGGAAAAGTGGACGAAAACACTGGGACGGTGGGAGTATCATTTAAATTGCGCATCAACACAATCTTATATTATGCGAACACACCTTCATATCGTCCCCACTTATACCCAATAACACAAACATCAAAAGAATAGGGAGGAGAAGATTTCTTACTTGTCATGATTCATCATTTGAAATACCTAACAAAATTGAACCATATTCTTGTCATCGAAAAGTTACACCATTGTCCTAAATAGTTTGAAATTAATTTCCAACTAATAATGATTTTTTTTAAACATTATAACAAGCAGATGTTATAACTTACTTGAGAGTCATGACTTCGTTGTTACAAACAATATATTGTTTATGTCTATAGGCATGTACCATATGACTGAAGAGATAAGCTACAAAGCCAAACAAAACACACATCACCACATTGTGAATGTGTGATCTCGTGGTACACGTTTAAACCAATATTTTATACACTAATTTTTTTTGTGGAAATGCCTCAATGCTTTTTCGTGCAATTTCAAATTTAAAATACCATCAAATCCATAATTGGAAGCATCATTGTCACGGCTAACAATTTGAGAGCCATGAACAATGAGGTTGATATTCTAGATATATTCTTTGTTCTTGAATCTTTACAATTTGTTTAAAATTGTAGTGATCTCCATTTCATATATTGTAAACTGTGTTTAACACGGGAATAACATTGACTTTGTTGTAAAACAATGGTTCTTAATAATGAAATGAAAAAATCAACTTTAGACACATGGAAATTAAAATGTGTAAATGCAAAGTAATATTAATGATACTTTAACTTAGGGAATTGTGCCACATAAGAAACTTCTGCTATTGTTGGTTTAGTGAGCAAATATTGAACTAATGACAAGAAATCTCCTAGTAATGGAGGTCTAGTCCTGCCACTGGTTCATCAGGAGCTCTCTCGATGAAACAAATGAGGGTCACAATATAATAGTTAGATAGCATTTTCTTAAGTGATATTCAAGTGAAATTTAGTATTTTGTTGGAAAACTATATGAAATCTATTTGTTTCAACTATAGACCTATCACCTTCAAGAACTTCAATAGACTATTAAACATCCTAGAGGTCTTGCTTAGAGGCACATCACTTTATACATTTTTTGACAGATGGACCTATCACGAAAAAAAATGAAAAAGTCTAATACTTTTATTTGCTGTTATTTGCACCTACAATCATCTTAGCCTATATATATGTTGTTAGGGAGGACTAGTGTACACATTACATATTTGAGCATGGCTTACTCTCTGTAATTTGTGTAACAAACAGAAAAGAGCAATCATGCAAACATAATAGGATACAGTTTGAAAGACAAATAGGATCAATGCTATTGAGTATGTTTAAATGTGATATACATTATTTATTATGATTACAAATCATGGCATAATCTCTTCCTGCTTTTGCAGTGATAATTAAGTACTAACTAGTAAGCTTACATGACTAACATCCCAACTAGGAGTTAAATTATTTAGCAATTTTTATGTACATGTAAAATAATATTCTAGAAATATGTTAAACTATTTTTTGTTAGATAGAGAAAAATGTTCATAGGCTAATTGCGAAAGTAATAGTATCTAAAAGTTTTGATTTGGATAAAATGAATATATATTTTTTTATTTTCGAATATCTATTAGGTTATTTTATTTAATTCAAAGAAAATATATTATTAATTAGGTTGTTTTTTAACATCTCTGACATATCATCTAAGCAGTTTAATCTTAACAAAACAAGTTCTCCTATTTTCTAGTGGTAGTTTGATCTGTCATTTTTAGTTCCCCAGAAGAAGTTGCTAAATCTTCTATAAATACCATTAATGATAGAAATAGGAAGAGTGTGGACAGCCAAGATGTGCAATGGTATTGCTGATAACGCATGCTTAATCCGGATCAGTCTACCCATAGTGTTTAATGTTTAACTAAACCAGCTATGAATGTAGTAATCGAAATGTTTAAGCAAGTCTTTGCAGTCTTCCTTTTTCAATTTACCTTTACAGATTGGTGCCCCCAGGTATTCGAACTGTGCTGCATATTCAGAATCTCTTTCATCTTACTAATGTCAGAATTGGAACACTTTTTGCAATGTTGGGAAGCAATGTGTCTTCCATATGATGAAGGGGGTTTGGGACTTAGAAGCTTAAGAGATCTTCAAGAGGCATATTCTATCAAACTTTGGTGGAACTTCTATATGGGGGAAAGCCATGAGGAACAATGTTATACGGAGTAATCATTTAAAACCTTGTAAAGCCCAGCCATTAGTTTCTTTATCAAGACTCATAGTTGGTTATAAATTTGACTTTTCATACACTAAGCTCCTTTATAGGACTTTTGAAAGCTTATTTTATAGAGTGCACTCATTTTCTTTTGACATTTCGATACATAATCGGCTAGCTCCCTGATCATGGCTTTTTCTAAAAGCCTTTTTTTTTATCATGACATGTAGACCTTTAACAAAAAGAGACTTTAATACGTAAAAGGCTTGTAAAGGTTACTTAAAATAATGCATAATGTATTATACTTCATTATACTTTAAGTTGGATATTTATTATTTTGGTGGGGTTTTCATGACATTAGAACCCCATGTCATGGGATGACCCGGGAGTACTCTGGTGTCTCGTTCGTAAAATTGATGGTTTTTATCCCATCTAACCCCCCCGATAAACACCCCATCCCTGACCCGAACACCCCCATCTTCTTCAATTCCACCCTACAAGTTAATTTTGACTTTGGATTGCATTTGTTCTTTTGGTATATATTTAAAGTGCTTTTTTGGTGCATCTTGGTTGCATATCATTTTTGTGAATCTTCTCATATAAAATTATCTTTTTTTTATTTAAAAAAACAAATGCTTATTTAAGTAGTAAATAAATGCTTATTTTGCTCGGAATATGGCATAGTGCATAAGCATTACATTCAATATCAACTTTTCTTTAACCTAAAGTCCAAAAAGAGAAGAACCAAACAAAACCCTAAAACATGGAGCTTTTCATACACACACAAGGTAAATTAACAGAGCATTTCTCTTCTGTTTTTTTCCTTTTTTACCCTTTGAATATTCAAGCAGTTTAATTATAATATATCTAATGTAAATAAATAAAACCAAAGCGCCAGAGCTAGTGCTCCGCCGGTCAAGCATTTTCCGGTGACGGGAGGAGAGGCTGAGCGAGAGAGGGCTTATTGAAATGGCGGTTGTGCTCCGCCGTGGACTGTGTAGCCGCCGCCGCGGACCGGGCAAACTTTGCTTCTTCGTTCTTGCCCCATAAAACAAGGTATAGTCCTATTATGATCAGAACTGCTCCGATGATCCTGTCCGTTCATTTCAACCCCCCCAAAAATGATCATTAATTAGTAATTCTCCTTTTGTTTAATTTGTAAAGACTTACAGAGCTTCCGTTCTTAATTAACAGTTCATTATAAAGTTTTACACACATAATTATAACATGTGAGATATTAGCTAGTAATGTCATCTTTAATGTCATTTTTGGTGTTTTAGTATATCGTATAGTTTTATTTATTTGCTTATAGTAAAAAATGGACAAATACTCTGAAAATCGAAAAGTATATATTATTCCACTTGAATAATTGAAATAGGATGTTATATACTCCCTCCGTCCTAAAATTAACTTCTCATTTGACTTTTCACGGTCTCCAATGTGACACTTTGACTATCAATATCTCAATTTTTATATAAATATATTTTATAAAAATTATATATTTCAAAACTATGTTTCAAAATTAATCTATTACTAATAAATTTATGTGAAAATTCAATGTATTTTTTCCATAATATACGGTCAAAGTTTAAAAAATTTGACTACAAAAGTAAAACTGGGAAGGAGTATATATGGTTGATGGAAAAAGTAGTGATGGATCTATAACGAAATGATTTGGAGTGTGGCGGGTTGTCGGGGTATTGTTTCTTCCAAAAATTCAATTATTTAAATATAAAAAAATAAAAATATAAAAAATGAACAAGTATTTATTTGTCGTTAACTCATTGTGGAGATGCTCATAATATTATATACCGGAGAACCAAACAAGGAACACACATAGCTGTTTCGTACTTTAGTTTTGATGGTAGTATTGTCACAAATTTTTTTTTGAGCAAGTATTTATTTGTGACAATTTAATTGTCCAGTTAAATTATTTATGGTCTCCTACGTGAACGTTTAAAGGTTTCATCTAGCATTATACGGAGTAATACAATTTTGAAAAAAATTTTAAAAAAAGTTTATAAAAATATATGTTAAAAAATTTATTTAAATGATTTTTATATTAATGAGAAATTCAAATTTTTTAGTTATTGGTTGCAATTTATTTAGGTTGATTTTTATAGGCACTATATATTCTCCTTATATTTTATAAAAATCTTTCCTATTTATTTATGTCCGTGTCAAAGAACCAACTTAATTAAAAATTCTTGTAGCCCAGAAAATTTATATATATATTTTTTAAATTAGGTGGTACTGAGTTTCAAGTTTATGATCTCTGATCTTAGTCAACAAGAGTATAATACCATGTCAAAAAATCAATCTTACCAGAAGCTTAAGTTTATGGCAGATTTTTTTGCATATATTCTAATATTCCAAGAAATATTACAATTTTTTTTGTTATTAAAAAAACTCACTTATTCACTTTTTTTTAGACAAAAGGAGTACTCCGTGTACAGTATTATTGACTTATGTGATGATTAATGATTATGTAAACCCAAAAAGAAGAAATAATTTTAGAACTTATTTTTTTAATATAAAGATAAAAATAAAGTAAATAAGGAGAATATCTTAAACAAGTGATGTGCAGATAGTTGAAGAAAAAGACAGCCATACCCTCCCAAATAGAACTCTTCGCCAAGGGCCAGGGAAGCCATGAGCGCCACCACCAGAGTCTGGACCGGCTGGTAAACCGCCACGAAGACCGGACCCCCCCGGTCTATGCACCATATTTGTACTGCAAATGCTATTCCCGAGGCTACCACTCCCTGAACAAAGTATCAGTGCATAAATTTTTACCCTAATTTTTACCATCTGAAAGTGAAGGTGTTATCATTAAAAAAAAGTGAAAGTTTACTAAGATATCATTAAAGAAATTGGAATGAGTATATTAGATGAGGTTTGAGAAATAATAAAAAAATATTTAGGGAAATATTTTTTAAATCATTTCCCTAAATAATATTTAACCTGTTTTATTCTCTAAATAGCACTGAATAATGTCCATAATGTCTAATGATGACAAGAATTTACTTGAATAATGACTAATGGATAATGACCAAAACAGCTACATTGGAAAAAAACACATGTAATGCTATTTATGCATTACAAAGTACGGAGTAATGCATAAATTTTTACTCCCTGAACAAAGTATCAGTGCATAAATTTTTACCCTAATTTTTACCATCTGAAAGTGAAACTTTACTAAGAAGAGTAAAAAAAGTGAAAGTTTACTAAGTAAGTTAGTGTAGTTTTAGTTTTTTAAATATTTTTTTAGATCAATTTATTTAAATAAGACTAAAACATAATGACTCTGGAGTGAACTAAATAACTTACAGCATAGAAGAGGGTGAAGAGCTCGGCGCCGGAGTGAACGAGCCAAGCGTGTGGGTCCCTCTCGCAGAAGCCGGCGACGATGAGGAACTGGATGACGCCAAAGAAGCACTGGTAGGAGGTGACGGTGAGGCGGGCTGGGTACTTCTTCAGGACGGGGGCCTGGAGGACGAGCCAGCTGGCCCACGACAAACAATGACCGATCAAGAATATACACCCCAGGGTCCAGCTCTTGCCGCCGCCGCCGCCCATCACCGGCGCCGGCGCGGCCACTCCGAGCGGCGGCGCGGGGCTGTAGATCGCCGGCCCCTTGTAGAGCGTGATCACCGAAGCCCCGCAGACGCAGAACAACGTCCCCGCCACTTTCCCCACCCCGTCTTTCCTGTCCAGTCTCACCGTCTCGATCCTGAGTATGGCGGCCAAGACGAAAGTGATGGCCGGAACGGAGTTCTGAATGGCGGAGGCGAAAGTAGGGGAGGTGTTGTCCAAACCCACCAAGTAGAATCCCTGGTTTGCTGTTATTCTGGTCGCCAAGATCGAAAGTTCGTTAATTAATTCATTAATATTTTTAAGATGATATATAGTAGTCATGCAAAAATTAAAATAGAAATATTTGCACTAAATAGCACTAAAATTTAAGTCATTTCTCTAAATAGCACTTAAGTTGTTTTATTCCCTAAATAGCACTTAATAATGTCCATAATGACCAGCGATGGTAAAGATTTACTTAAATAATGACTAAAAGTACTACATTAGGAGAAAAAAACATTGGTAGTGCTATTTAGAGCACTGGTAACACCCCTCACGCCCACCGGCGTTACGGGCGTTTAACGCCCCGGGGGCGTGAAACACCGCCCCCCGCCGGCGTGAAACGGGCGTGAGGGCGCCTGCGTCAAACGAATGACGCGGCGTGGAAAATGCGCTGCTCCCTCCTAACGGCTAAAAAAGCCGTTGCACCCCAAATTAAAAAAAAAAAAAAAATTCCTATAAATTCAACCCTCCCCAACCAATCTCTCACACCTTCTCTCTAATCTCTTCTTCTTTCTTATTTTAAAATTTCAAATTTCAAATCCCTCCTCCCAATTTTCAACATGAATCCTTCCGGCTCCGGCTCCGGCTTCGATCCCGACAATCTCCCCCCGAGTGACGCCGCGATGTGGTTCTACCAAGAGTGGGCGCGATCGATCGCCGATATACGAGACGCAACAATCGGGGTACGTCGACCGAGATTTGGTTCCGGAGACTCAACCGGAACCGTCCGGATCGAAAAAAAGTACACGCCGGAGGAGCCACAAAGCCAAAAGCACGTTGACCGATGCGGCACGGTCAATCCAAAAGTGGACGCCGGAGGAGGAGTGCATATTGGCGTCGGCTTGGGTTGACGTCTCCGAGCATCCTATCATTGGTAAAAAAATTGTTTTTTCTAATATATTTATATTTTTATTTATATATATTATATTTAATGGTGTAAAAAAAATTGTGTAATACTTTTTTAAAGGTACGGAGCAAACGAAGGATGCGATGTGGGATCGTATCGAGGAGAAGTTCTTCACGGCGATGAAGAAGGACGGCTCCTACCGAACCCGTGACCAACTCACTTCCAAATGGAGCCACATCAACAAAAAAGTACGAAAGTTTATGGGAGTATACGAGGAATG
>OOIL02006896.1:639840-652975 GCA_900332095.2 Cuscuta campestris | reverse complement strand
CCCCAACCCCCCCCCCCCCACAATCAACAATAACAACAGAGTTGAAGGGCTTACTTACCCCATTGAAAGGAGTAAAACTTTTTCATAAAACACACTTGATGACTCTGAGTGCGCTAGACTGCATACATTCAAGAAATCACTTTTAACCAATTATATAAACGAAAAACAAGACCGTCGTGTTAAAAAATTGTCATATCATTTTGACCACGGACGGGTCTACTGTACTATTTCATTTATGGAAGAAGAGATCAAAACAAAATCAGTGTATAGAAAAACAAATCATCAAAAAATAGGGTATCATTTGAAATATGATTAATGGTATTAGTTAGATTGGCATATATATATTTTTATATATGTACATGTGTGTGTGTGTGTGTGAGAGTCAAATAGTTCAAAGTCAAGGTTGCTTGACGCACACACCTGAGAGCCCACAGCCGTAGGTATGAAGCCGTATTAGAGACTGCTCCAAGAACAAATTCAATGGTATGAATTAGTTGATGTATAAAAACTTCACTGAATTCAAAATCTTCATCCCCGTGCTTATGATCGTCCGTTTCTAATTCAAATGCATCATCGGTATTGTGAAGCAGATCGTAGGATTGACTTCCATGTCCATGTCTCTGAGAAAGCAAGAAAAGGCTTTAAACAAAGATATTCGCATATGCTGCATAACAAGAAAAAAGAAATCAAATCTAATATAATAAGTGGTATTCTGACATACTTCCTGGTATTGCTTCTTCAAAATGAATGGCTTCGGAAACAGCATCCATGGAACAGCAACCAGTGCAAGTAATAACAGCGAAATCTGGCAGTTTAAAAAGAGAAATATAAGAATAACGGGGTTATCCGTAATGATACTTTTAAATAGGGTCTAACTCATCCCTTAAAGGGTGAGGTTTACTTATCTGTTGAACTCACACCCAGTAGACAACTGATTTGGGATATTCAATAGATACCTTAAAATCCACAACTAATTTAATGCCAAAAGATAAGCAGAATCATCAAAACCTGAAGGTACTTTTGCCCGGCAAATAGTTGATTCTCTCCCAAGTCATCAGTAGGACTCAGAAACATGTATATCATAACATGGTAGAGATCAGCTTGAGAACCAGTGCACCATTTCACAATTATTAACAGTGAAAGGTAGCCAAAAAGGCTGTTTAAAAAAATTATCTGGGGAATAAATTGATGCCTGTAACAACAATGTTTAAGAAAATTATCTCGGGAATAAATTGATGCCTGAAACAACACAGCTTAAGAAAATCATCTGGGGAATAAATTGGACATCCAATGCTGAAAACACACAATTGAAGCATTATTATTATTTATTTAAATACTAAAATTAAAGAGTATGCACTAAAAATGGAAACGTATAATAATATCATAAAAAAATTGCATGTATGAAAGCGAAAGTTGTATACTCCCTCCGTATCCTTAAACTTTCCAACTTTTATTATAAAAAAATCGGAAAAGTGTGTGGTTGTTGTTTATATAGAAGAATGGGAAACTGGAAAATATTACAAAAGGGCAAAAAGGGAAAATGGAAAAAATCAATGGGACAAAGAGAATATTCAAAATAATATGATGCAGAATCGATGCTCAATATGATACGGAACAGAAGTTAAAGGGGAGAGTAAATAACTTGGTATGAAATAAACATAAACTATAGACAAGGAACTAAAATATTAAATATTCCAACATACCAGATATCTACGTCATTTCTAAAGAATTTTGCATTGAAGTAGCTGAGAATCATTCCAAGATTCATCTGACCTACACCTAGAAGAATTGACATCTTCATCTTCAAAGAGTTAAGAAAAGGCAATTCACTCCGGGAGCCATGCCACTTAGGATCCACGCCAAATGGATAGGTTTCATGGGCCTTAATTAAGCCAGTTGTAGTAGCATCCCTTCAACAAGTGATTCTACAATTAGGAACAAGTATGGGAAAAATAATACAAAATTTTTCACAATGCACTTGATATTCTGCTACTTACCTGCATGAGGGGTCATTACAAGCATAAGCTGAGCGCCCAAATATTTCAAAGGGTACAGAAAAAAATTCATTATAAATAAATCCAGTGTATATTGAGAACAAAGCCATCATCAGAATAACATATCGGGCACCAAAAGTCATGTCCATTATATCGCCAAGCTTCTGATACCGAAAAAATTGGAAAGAGAAAATGAATTTTATCAAAACTCTTATAGTTTCTGAAAATGAAAAGAAAAATTGACTCTAGGAAATATCTCATTAGATTTTAGCAAACTATTCTTGACAAACCAGAACAAAATTGTCACTTTTGTTAGTTCCGTATTCTTTCAATTTATTTTTTTTATTTCTAAATAAACCTAACTTGTCATGTTTCCCATCTAAAGTAACAAATAGCATCCATAGTCATGTTCAGTATAACAGTACTCTGTAGAGTGGAAGAAACATCAGGATCAGTACTGGAGGTGGAGTAGGTTTACTTGTGCTGAGATTCTTACCTGGCTAGAAAGTTTCTTCTCACAGAAAAGAAAATACATTGTTGCAAGAAGCAGACATATCCCGTGTCCCCAGTCTCCGAACATGACGGCAAATAGGAAGGGAAATGTCACAATTGTGAAAACACCTGGATTTGCTTCTTGATATTTTGCGACCCTATAAGAATAATGTATAAGATACTCTGATATAGCAAACTTACAATTGCATAGAGACAATGAGCATATTATTATGTGTAAATGTGTAATACTATACCATCTTGTTGTATGAATTCAGAGCATAAGGGCTCAAATTAGTCAAATATATAAGTATTACTTCCTCTGTCCCATTTCATTTGTCCCTTTAACTATTCATGTGGTCAAACCAACTCTTCTTTATTACCTAATGTTCTACAACACATTTTTATCATATTCGAATTAGATTGTAATGAACTTCTATCGAGCTCCGTAATCCAAAAAGCCTAGGGAGTGTGAGTTTTTAGTTTCAGTTACAAAACCTTCTAAAGAAACACTAATTACTAGGTTATTCCTTTTGGATAATTGGTAGTTACTACTTCTACTCAGCCCACCAGTTTCATCTGGTCGGCATCTTAACACTAAGCCTCAGGTTATGAAGTGGGCTTCAATATAATTAACTAAAATCAACATATGTAAAGCTTATTCAAACTACATGTAACAAATGTCATTCTAGGCATGGATAATCTGGACTGAAAGATTAACCTGAGCTATGAATGAAGGATAAGTAGTGGAATCAAACGAGCTTTCATCATTCTTCTCATTCAAATCTTCAAAAACCTCCTTGTGCTCTAAAAAAGTTCCATGCTCCACATCCTCATTCAATAAGTTGCCTGCCATAAAAGCAAGAGTTTCAACTGCAGGTCCTGTCACCAGGGCCTCTGAAGATGCACATTTGACAGCCAATTTCTTTAGTTTCAAGTATATTCGATTCGTGTCACTTAGGTGTGATACGGTACCTTCAGGCACATAATTTGTCTGGTTGTCACCCTTTAAAAAAAGATAATCATCAGATACCAACTCTCTGCTAGAGTCATGAGATTCGGCATAAGTGTTTTCTAGATCTGTCGGCTTAAACTTTCCAGTGTCCTCTCTCATGCCATCAAATGATAACCATGAGATCTGATCCTCCAGTTATTTTTATTATGTAGGTTGAAGCTACCAGGTGCAATTGCATGAGAAGACAATTTTGACATCAATTTGCTAGTTTGAGAATGATCAAGCTCAAACCAGAAATGATGAACCAATGAAGTTAATGAAGACAGAGGGTAGGGATCATTCTATGGATAGCTTTTCAAGGAGTATTGGTCTGACAACCGTTCCAAGCATAAGTGGTTTTAGGCTTTTTTTGAGCTTGTAATGTAGCTACTGATTGTTTAGACAATTTGTCAGTTCATGACTTTATATTATTGTACTCTAGCTTTGGGCATTACACAACATGCCCTTGTATCTTTCCATAATGTAATAAAACTATTTATTTAAGACAAATGTAATATGATAAAAAATTTGTAAGAAAATTAAATTGTCACAATTATAAACTATCACTAGTATTAGGTTTGTCACAATCAATTAATAATTGTAGCAATTAAAAGTTGCCACTAAATGTGAGTTTTTGTTACAGGATAATTTGTGGCAACATAAATTTGCTACTAAACATTAGCTTTTGTGGCAAACTATAATTTGTAGCAAGTAAAATTTGCCACTAAACATGAGCTTTTGTGGCAAAGTTTTATTAGTGGCAAATCATAATTTGCCACAAAAACTATACTTTTTGTGGCAAATTAAAATTTGCTGCAAATACCTTTTGTAACAGGGTATTTGTGGCAATCTTGTGGCAAATTCCAAAATTGCTACAAATTATTATTGTGGCTAATTTTATATGTTTTGTGGTAAAATTTGGTGCCACAAAAAGTCAATTTTTTTGTAGTGATAGGTGCCTGATAAATGAATTTGAGGTCACTGGATAAGTGCATTTAAACAACCATCCAACATTTAAGTGCCTCCAAAAACATCCCATGATCGTTTATGACTAAACTATCCACACATATGAATAATCCATCATGTCCATTATATGTGATGTTACTATTACTCACCCATATGCCTCAACAATATCTTGGAAAGCAGAAGTAAATTTGTTAGTACGGAAATAAGTGGGTGGTGATTCTGTGGTATGCAACACCTGGAACACAGTCCCAACTTGTGAGTTACAATCTAAAGCTGCCCGGTCCAATGCAGCTTGTACCTGCAAAGCCATGCCAAAAATCATTTAATCATCAATCTGAACTTAACCAAATAAAACTTCAAAATACATGCAGTGAGAACTGAAACCAAGCATCTGAACTGGGAGCACACTGGAAAATTATCATTCTATAACATCTGAGACTAATGAAAAGAAGAAAAAATAGTACATGACTTGTTGCAAACACAGGACACCAGCCCTCTCCTATAAGGCACTTTTTGGTCACATCAAGACTTAGCAAATTTAACGTGTGGTAGACGGATTTCTCCTTCTTCACCTTCATATATAAAATATAAACAATAGTTGTTAGCAACAAGTAACAACGACAACACAACAACAACAATAATCATAATACAACTGCTGATTTTAAATTATTTTGGCATATAGAAGCAAAAAATATGCTTTTTTGTATGCGTAACCACAGCTAAGAAACAACATCAACTAACCAGAAGGTTCCATTGTTGAAACTTGCAGCTGATAGTCTTTAAAAGCATTTCTTTATGCACCTGTCCAGCTTCTATAGTGGTTTTCAATTCTGAAAGTTTGACTGATACCTTAGCGACAATAAACACACATATTTTAAGCAACCACCTACTTCTTCGTAACAAAAAGATAAAATAAACATGAGTTTGCTTTTTCATCCTCCCAAAATTATCTTCTCATTTCTTTATAGGGAAAGAAGTGTGTTATCTTCCCATTTCCTTTTAAGGAAAACTATACGTTGATATTTTATCTTTGCTTTCTAAATAAATATCAACCACACAATGACACAATGTCATCTTATTAATAGGTGTGCCAAAAGAAACTATAGGAAGTTATATAAAGGAGTGAAGGACATGAGTAACATATAAAACAAGAACCTAGATCAATGCACTGAAGTTCCGAAACTAACCTTTTCTCCAGAAACAGGATCTGTAACAGCATCATCTACAGCAACTTGCTTTACAAACACATTTCCCATCGTGGCACGAAACAGAATCCTTTCAAATGCCATAGATTTTTCTCTTGCAACAAGGCCACTGACATATCCCAGCTTAACTTGCTTTGCTGGATCAACTGACATAGTCTGCGTATTTCCAAACAGTTCATATCAAAATGTAGAGAAGAAAAACATCACCTCTCAAGAAGACAACAAAGCAGATCAAACATTATTGTACCTGCTCCAATAGCAGAGGACTGTCAATCAATCCCTCAACAAGGTTGTACTCCTTGAACTCTATGTGCTGATCAGAAGCACTGCTTTGAGCTGAATGGAAAAACTCACTAGCCTGAAATGAGAAGGATAGAAATGGATAACATTTTAAGTGTACAAAACAAAGGGCACAACTAACAGCTAGTGGAACACACTGCCAAAAATGTGTATTTCATGGCTTTAGGCTTTTTACAGAATAAAATGGACACACCTTTTGCATAACAAGTTTATATTCTAGAAGTTCATTGTAAGAGCGCTCCAACTTTACACTGTTTGTATTCATCTCAACCAGCTCCGCTTCAAGATCTCCAAGTTTTAGCTGGCCACAAATCAATAAACTAGTTGACCCACCTGCCTTGTAAGTTGTAAGCATAGAATCTGATGTTGTATATTATTAAAACTGAGAAGGACCTCAGTCAATGAGTTAACTGTTGCAAAAATACTTAATGTTCTCAAGCAAAGCAGACCTCCAATTCGTCCAGGTTGAAATCACTGCTCGTTGCAGACCTTGATGAAGGTGAGATACAAGTTGTTGTCATTTGTTCCTTGAAAAAACGAAGTCGACGTGCCATTTCGCCACATCTCTTAATCTATTGGAGGAATATTTTTTGTTCAATATATAAGTACCACAAAATGGGACAGAGGGAATATATGTTGACTTGTTCATCCCACATCGGCAATGCAGCCTTATATTGTGCTGCTATTTAATAGCTTGGGTACCTCAACCTCTTGAGTTAACTTTTGGGGTTGAATTGGGCCCAAGTCTATTGTTTCAACATGGTATCAGAGTTAAGCCATTGATGTTGGGACTGCGCCCGCAGTAATCTGCGCCTCGTGTGAGGGGGGCGTGTTGACTTGTTCATCCCACATCGGCAATGCAGCCTTATATTGTGCTGCTATTTAATAGCTTGGGTACCTCAACCTCTTGAGTTAACTTTTAGGGTTGAATTGGGCCCAAGTCTATTATTTCAACAATATATAACAGAATTTGTTTTTATAATTTAACAAAAAATACAGCCAAAGTAATGCATGTGAGCAGTGCAATAATCAACATGTTGGAACAAATAAAGAATGGAGGAAGTAGTAGACATCAAATCTGTATGTGAGCAATGTGCATGAATGAAAAAATTGCAACAAACCTGGAGCGCGTAGGTCCTCTGGAATGGGCTCTTCTCAACATTGAGCTGCAGATTACAGCTACCATTAAATAAAGAGAACGTTAAAAGTGTCAAATCGGGATGCAGAACTACTAATTAAGTACGGAGCATAAAAAAATATCGTGGTAATAATTGCAAATTCCAGGAATCCAAAATTTTACTCTCCTAGAATTGCTTATAGCCTAGATACAAATAGGTTTTGGATAACATACAAATTTGTGTTTACCAGGGGCAAATGGAAAAGAAGATTTGAAGGATGTGTTTCACACTTCCATTGTCATCAACACAAAAAGCTTGAGTTATAGTCGGGTTACCCATTAGTCCGTATTTTACTGGCTTGCTCCGAAAATCTCACTCAAATCATTGACGAATGAAAAGACCAAATTTTAACCTCTTCATCGTGAAAACACAGCATCTATAAGTAGGCTCCTAAGACTGTCTAGTTCATGGCTGGCCTTTTAATCAAGAAACATACACCACATTTTGTAAAATAGCCTACTTGCTAAATACAGTATCCCATATTCTCTAAATTGCCCTTCTCTGAACTAGACCTCAACCCCCCTCCCAAATCATCAAAGCGTGAAATCAATGTACTAGTTATCAGTGATCATAATTTAGTTTTCAACGGAAAATGTAGTGAATTTGATGAAGCAATAAAAAATATGCGATAATGGGTTTGCAAATGCTAGCTACATTGACAGACAAATGCATCAACTGCGCCAATTGCATCGGCTCCGACCGCATCAAATCCATCGCCGGAAAACGCTCTCCGCCCTCCGCCATTTCCTTGTGGAAGCCGAATCTCACGATGTGGATGCACTCCGTTCAACCGACGTTCACCGAGAATTCTCAAGAAACATAGTCCGAGAAGCTTTGCCGAACAGTGGGGGGTTCTTTTTCCTCCGGCGACGATGGTTTTCGGGTGCCGCGGTCTCCCCGCGCAACTGAGATCTGTAATGGCCGTGTGATCGAGACTTGATATCAGAGCAACGTTTCAAAGAAATAATGTACGTTCGATCACTTTTTGAAAATAGTGACATTGGATTTTGAATTTTGTGTCGACTAGTGACATTGGCGTAGAATATTTCTTATCAAATATTTTAATTCTTGTATCAATCCCAATTTCAAAGTGTTGATTCGGTATGATATGATTGGGTCCAGAATTGGTTTTGGTATAAATCGGGATGCATATATACGTATCTAGTTTAACATTAGGATGTAACAAAACCTTTTATTTTTGAAAAATCCAAAATACATTTAAATAATTAAAGAAAGATAAAAATTTAAAAAATGAATAATTAAATACAAAAATACTTATGAAACTTAGTTTATATTTCACAAACTAAAAAAATGAATGATAATAAAATAATATTTTAAATCTTTTTTAATCTTTATATATTCATCTACAAACAATTAAAACTCGAATTAAAATATAATTTATACATAATGAAATTATGAAACTTAAACTCAATTTTGAAAATAGTTACAGTATTATTTTTATAATATATTACAGAGTAGTATATATGTTCGGTCTGAGATTTTCAGTATGAGAAATTACCTCGTACCTGATGATGTAAATTACTTGACCGGTCAAACTATACTAGACCGGGTCCCGAATAGTTGGCTTGATTCAGTAAAGTAAAGAAGGTAAAAACACTCGGAATGACCGGTAGGACTTTAGGTGGAACACCTGTAGCCCGAATTGTATTAAAACAAAGAATGCACGGTCACTTTTACAAGGGAGTTTAGAGAGAGTGAATTCGGGTCCCTTTCTCCGAGAATTACAAGAGGTATATATACTAGGCTAGGGGGGTAGGACCACGTGCGCCCACGTGGGGGCATGCTGCTGGCGTGGTGTGAGGTGACTGGCTCTGAGCTGCCTTGTCATCTTGCGAGGGGGGTTGCGCCCTTGTCGTGTTCTAGCTTGGAAATGTTCCTTCGGCATCTCTGCAATTCCAACCACTACAATCCAAGTCCTTTTGGATCCCCCCTGCCGACAATCTCCATCCTCTAAAAACTACATCGGTTGATCCCTGAAGGTTGGATTAATTGACTTCGGAATTGATTCCTGACGATGGAGTAAACTGACCGGTATACTATCCGAAGTATACCGGTCAACTTCATCGGTCAACCAGTCGTCCATCTGCCAACGATTCAGATCTCTCTCCTGAGTTTGACCCCCTTTGACCGGTCAACTATCCAGTCCTAACCTTTGACCGGTCTTGGGTGAAATACACCCATCAATAAGCCCTCCACTTCTCGCTTATGCAATTTTGTCATAATCGGGAAGTAAAAAATCTGAAACAGAGCTTTTAAATTCAAATTTTGGCTTTTCCCGCTCAAAATTTTTTGAATTCAAAAATTGAAAAGTGTCAGTTGTGACACGTGCCGAGGACTGAACGCGATCAGTCACGCGTCCCTTTGTCTCCCCGAGCGCAATGATGGCGCCGCCTGACGCGACGCGCTCTGGTGAAGCCACGTCGCTTCCCTCTCCATCTCTCCTTGCCTATATAAAGGCCTCCAACCCCATTCCTTCCTCCACTTCTTCGTGCGCATCTCTCGAGTTTCATCGGTCAAGCTCCTTCTCTCTAGCTTTCCAGCCCTCCGAGTCAAGTAAGCTTCCCTCTTTCTTCCTTAGTTTTTTCTTTCTTTTCTCTGTCTTTCTCCCCGGTCAATGTCTTCCCCTGATAGCCAGGATATTTCTGCCTCGGATGCCCGCGCATCCGAGGAATCCCTTTCCTCTTCTTCTTCGACCGGGTCATCTTCTCCCATCCCTCAACCCCGGTCGAATCCCAACCCTAGTATCCCTGAACCACAACCATTAAACCAGATGCCCGGTGACCTTTTTGCGGAGAGGGAGGAGCCGGTAAACGACGAACCGGCCCCCTACGACCCGGAAAAAGAGACCCGGGACCAGTGGGTGGAGAGGTTAGATGCAGCCGGTTACTCTCCCCTCCCCACCTCCTTCGTTATAGACATCTACCCCCATGTCTCCAAAATAGCCCTGAACAAGGCCCGTAGGAACCTCCCGGTGGGCTATGTTCTCGAATTCGACGAGAACTGGCCCAACATCATCGAACCTCACCGGGAGGATAGGATAGGTTTTCATATCGCTTCCTTAGAGAGCGGTATCGTTTTTCCCCTTCGCCCCCTCTTGGTTGAGTTGTGTCACTGCTTCGGGATCCTTCCCGGGCAGATAACGCCCAATGCTCACCGGTTGCTTAACGCTTTTGCTAACATCTGCACATCTCTCCACATCGACCCCTCCCTTCGCCTTTTCCTTTATATGTTTGAGGTTCGTCCCGGCAAACCGGGTTGCGAAGGTTTTGTCTATTTTAAGGGACGAAACAATCGTAAGTTCATCTCTGACCTTCCACAAAGCAACCGCTTGTGGAAGGAAAAATTTGTCTTCATAAAATTTCCTCCGCCCATCACTCCGTTGGCCGGCTTGAAGTGGAGTGACCATCTCCTCAAGCACCAGTTCACCGAACCGCCGGCCACCCCGGATCTAGAGGAGAGCCGGGAGCAGCTTCTCAAAGGGGACCCCAACACCGGTCAGATGTACCACTACGGGGGTTGGGTCTGGCGCGTCCAACCGGGTGACGAGGGTTCCTCCCGGGCCCATGAAGCAGCGGGGCGCGGGGGACCCTCCCCGGGCAACACTGCGGAGGCTGGAGGGCCAAGTCACCCAGGTATCCACTTATCTTCTTCTCTGCTTTCTTTCCCGATTAAACCGGTCATAGCCTGAATGCTTATAGTTTTTTGCTTGTTTTGTAGACATGAATTTCAGAGCCTACAACATGCCGAAGACAACTGGTGGATCTTCTGCTACCGGTCCTCATACCTCCAAGACATTTCCGGTACAGAAGGAAACCATAGACGTCCATTCGGAAGAGGAAAATCCTGAGACCGGGGGAGCTTCTCCGACCGGGAAGGAACCGACGAATTCTCCCCCCAACAAAGGAAAGGGGAAGAAGAGAGTGAAGCATACGGCCACCACTCACCCGTCGGCCAAGAAGAAAAGGGGAGAGAACACCCCGGCCGAAGAATCACTGGAGGAGCTCTGGGTCAAATTGACCCTCAAACTGAAAGGGGTAATGTATACCCGGTGCTTTCTTTTGTATTTGCCATTCGATTGTTGTACTAACCGGTGCGCTTTTCAATATGCAGATGGGTGAAATTAGGCTCGTCGCCTTGGAGCAACTTACTGAAGATTCCTCCTCCCAGTTAGCCCAGCTGGAAGAAAGGCTAAGAAGATCCGAGGCCCACAACCGGGAGCTTAAGGAGCTGACGGACCGGCAGCTGAATGAGATGGCCAACCTTTCAGCGATTGCCGAGGGAGCCAAGGCAGAGACCCTCCAGCTGAAGGAGGAGAACCTGAAGCTGATGGAGGACTTGGAATCCAAGGAGCGGGAGTTCCCCGGTAGGGCTAAGCAATGGATGGAGGACAACCTGGTGGAAGCTGCCCGGGTACTCACTTCTTCTGAGGAGAGGACAGTGGAGGGCTTCAATCTGCTATACCGGGAGGACCAAGGAAAAGAAATGATCACTCAAATCGGCTCCTACGGTTTTATGTCCGGCCAAAAACGGGACCGGGAGGCCACGCACGCTGTCCTTGCTGAACGTGACCCGGACTTTACTGCTGAATCATACGGCCTGGCCCCCATCCCAGAAGATGAGCCTGCACCTCCCTTCCCCTTGGAGTGAAATCTCCCGGGCTGTGCCCGGTTATCTTTTGTAAAACTCAAAACTCTGAAATTTCGCCCGGGTATGCCCGGTGTACTTGTAAACGATTAACTTTCTTGTTGTGTTTGAATGCAATGTTTAATTTCCGTACCGGTTAATCTTCCATTTCTGCTTCTTAATTGATATTTTGCCACATCATAGGATATTTTACCGGTGCACAAGTTAAGCCACTTTGACTAACTTGACCGGTTGAACTCCAAATTGTTTTCGGATGTCTCTAGGCTGAAAGGGAAACTTGAATAAACTTGACCGGTCGAACTCCAACTTTGACCTGTTTGACTCCAACTTGATGGTCAACCCGAGAATGCTTGACTGGTCGAACTTCATCTTGTTTTTTGAACACCTTCATCACGGTGGTCAACTTAAAAAGTTTGACCGGCTGAACTTTCCTTTGGCTTTTGGATACCTTCGTTCGATGAAGTAGAGTATGACCGGTACGTTCCCATCTCACGGTACGACCGGTCAACTGTTTTGCCTTGAAGAACTTCCAAAGTTCCGCTGTAACAATACCCAACCGGGGTATTCTCTCTTTTTTTTTTTGACCGGTAGGTTGTAGGTGGAACACCTGTAATCTAGTAATTTCTTGAAGTATCCTTAACCGGTAAGGATACTGGAGATTTAACCATGTTCGAATGGTTTCGAACCCTCTCCAAGGTTCAAATGCACCCTTCTTCCAGGGCCCCCTCTTCCAGGTGATTAAGTCTTTTAATGGCCCTTTGATTTCTACCATCCCGGGAAGGCCTTAGCTCACCCCCCGTTCAAGTCTTCCCTGAGAAGGGGGAAATAGGATGCGCCACGGTGGACGATCCCCTTCTATTTCTTTTAATGGGCATCTTTTAGTCCCCACTCAGTTTGACGGCGCCGGCTGATTCCCTGACACTGGTCAAACCTCATGGGCCCGTGTAAGTACGGTTCGAACCTTCTTCCAGGTCCAGCCCTCTTGCAGGCATACCCTCTTCCGGGCCCCTCTTCCGGGTTTTATATTTTTTCTATTATACTGAGCAAGACCGGTGTAGTAACCAGCGTGCCAGGTCCGGGCCTGTGTCTCAGTTGGCTTATCCGAGTGGATCCGATCCACCCGGGAAGCCCTCCTAGGATAGGTTCGACCTATCAATTCTGCTGCTACCATGTAGAGTATTGAATGTCATCGGTTTGATTGATAATAAAGTAGGCCTTGCCTAGTATTACAATCATTTGTAGAACTTGCGAAGATGATGGGAATTCCAGGTTCTTTCTACCGGTACACCTTCAAGAGTTTCTAACCGGTAGGTTCCCGGGCGAATGATAGCTCTCACCCGGTAG
>OOIL02006896.1:562907-638121 GCA_900332095.2 Cuscuta campestris | reverse complement strand
TTCTGCTCCGTTTAGTGCCTTGCTCACATAATAAATGGGCTTTTGTGCCCCATCATCTCTTATTAAAACAGAGCTTACAGCATTTGGGGAAATTCCCAGGTACAGATACAGAGTTTCACCCGGCTGGGGTTTAGACAATACAATATCCGACACTAGGTACTCTTTCAGCTCCTCGAATGCCCTCTGGCACTCCTCGTCCCATGCAAATGTATTGGCCTTCTTCAGAACTTTGAAGAAAGGCAGGGACCTCTCAGCTGACCGGGAAAGGAGCCGGCTGAGTGCCTCTAGACGACCGGTCAACTTCTAGACATCCCTCACTGATGTAGGGGCCTGCATCTCAGTGATAGCCCGAATTTTTTCTGGGTTGGGCTCTATTCCTCTCTTGGTTACCATGAATCCCAAGAATTTCCCGGTGCGAACCGCGAAAACGCATTTCTTAGGATTCAACCGGAGGTTGTATCTTGCCATGATATCAAATGTGGCGCGCATATCAGCCGGGTGATTGAGAGATACCTGGCTTTTGATTAGCATGTCGTCGACGTATGCCTCCATGGTCTTTCCCAGCAGTGGCTTGAAGAGCTTGTTCACCATGCGCTGGTAGGTTGCCCCTGAATTCTTCAAGCCAAACGCCATTACCCGGTAACAGTAGGTTCCTTCGGGTGTGAGGAATGACGTCTTCTCTTCATCCTCCTTGGCCATGTATATCTGGTGGTAGCCCTTGAAAGCATCCATGAAACTTAGGAGTTCGCACCCCGCAGTTTCGTCCACCATTTGATCTGGACTAGGGAGGGGGTATGAATCCATCGGACACGCCTTTTTAAGTCCGTGTAATCCACACACATTCTCCATGTGTCCCCCTTGGGAGCAAGAACCACATTGGCCAGCCAATCTGGGTATTTAACTTCCCGAATGTGACCAACACTAAGGAGGTCCTTCACCTCCTTCTTGACGAAGTCTCGTCGGTCGCTGGCCAGGTACCTTTTCTTCTGGCGTACCGGTCGACTTCCCTCCCTTACTGCCAACCGGTGACAGATGATTGAGCGGTCTATCCCGGGCATATCTGCCACGCTCCATGCAAATATGCCCGCGTACTCTTGGAGCACCCGTGTAATCTCTGCCTTGAGATCTTCTGGGAGGTTTGCCCCAATTTTGACCATCCTTGAAGAATCACCCGGGTGAAGCTCAATCTCCACCGTCTCAGCTTCAGGCTCCAGTTTCTCCCGGGTTTCTCCCTTGGTGATTTCTTGGGAGATGACGTTGACTCCCTTGGTCATCTTCTTAACTGCCCGGGCGTAGCACTCCCGGGCGTTCCTCTGGTCGCCCTTCACCTCACCCACACCACCTGGAGTGTGGAACCTCATGCACAGGTGAGGCATGGAAATCACCGCCCCGACCTTGTTAATGCCAGGCCTTCCAAGGATGGCGTTGTGGACGCATTTGATGTCCACAACGATGAACCGCATCTTCTTCCACACGGTCTTTTCGCCCGATCCTAGTTCGACCGGTAGAACTATGGACCCCTCAGCTTCCACTATGTTTCCCGTGAAACCTGAGAGAGGAGTTTTGAGGGGTTCAAGTTGTGTCCGACACAACCTGAGTTTTTAGAAAGTCTCCAGGTATAGGATGTTGACACTGCTGCCGGTGTCGACAAGTACCCGGGCGACGTCCACCCCGTTGATGTCCATGGTGATGACCAATGGATCATTGTGATCTTCACCGGTAGGAGGGAGGTCCCGGTCAGTGAAGACTATTGGCTCCCTCCTGAGATACTTACGCCTGGCCGGTTCGGCATTCACCTCACCAACGTAAATGCTACGAACCCAGTTTTTCTGCTGCGCGGCTGAATCTCCTCCTTCGGGTCCGCCAAAGATCATCCCAATATGTTCTTTGTCAGGGGCTGGTTGTTGCTCCCTTTGCCGGTTGTTCCTCCGCCGGTCATTGTCCCGGTCATTTCCCTGGGTCGCTGGCCTTACCCATTGATGGTTCTTCTCCTGGGCTTTCTGCAGATAATCCTTGCCCAGTTCTCCGCTGTCTATCATCTGCCGGATTACCCCCTTAACACTCTTGCATTCGGAAGTGCTATGGGAATCTGACCTGTGGTATGAACAATAGGTGCCCGACCACTGACGCCCAGCTTGACCGGTAGGATTGTCCGGGGGATTGACCGGTGCTTTCCTGATCTCCTGGCATTCTTCTGAATTGACCACTCGGACTACCGGGTCATAGTGGTGCCTTGGCCGGCTGGGTACCGGCACTTCTTCCTTCTTGACTTGCACCGGTTTGGGCTTGTAACCATGCTCGGCTTCTTTCTTCGCCCGGAGTTGAGTTTCTGCCTCTGCGAACTCCCATGCAGTATGGTATGCTTCCTGATACGTGGCCGGGGGTTTCCGGCAGAACTCCTTGTAAAGTTCCCCAGCTCGCAAACCATTCAGGAGGAGGGACAACACTGTCTTGTCATCCATCTCCTCAACCTTGTCTACCTCCTCCTTCCACCGAGTAAGGAATTGGGTGAGGTTCTCAGATTCCCTCTGCCCGGCTGTACTAAGATAGGTGAATTTCTTCCTCTTGGTACAGTTCTCCTGGAACTTGGCCTTGAACTTCGAGGCTAAGTCGCTGAATGAGGCAATGCTTCCCGGGCGAAGCTTGTTGAACCACTCGGTGGCTCGATTCCGCAAGGTCTGGAAGAAAAGGAGGCACTTTTCTTCATCTGTGCAACCGTTCATGGTTGCACTCTGATTGAAGGAGTCCAGGTGGATTTCTGGGTCCTCCTTACCGGTGAACCTTGGGGCGTCTATCTTAACCTTTCGCGGGAAAGGTGTCAGATGGACCCTTGTGGTGAACGGGGACCCTGCGAGGGGTTTGTCCCGGTCATTCTTCTCCCCGACCTTCTTCTCCAGCCTTTCCAATTTTGCCTCCATCTGTTGGACGCGATCATTGGGGGTGGTTAACCGGTTAGCCACCGGTACCCTGGGTTGGCTTTCTGCCTCTTCCTCCTGGCGAGAGGCCCTCGTCCTGGCTGGCTCCTGCCGGTTTGACTGGGAGCGTTGGGTGCGGGCAGGCTCGGCCTCCCTCATCTCGCCTAACCGGGCGAATGCGCTGACATGGGCAACGCTTTGCCCCAGCCTTAGCTTGGCTGATTTTCTCTGGCCCTCTTCCCTTTCCCCCAGCCTTTCGAAGGCGGAGTTTCGGGAAGTTGCTGGGCGGATAGTCTTTCCCTTCTTTTTCTTGTGGGTCCTTGGAATGTCCCACTCGTCGTCTCCGCTTTCAACCGAGACGCAGTGACCATCCGGAGTGATTAGCAGATTCGTACCTTGCGGGGGACGCGAGGGCCCTGCGGCGTTAAGCGCACCAGTCAAGTTGATGGGGGCCACAGCGCTGACTAGCTGCGGCTGGAAAGGTGATGGTTGCGGTACTGGCGTTTGGAAGGGAGACACCGCCATTGGAGCTTGTAGGGGCATGGTTCCCGCACCTGGGAGAGCGAACGGGAACATACCAGGGAGAAAAGGCATCCCCCCATTCTGTTGGCACATAGCCATGACCTAGCCAAAGCCCTGGATGGCCTGCAGGTTGGCGGGGTCATTCATGAACTGAGCCATGCTTGGTGGGAAAGTGACCCTCGGCCCAGCGGAAGGGACGGGAGCCGTGAATGGGCTGACCATGCTGGGTGTTGAAACCGAGCTTAGTCCCAATGGCAAAACCGGAGCAGAAACGGTTGTCAAGGTAACAGCCATGGGGATGTTGGTACCTTCAGTGGTGGCTTGCACCTGAGCAGGGGTGGCGTTGATTTGCTGGCTTGAAGACATTTTGAGTGGTGTTTTTGCGGGTAGGTTTGTATAAGAGAAGAAACCTTAACGGTCCCACGGTCGGCGCCAAAAATGATGGTGTAAATTACTTGACCGGTCAAACTATACTAGACCGGGTCCAGAATAGTTGGCTTGATTCAGTAAAGTAAAGAAGGTAAAAACACTCGGAATGACCGGTAGGACTTTAGGTGGAACACCTGTAGCCCGAATTGTATTAAAACAAAGAATGCACGGTCACTTTTACAAGGGAGTTTAGAGAGAGTGAATTCGGGTCCCTTTCTCCGAGAATTACAAGTATATATACTAGGCTAGGGGGGCAGGACCACGTGCGCCCACGTGGGGGCATGCTGCTGGCGTGGTGTGAGGTGACTGGCTCTGAGCTGCCTTGTCATCTTGCGAGGGGGGTTGCGCCCTTGTCGTGTTCTGGCTTGGAAATGTTCCTTCGACATCTCTGCAATTCCAACCACTACAGTCCAAGTCCTTTTTTTGGATTCCCCCTGCCGACAATCTCCATCCTCTAAAAACTACACCGGTTGATCCCTGAAGGTTGGATTAATTGACTTCGGAATTGATTCCTGACGATGGAGTAAACTGACCGGTATACTATCCGAAGTATACCGGTCAACTTCATCGGTCAACCAGTCGTCCATCTGCCAACGATTCAGATCTCTCTCCTGAGTTTGACCCCCTTTGACCGGTCAACTATCTGGCCCTAACCTTTGACCGGTTTTGGGTGAAATACACCCATCAGTACCGTTCTCAAATACCAGAGTGATCATTTGGTTCGGTATGATTTGGTTATTTTGCGGAGTGCACTTTTTTGGCAAAGAAGGATGCAGACAAGCATCACTTGATGTAAAGGGGAGATAGTAATTCAGCCCCTTAATTGGGGAATACAAAAATTGGTGTTCATTTCAGTTCATTCTAGAGAGGCTTAAAAATTACACAACAGTAAGCTACCTCAGCTGATATCAAGAATGATGATGAAGCATGATTATGGAAGGCCGCAGATCGTCATTATAAAAATATATTATTGCAAATATTTTATAACATTAATGTTGTTATTTATGTAATAAAAAAAGTTTGACATTTTGTATTTAAAAACAATGTCCTAAAAGTGATATTGTATTTAAAACATTTTGCCGCAGATCGTCATTATACCAATATTTTATCTTTATGTTAGTATTATATCCTAAAAGTGATTTTTAATAGATAATGAAACATTTTTTATGGATAACAAAAAAATGAAAGGGGAAGATCTTTTAGAGACGGAAGGAGTGATTACATATATGAATCATGAGAGAATAATCTTATTATTAAAAGGTTCCAAAGACCTTGTGTTCCCTCGGTCCACCTAAGATCTTTCCATTACGCATTACGAGGTTTGCCCGATTGTATTATCAAATCAATTCATTTGATTATACGAGTAAAATTTAAAAATAAAATTTATATAATAAAAAACAATTAACATGAAAAGTTCTACAAAACTAGAGGTAACAAGAGTATATTATTTTATGAAACGAGTAGTAAAAATATGCAAACAGAATGAGTTAAGTTTGACCGTGTAAATAATGTCTGATTGTCTGAGAAGATCTATAGCAGATAAAGAGAGTATTAAAAAGTAAATTTCATAAATAGTTCTTTATAATTGGAGGTTTTCATATCTAGTCAATTTTGAAAACTATTGTATAATTTTTCTTTTGGATCGAGCAAATATATGCAAACATTTTTTCATTTTTTGTACATTTAATCTTAACTAATTATAGAATAATCTTTAAAAATTGAAAATCACGAATTTGATATCTTAAAACTTATGATTAAATATAAAAAAATCCGTCTATGATAAGGTACCATTTATGAATTTATTCGAATAAATTCTATAAAGAGTCTATTATTATTAGAAACCTTATCTATGACATTAATGTTGGATGTCAAGGAGACCCTTTATTAATTTTAAAAGTCCAAAGTAGAGAAAGATGATTATTAGCCAAACTACAAACCTAATTAAGGAATTAAAGTGTGGTATGGTGTTCTTCAAATAGGGTCAGAGCTGGCAGTGAAAGTGTGGGGGTGACAGTGCATGGGCAGCCTATATGGTTTGTTTGATTTAATAATGTCTTCTGTTAGCCCAATTCTTTATTGTTTCAGGGTTCTATTTTAATTCGCTATTTTCTTTCTTTATTGCAAATATTACGTCATGGATGACATTTTATACCTCAAATATTTATCTATTGTTTATAACTATCCCCTCAATTTTCCCTCTTACAGTGTTCATTATTATTACTGTTTGGTTAGAGTTTTCGGATTAACATTTATTTATTCGACAATATCGTAAAAGTGCAGATAAATCTTGAAAACGTAAGAATTAAAATATATCTGTGGTGAACTTCTCTCCTGGCTTGAGTGGTAGCAAGCCCACTCCTCAGGATTCTTGGGGAAGTTCACCCAGGTTCGAACCCCAGCGAAGGCAGCAGCATTGGCTCTTTGTGCGTCATTAGTCATTAGCTTGAGAATAGTATGAACAGATACTACCTTGTAATAGAGTCAATAGCATTCAAAAAAAAATATATCTGTGGATGTTATTTTCAAAAATGTTATTTTTAATGTCAAATAGAGTCTTCCTCAATTTGTGTTTCTTTTAATCGCTAAAAAGGGGAACTATGCCTTAGAAGGAGGTCCATATGCCGAGGATGAAAAGGGAACCTATGCCCTAAAAAGAAACCGGACTAAGAATGCGTGCTCGGTTTTTTAAGATAAAAAATACTCCATCCGTCCCCAATTTGATTACAAATTGCGGGTTACGGAGTAAAATTTCCTACTTTTTGAAATCATTTTATTTACAAATTGGTATATTAATAAGATATAAAAATTACATATTAAAAAACTACGTGAAAAGTTCTACAAAACAAGAGGTGACAAGAATATTTTATTTTATCAAATACATAAAGAAATCGCGTAAACAAACAAAAGTTATCGAGAGGAGAGAGAAAAAAAATTGTAATCCATTGGGAGAAGGAACAAACTAGGAGTAAAAACATAGGTCATATTCTTAAAGGGAGAAATACGAAAATAGCACTTTAATACTCAAAATAGCAGTGCTATTAGTTTTGGAGATGAATTCTCTTTTTTGTCCTTAAATAAACACCTAATATTATATTTTCCTAATTAGGTTAAGAAATAGGTTTTACGGCCAAATGCAATTGCGCATCCGATCTTCCCAGGCGCAGCAGCCAATCTTCCCATTCACGCCATAACGGGCACGCTTCCTCGTCACACTGCCGAACGCGACGCAGCAGCTTTCGGAAGGAGACCCAAGGTTTCAATGGCAAGCGAAGATGCACTGGACGAGATCCCTCTAAGCAAAAGATTGGAGAAGATATAGGTATGATTCGTTTTGGCATTGAATTTGCTTCTTAAAAAAATTCTCTAACAAAGTTTGGAATAAGTTTTTTTTTTCCGTTTGCAATGCGTTTTTTAAGCAGTGTGTTTTTTAATTTTCGTTTTGGAATAATTTTTGCAGTGTGTTTTTTTCGTTTGCAGTGTGTTTTTTCCGTTTATGAATAATTTTTAAGCAATGTGTTTTTTAATTTTTGTTTCCAATGTGTTTTTTAATTTTCCTCAATGTGTTCTTATTTTCCTCAGTGTGTTCTATGCATTGTGTTTTAATTTTTAAGCTTGGCAGTGTTTTTTTGATTAACGTATTAAATTTTTTTTGGCTTTGTTGAACTCATTTAGGTTTTTTTGTGAATGTTAGACGTAATTCAAAGTTTAGAATAAGTTTTTGCTTCTATTTGGCATTGAATTTGCTTCTTAAAAAATTTCTCTTACAAAGTTAAGAATAAGTTTTTTCCCCGGTGTGGCAGGGGGTTTTTATTGAAGGTTCACTGCAATGTGTTTTTTAATTTTCTTCAGTATGTTTTTATTTTCTGCAGTGTGTTGTTGTTTCCCTTGGGTTCTAAGCAGTGTGTTTTAATTTTTAAGCTTGGCAGTATTTTTTTGATTAATGTATTAGATTTTTTTGGCTTTGTTGAACTTGTTTAGGTTTTTTTGTGAATGTTAGACGTAATTCAAAGTTTAGAATAGGTTTTTGCTTCTATTTGGCATTCAATTTGCTTCTTTAAAATTTCTCTTACAAAGTTTAGAATACGTTTTTTTCCCAGTGTGGCAGGGGGTTTTTATTGAAGGTTCACTGCAATGTGTTTTTTAATTTTCTTCAGTATGTTTTTATTTTCTGCAGTGTGTTGTTGTTTCCCTTGAGTTCTATGCAGTGTGTTTTAATTTTTAAGCTTGGCAGTGTTTTTTAAATTAACATATTGATTTTTTGGCTTTGTTGAACTCGTACGGGCAATTTTTGTGAATGTTAGACGTAATGCAAAGTTTAGAATAAGTTTTTGCTTCATTTTGTCATTAAATTTGCTTCTAAAAAATTTCTCTTACAAAGTTTAGAATAAGTTTTTTTTCGGGTTGGCAGGGGGGTTTTGTAGTAAGTTCACTGCAATGTGTTTTTTAATTTTCTTCAGTGTGTTTTTTTCCTGCAGTGTATTTTTTGTTTCCCTTAAGTTCTATGCTGTGTGTTTTAATTTTTAAGCTTTGCAGTGTTTTTTATTAAAGTATTGAATTTTTTTTGGCTTTGTTGAACTCATTTAGGTTTTTTTGTGAATGTTAGACGTAATTCAATGTTTTTTTCCGGCTTTCGTTTTTTTTTTTGGTTTTTCGTTTATAAAATAATTGTTTTATTTTATATATAAACGAATGGGCAACTTTTGGGCACTGTCATTTTTATGGGTTTAGTATTGTATGTCGTTTTTATTTTCTAAAGTGTGTTTTTTGTTTCCCTTGAGTTCTATGCAGTGTGTTTAATTTTTTAAGCTTGTGCTCGAAGTTGAAGGAAGGAAGATAAGGGTTTATAATTCTAAAAGAAAGAAATGGCAGACAACTAGGGAAGTCATTCCATATGTGGCGTGTATATCATCATTGTTACCCAAGCTTCTTGATATGTTGAATGTGTATGAAAATCACTCGGATGGGCCAATGGGAGATCAAAAGCTCTCAATTGATATAATTGATGGGTGTCCTCAACAAAGCGACGGGTATGTGATAGTTAAGTATTATGATTTTGTGAGAGTGACCGTACTTTGTTGAAAATGTAGGCAGTACACAATGTTTACTGACTTTAAATTTTGTATACAAATGCAGGTGTAATTGTGGTATGTTTGTAGTGAAATTCGCAGAGTTTCTAAGGATGGATTTAAGCATAGATGAAGTGCAGTCATGTGACATGGAAGCTTACCGGGTTAAAATGACAACAGAACTTTTAGCTTATAGCTATGAGAGGAAGGAAGTATCTCGCAAGCAATAGACTTTTTTTTGATACCTTCGATATTTTATTGTTCGTATGACAGCTGTTTGGAGTTTGTTTTAGAGTTTTTGTGGTATAAATGATATTTTGTTTTGTTTTAATAACAATTTATGGGCATTTAATTAATTAGTGATTTGAGAAGTGGATTAGTGGAGATTTTTATTTAAGTCACACTGCCATGACCATTCCACACTTCCAAAATTGTTTAGGCAGTAACTGCACACTTTGTTTGGTTAAGTTGAATATACACTGCAATGTATGCACACTCTTCACTGCCACATTATAAATAAGTATGAAATTCTATGCTCTTCACTGCCACAATATGTTTGAGATTGAATTTAGTGACCTAACACCTACGAGTCTTCTGAAAAAAAGAGCAGAATTTATTTTATTTCGTGGGATTAATTTTTACGGTAATTATACACTGGAATATGTAATCTCTACAATGCCAGATTATGTACTTCCAAAAATTCAATGTGTAAAATACACTGTAAAAATATGTACACCGCCACAAAATATACACAATGTCAATAACTCATTGTCTAAAATACACCTCCACAATATATACACTGCCACGATATATCTACACTAGCACAATATATACACTGCCAAAAATGCACTGCCGTAATACACTTCCACATTTCACAAGGAATTTAATAAGAATTAAAAGAATGCAACTTATACCATATTCACTTTTTGTAAGTCAATGGTGCAAGTAGACAAAGTATTATATATTAATAAAAAAATCAAATTATAGTATAAGGAGTACAACTATTAAAAGAGTGAAAAAACAAAGAATGTGTCTGAACAAAGTCAAAAATGGATGAAGGAAAGTGTTGAGAATTGTATATTATACGGTATATGAAAGAGTGCAGTGTCAATTTGGTATTGGGTTTTTGCATGCTTTTACGTTATGCCCCAAATTCAAACACCGTGTGCATCTTTGCTTTCTACGCATATGACCTATTTGAAATTCACCGACTGATGGAAGTCTCCTCTTCTGTTTGACTAGTAAAGCTTTCCTATATGACATTGAAACGCCATATTCCCGTCTCATGTCCTCACGCAAGTCATTAGGAGGGTATGGTTTCTTGGTAGCGTCCACATAACGATGAAGGACAATATCAGCTACAAATGATGATGTTGCCTGTCTGTGATCGCCTTCTCGAAAATCAACCGGGCAAGTATGGATTGAGTCAAACCTATAAAACAGAAAATGAAGGCAACCGGAATGATTAAAAAGGGTTAGGTGCTTGTCCCAAAAGTGATGATAGTACAAAGTTTAGCTTAATCTGTTAATTAAAATTCTAAATACCATATAAGAGAACAAAAAACATGTTTCTTATTTTACATCTTCAGGTGAATATGCAATAGGATAACTAGTTAATACAAGTGGTAAGAACAAATTTCGAAGCAATGGTTTCTAAGCATCATCAAGAAGCTTAGTGATACCAAAAGTTCACAAAACCATTGCTTAGAAACCAATGTATCTGCTTATCACACTGCATTGCCTAATTTAAACTAAAGCTTCTGGTACACTACCACAGCTTGTGTAATTCAAACACACTGCCAAATTTGGGCAGTGTGAATAGCAGTCAAGTAGAAGGTTGAGAAGGTTGTGATGATACTACAAAGTTTTGCTTAATGTATTAATTAAAACTATAAATACCATATAAGAGAACAGTATACGTGTTTCTTATTTCACATCTTCACTTTAAAAATCAATACGATAAGTACTTAATACAAGTGGTAAGAACAATTTTCTAAGCAATGGTTTGTAACCATCAACAAGATGCGTACTATTACCAAAAGTTCAGAAAACCATTTCTTAGAAACCAAAGTATATGCTGATCACACTGCACTGCCTAATTTTAAGCATAATATTTGGTACACTGCCAGAACTTGGGGTTCAAATACACTGCTAAATTTGGGCAGTGTGAGCAGCAAACCTTTTTTTGTGTGTACCGTTTTTTTTGTTTTGAAAAAAAAAATAATGTAACGAAAATGCAGGGCAACATTTAGGCATTTAATCTTCACACTGCCTACACCATAACACTTAATCTTGACAGTGCCAAAAACACACTGCCAAAATCACAATGTCTTTCAAAAGACATAATTTTTCAAAAGGGACAAATACTAGCTATTTCAAAGT
This sequence comes from Cuscuta campestris, assembly GCA_900332095.2. Taxonomy (NCBI): domain Eukaryota; kingdom Viridiplantae; phylum Streptophyta; class Magnoliopsida; order Solanales; family Convolvulaceae; genus Cuscuta; species Cuscuta campestris. Next base: position 626,807 of record OOIL02006896.1, on the reverse strand, counting down.
TGATTTCACAACACCTAATCTTTAGTACGAAAAAAACACAATAATTAAACTAAAAATACATGGAAATCCGAATAAAGGGATGAAGGAATGAAAATTAAAAATTGAAGGAGAAGAGAAAATGATTAGCCACATCGATGAAGGAGTTCGAGATAACCTGATGATTGACGCTGCTGATCATAGCAGGAATCGTGGGAGATGGCCTGAGGATGCATGATTGGGGGCGACTAAAGTAGAACTTGCGCCGATGAAGAGTACGTGCGCGAGAGTACAGACGATGTGCGGCTAGGTAGGCAGGAGAATGGCGTAATTTTTTAATGAGAAAAAGGAAAAAGGTTAAAGGGCATGATAGTAAAGGATTGACACAAAAAGTGCTAAATTTGTTAAAAAGAATAAGTAGTGCTAGATGCGTAGTTTAGGGTGAGTTAGAGTGCTGCGTAGGGTGATTTCTTATTCTTAAAATAGGAGTTTAAACTTAAACTCCTCCAAATAGGAGTAGACTAATTAATAAAACAAAAAAATACTCCCACAGGCACATTTGTTTTAAAGATGCATGCGAATTAAAAGTCAGGAGCATTGATCACTGCATGCGACTTTTTTACTTTTTTTTTTTGCAATGTTTTTGAGTTTTTCATTTTTTTATTTTCTATAAAAAGTAAAAATAAAGATTTTAACTTAATTTATAAAACAAAAAATGTTCCCCACACGCACTGCACTTGCGGCCAATACCAGTGGTGGCCAAATTCAAAACTAAAAAATTCGGCCAATTTCACAACAGCATGCTACTGACAGCGACGCCCACTGCCGCAATCGTCGTCGATGATGATGCCCATCGCCGCCATCGTCACCGCCACATACCTGCCACTATCACTTGAATCTCCACCACCTCCGTCCTCTGCTCCGCCGTACCGCTACAAATGAAACCTACTATTGACGCCTTTGATTTTTCGTCACCATCAATTCAATGATATCAGTGCTATATACCATTATCAACAACACTGACATCACAATCCCGCCACAGTGGTGCCAAATTAATAGTTAATACAGTGTCAAAGAAAGACATTATAATGTCAAACATGACACCATGTAATGTCACATATGACATTATATAATACCATAGATGCCTATATATAATGTTACAATGTTACACAATAGCATAATGTCAAACCAAATCCAATGACACTGTATAGGTAGATACTTGAAATGTAACAATCTTGTACAACTCAATAAAAGCATGCAACGAAAGTTTTTCTGATAGACCGATTAATCCTTCCCGATGCTTCGCTTTACCTTTTTATAATAGCAAAAAAAATCAATCTTCGGCATCATTTCGTATATATACGGTGGTGGCCATTGATAATGGTTAAATGTTCCTTTTTAATAAAAAAAAGACTTAAAAATTATATACACTTTTTTTAAAACTTAATTTGGTGCAAAACAATAAATTTATACACATCCCCAACTCTAAAGCATAATTTTGCAGTATCAATTCATTGAATTTAGCTATTAAATTTAATTTTTTATCACATGTCAACACATAAGAAAAAGAAATAAAGAAAAGAACCAGCTTCAATTCTTTAGCATCCCAAATCCCAGCAGTGCAATTGCCAAAGGCAGAGGTAAAGAGTTGGGCGTTTGGTTCTCATGCGGTGAAATATATTGGCACTGAGTATATACTCGTATATATATACACTAACATAGAAAGGTGAGTGACTGCAATTGCAGTCACTTGCTCCGATGTAGCTCCACCACTACTGCTTAATTAGTTACTCCTATTTAGAGTAGTTTAAATTTATGCTCCTATTTTAAAGATATAATATATGTTTTACTTCTATTTGAGGGGTTTTCTTTAATCCATTTAGGAACGGAGGGAGTACTAGGAATCCACCACGGATGTGTCCCCGCTGGTGACAATCACGTACATATTATTTATACATACACATACGATAATCATCGTCTATGAATACAGATGATTATCGTCTGTCTATGTATAAAATCTCTTGTGATTGTCATCTGTGGGGCAAGCAGAGTGAGTTCATATGATCATCAAATAAAAAAAGGGGGTAAAAATAATTGGTCAAGTCAAACTTGTAATGCGTAATGGAAAGATCCAACATGAACAGAGGGACTATATATTAGATAAAAATAATTTTTGTGTAATGAATAGAGTGGAGATTGAGTGATATCTAAGTTAAGTGAGTGACAAGATGACTACAATCAGTGTGCTACTATGTAATAACACGGGTAGGTTGTTAATTTGGAGTGAATGAGGTGGAGTACTCGAGTACTACAGTAAACTTAACAATTGAGTAATTAACAAAAATAATTACTTCATTCGTTTCTAATACATAGATTATAAATTGCGCAAATTGAAGAAGAGTTTCAATTAAGATTATTCAATTTATTTTATTTAAATAATGGTATTGAAATAAAACATAAAGCTTGCGTATTTAAAAACTACAACAAAAATTTAACAAAACAAAGGATGACAAGGATACTTTATTTTATCAAATATATCATGAAAATGTCTTAATAAACAAAAGTTATCATGATTTTAGAATAGTACACATCATAATCAATGAAACGAGTCAAAAAATGACCTATGATATGATAATAAAATCTTGAATTTTGAATGGATAGAGTACTACTCACTATTATATACCTAGAAAACAAACACAAAGCCCGCACGGGCAGCTCAACTCGTCTTAGAAGTAGAATTGAGTCGATCTCACCAGCGACACTGTGGTGCAATCTTTCAAAAAATGAAGGGGCTCCTTGTGGACATTGAGGACTGGTCCAAGCATCATCTGTTGTCTGAAAAAGAAAAAAGAAACACAAAGGGTTGGGAGGAGAATAAATGAAGTACGTACTGCCACACCGGCCTCCATTATAATATCGCATACATTCAGAGATATGGACATCTCAATCCACTCCATCAACTCCATTATTATTATTATTATTATCTCTACCTCTTTTAAAATACATATATACATAGACGACGGAGCTGAGTAAAGGTGATCGAAGAATGTGATTATTATAAACATATAAGATGAAGATCCAGTGCGAGGCATGCGGGGAAAGGGAAGCATGTTTCTACTGCGTGGCAGATGAAGCCGCCCTCTGTTCCCACTGTGATCAAAGAGTCCACAGTGCCAACAAGCTCTCCAGAACCCATCAACGCTTCTCCCTCCTCCACCCTTCCCCCAGTCACTCCAAGCCTCCCCTCTGCGATATCTGCCAGCAGGGGAAGAATGCTCTGTTTTTCTGCGAGCAAGACAGGGCAATCCTGTGCAGAGAGTGCGATGGGGACATTCACAGACCCAATAACGAGAGGACCAAGAAACACAGCAGGTTTCTTCTTACTGGGGTCAAGCTCTCTCCAACCCTCTCTTCCTTTTCTTCTTCTTCTTCTTCCTCTTCCTCTGCTGCTGCAAATCTGACCAATTCGTCACGGAACTCGAAGCCCAGTAACAAGCATATTGGTGTTCTTCCTCCTCCTCCTCCTCCTCGCGCCATCGGGAGTGGGAAGAAGGAGCAAATGATGATGGCTGCGATTGCAGAAGAAGGGGATGATGATGGTTTGATGATGTGTGGTGGCAGCAGCCCCATGTTTGAGTACCTGGAGATGCTTCCTGGCTACCATTTTGAGGAACTTCTTGATCCTGGTTTTGGTTTCTCTCAGGTATAGAGATTACTTGAAGAATCCTAACCAAAATAGAAATAAAATATGATTTCTAATAGCACCAACTAATATAATGCATTCTTTTGGTTTTTTGTGCACAAGTATAGATTGGTGAAGATGATGATGATGCATTTTCATTGTGGGAGACTGGTTTTGACAGCTTGAGCCCCTTATCATCAGAAAGTAGTGTGATGCATGGGTGATTGGGCACCCACCTTTAAGAGACCAAGAACTTGTACAGATTAGGGCATATATGGTCAACTGTCCCCAAAAAAAGATCATAAACGTTAAAAAAAGTGTTTGTAACCTTTTTTCCCCACTTCTTGCACCCTGGCAAAAGTGGGTTGCTTCCCTTTTCTTTTTTTTTTGTATCCATTTTCTGTCTCGGGATCCCGAGGATGTGGTTTATCTTTTTTTTTGTATCCCTCTTTTTTTACTCTGTAAAATGATAATATGGAGTATCTTGTTTGAAACTCGTAATGGAATGCAAGGTAATTGTCAATGGCATTGGTAACAAATATGTTGAAAATTTGATATGATGACAAAAAATGGGTTACAATTTAATGATTCATTAATACGCGCAAACGAAAGTGGGATCGGGGTTTTGAAGCGCAAGGAGATTTACATGTTGGTGTGAACTAAGAGGTTTGTGGATATTTGTGGCTCTTCAATTCACGGTGCTTTCGGATTAATTGATTTTCTGTTATGGCAATTTCAGCTTGTTCGATCGGTTTAATTGCCTCCTTATAATGCTATCACATTCTCTGCTCCAATTGATGTTTTTGTTTCTGTATTCTTTATCTATCTGCTAAGTCAGTCTAGTTAGTTTTTTGTACTTAGTTTTCCAGTATCAAGTATTTTTTAATTCATCTTTTTTTCAAGAGTTTCACGATTGGACATTAAACCCCTTTTATATTATGGGAGTTTCATGGTATTGCCATGAAAAAAATATTTTCTTTGAAGATGATGATGGCGCAAGTACATTCGGTGCCTTGATCGAGCAATTTTTTTTTTTAAATAAGCATCTAGGTATAAGCTCCCTATAAATATTGTACAGATATTATTAATACTTTTTGTATGTTAAATTGTTAACCTCAAGAAAGTTTTTAGCAAAATAAATTCAAATTGAAGTGTGGCATTTAAATAATGGGGGCCGTTAAATCATTGATTGCAACTGGTTGTCATTCTTTTAGCAAGATATTAAAGACGATAAAAGAGAAATAAAAGACGATAAAATGAAATAGTTATGTCACCACTAGTTTTGTACATTTTTTGATGTAGTATTTTAATATATAATTTTTATTTTTTAATTCTACACCATTTTCAAATAAAATGATTTGAAAATAATTTCAATCAAACATCGTAAACCGAAACAGACAATATAAATTGGGACCGAGGGAGTAATTAATAAAAAAGCATGTATATAAATATAAGTTATGGAAAAACAGCAAGTCTGATTGGTATAAGAAATTAACAGAATCGGAACTGAATTGAAAATTGAAATTCTATGGAATGGTATTTTCCAATTCGAATTTATTTTTGGCACTGCCAAGTTTAAATCCACATATTTTTATATTAACAAATAACAATATGAAAATGTTATTCTCAATTCAAATTCTATACTTTGAAATGTTTATTTTCCGTGTGAGGAATTTTTCCTTTTTTTTTTCTTTCAGGTTTAAGAAATCTGGCGCCTCCATGTTTAGGGTTCAGCCACACTCCCTAGCTGAGACCTCAGCAATCCTACTGCTCATCTTTCTCCCAACTTTTGATTTGATTTGCTATACAATCACTCCTTCTTAAATGGGAAAGACGAAGAAATTCATCGACAAGAAAAAGTCGGCAACGTTCCAGTTGCTCGCTCGAGACTCCTCGGATCCGAATTACCAATCCGGGCCTGCCGGCGACAGAACTTTTTATAGGCTCGACAATAATCCCTATTCCGTCGACGGTTTCGGTGACGCCGGAGAGACTGACGGCGGAGCGCCGGATAATGACCATGGTGGAATCTTCGATGACGCTCCAGGTGATTATGATTGCGAAGGAGACGACTTCCCCTTCCGGATTCCGGGTAACCAAGCTCAGAAGAAGCCGTTGCCTGATCACATAAGGAAGGAGATATTGGAATTAGGGTTTCCGGATGATGGCTACAACTACTTGACCCACTTGAGAGAAATTAAAAACACTGGCGGGGGTTCGAATTATTATCAAAATCCAAAAGCTCAGTTCAGCCCGATTCAACATGATATCAAGGTCCATTATTCTATTATCACGCCATTGATGCAAATGCGTATGTGTATGAAATGAAAAGATAGTTTCATGTAATACGATTGCAAGTGATACTAGTATGGTAATCTGCATGTTTAAACTTATCAAATATGTGAAGGTGTTAATTTGCTGAGCTTTGAATTTTTTGTGTGGCTCCATATAGGCTTATGATGCTTCAAGATTAAATGTTTCAAAAGTCTGCGATGATTATGACGATTCCATTGACACGGTATATAGTGTGGCTACTAAGACTGTGGGTGTTAGTGTTCAAAAAGCATTGGATCCCGAGGTTGCTGCAATTCTAGATGACAGTGATTGTTCGCACTTTGGATCTGATGTTGAAGATTTAGATGAGGATTTTGTGCTTAAGGCAAATTTGCCAGAAGTTCTTGATGAAGAAGTAGACAAGGCTACTGAAGTCAGAGAGAAGGGTGATGTCAGATTTGAAGAAAAGCCAAGAGTCCGCCGTGCAATAGATGAGCAGTTTGACATGGTGAGCATCTTTTTACCAACCAGTTTACTATAAAATAAAATGATTGCTGTAATCCATTATGTTATTCCGTGATCGCTTTTGATTATCAAAGGTCGACTTGAAACTTGAAAGTGCCTGATTTGCAGTTTCTCTTTACAGCTTGAACTTGAAGAATATGGATCGGAAGGGGAAGATGATTGCATTAATTATATGGATGATGAAAATGATTGTCAGGCTTCTCTTGCAGAGAAGCTCGGTCACACCTTTAAGCTCTACTCATTAAATGAGTCGGAAGTTAATCAAAATCAAATGGTCCTTCATAATAAAAGGATAACAGATGATGAGGAGCCTCTTGAATCTGCTCCTGATGTTATTAACCGGTGCAGGGAATATGTTGAGAAGTATGAAAATGAGAGTGAAGATGAAGAGGCAGTTCTTTTTGAGGAAAGCAGCAGTGAATCTGAAATATGGGACTGTGAGACAGTAGTTTCTACATATTCCAATCTGGACAATCATCCTGGGAAAATTGAAGTTCCAGGTGCACAGAGAAAAAAGAAGTTGACTACAATTTCTGAAGTCTCAAATGCTTCTGCACCCATTATTTCGCTGAAAGGAAAGGAGATGCTTCCAGTGGACTTCTTGCCTAATAGGGGTAAGGATGCGTCAGGGAAAAATGGGAGGAAAAAGCATGAGAAAGAAGAGGAAAGTGATAAGACTAAAGGCGAACAATACAAAAGGAAGCAACATGGTCAGGAGTCAAAAGAAGAAAAAAAGGAAAGGAAGGTAGGTGTATTTTCATTGTAATTTGTTCGTATTTTACTTTCAATACAATCATTTACACATTCTAATTTATCAATTTTAGCTTGCCTGATTTTTGATAAAGAATGTTTTGCTTTCTTTTTAAGAGCTGTGATAAGATGGGGCTTTATATTTTTCACACAATTGTACATGATGACCGAAGTAATGCATAGATAAAATTACAAAAGAGAGCATTTACAAAATACAAGCTAGGACAAGGGATGAATAAAAAGAGGAAGAAGAAATATGCAGAATTGAGTTATTAAGAATAATCTCATCATTGGTGCTTAAGATCAAATATAGCCTTCAAATTGATTCAGTAGACCCATCCCCTCATCTACCCTTCTGGCCTCCTCCATGAGAAAGACTAGATATGCATACGTTTATGTTTGGAAGAATATAATCGCGTTGGTGCTTAAGATCAAATGTAGCCTTTAGTTAGTTTTAAGAGATCCATCTTCTCATCTACCCTCCCCATCTCTTCTACATTAAAGGGAAAACTTATATTGATGCTTGTGTTCAATTTTTTTAAAAGGCTGCTGTCAAGGAAGAAAAGCGTGAAGCCCGCCGTGCAAAAAAGGACATGAAAGAGCTATACAAATCTGAAGCACATCGTGCTCAGAAAGTTGCTGCTTTCACTGGTCCATCTGGGAGACGTCTCATGTGAGTAGTTAAGTATTTACCACAATAATTACTCTTCAGGCAAGGTGTTTTCCTTAAGTCGCTATGCTTAAAGCTATTAAATGGCGGTCATGGCACCTCATTACAGAATTGTTTGGCAGATTGTGTGTGATCCACCATGATCCATTGATCCATAGGAAATCTGTGAATCCATACGAAGTCTATGAAAGTAGAGCATTATACTCTATAGTGGTGCCATACGGAAGAACTGTTTGTATCCAGAATCATTAACACTGATTTTGCTGTTTTATATTCAATTCCTTAGTTAGTCTTTACTAATTCTTACTAGGTCTTATGCATTAGGCTGCCAACGACTCTGTTTATGACTTCATGCTTAGTTTTCTTGGTTCATGGGTGGAAGTAAACAACTTAGATTATTTTTGTTTCAAAGCTTTCTTGGTTCTTAAATATGATTTTAATTTTATTGTTCATGACATATGCTCCATCTTACTGAGCAACCAACATGGATACTGAATGTGAGCTTTAAAAGTTTCTGAAAAGCCTTTTCCTACTATCCAGAAGCATAGCTCTTTATATTACTTGTTGGCTTGTTTAGATGAGAAATGAAGTCCTTTCTGACATCATTAGAGCAGCTGATTGGGTCTATTTTCCATTTTTTATTTTTCCCTAATGCAGGTAATAAGATTTCAGGAAAAATTTTGATTGGCATGTGGATCGAACTCTCCCTGCTGCTCAACTTTTGTACCACAGCAGCTCTTCTGCACAGAGAGCTCAATTTTGGTTGGCTTCATTAATGGCATCTTGAATATGGTTTTCGTTCAATCTTATATATTGCATCCTTTATTGCATACACACATACAGTGTACTATTATTATACATTAGATTGCTCCAATGATATCCTTATGTTATCAGTATGTACGGTCGTGAAAAGGTGATCTACCTATCTCTTCAGACACGTGACTAATACTTATTCAATAGTTTCATCTCTAGAACAGTAGCACTTTGTTCTGCTCTTTTAATTTATATTGTACCAATTTCATGCATATATAGTTTCCTGGATTGCATTTGCATATGGCAACAAATTGCAAAATGTTCAAATTGAGTCTATACCTGATTTGGTCCCTCGACCTTACACACTACTCAATTTGGTCATCGACTATGAATTTAGACCTAATTTGGCTCTCATGCATATTTTCCTATATTTAAGAACATATTTTCTTACGTTCAGGACTAAATTGGGTCCAAGTTGAGTTCAGGATGGGGTCTAAAACCAAAAATGGATTGACGACTAAATTCACTCCACATTTCTTAGTCAAAGGACCAAAATGAATCCGGTAAATGTTGAATTCCAAACTGAGTGATAATACATATACGAGAGACTAAAGAAGGCATAAGCTTGGTTCAATTTGTAAAAAAATTGACGTCTGTGGAGAAATAGAACACTTTAATTGAAAACACTTTGCTGTATGATAACATCAAGTTCAGTGTGCTGTAGAGTCTTCGTCTGACTTGGCAGTGGTTTGGGCACAACAATGGACCTTCTTCTTCTTCCAATGAGGAATGGGAGCTGGATAGCTGCCACCGAAGTACGGTGCAGGATCCCATGCCCCGTAGTAGTCTTCTTCCATTTGCCTCAACGGTAATTCTCTATCTTGCTCTTCTCTTTGCTTGTTGTTTTGCGATGGCGGCAATGACAGAGTTTGCCGTTTGGCTGTTTCTACAACAGCCAACCCTGTCATTGTCACTATAACCAAAGTCTTCACCCATAATGTGTTGTTTCTTAGTGCCCAACTCTTGAAATCTGGCATGACGAAAACCTAGGGCATAGAACCAGTTGCGGATAATCTGTTGATTAATGTTTTGGAGTTAGAATCAACAAATGATATGATGTGAGTTGTTGATTTATAGGTGATGTGGGTAGTTTAGACAAAGGAATTGTTCTTGACGTAAGGTAGAGCGTTTAAGGGGGGGTTTCATGCACGGTGGATGACTCAACAACGATTCTTGCATGCATACTTATTGGAAACAGCTCATTTCCATACAAACCAGGATTCTATCAACCCTTAATGAGTTCTTAACAATGTGAAAAACACAAGTTAAGAATACCTTGTAACTTATATGGGAGGCTGATGTGGCACTTTGCTGTCCTAGTCAGCAAAAGCAGATTAGGAATAGGGTTTGTACTGGGTTCAGGAGCACTTTTTGTACTGATAAAAATAAAAAAATGGCCCTGTTTTGTTTGGTTAACGTTCTGGTATTCACTAACCAGACTGATTTCAAGTCAAGATTTGGAATCTGGTTGTTTGGGGCCAATTTCAAGTCATGATTGGTCATTTTACTTCTACAAAACTACAGTTTTTGGGATCACCACAGGAGGCGAAGTTTTTTCTTTTTTTCAAGTAGTTTTTTTTTTTGTTCAAAAACAGAATTACACCCATCCAAACAAGTTTTTCAAACCATCACTATGACTCTAAATCACCAACTTCAAATCATACATAAAACCCATGATTTTAGACGACGTAGTTTGGAATTACCTTCCAAATGAGCCATTAGAGTATTGATGCAAATTAAGGCATGTTTGGCTAAAAATCAGGTATTGTTTGAGATTAAGAAATGCTGTTGACTTGTTGGGCAGGCATGAGTTTAGATATGTTAGATTGCAATTGAGTATTTGGTTTGCATTGGTGAATTGAGTTGGGGCTTGGTTCTCCTTCGAAGATGAAGGAATGGTCTCTTTTGATTGAAGCTCTAATTGTGCTGTGCTGAAGTGTTTCCTACCCATTGACTTCGAAATCATATGATGAGTGTTTGCGTTATTTATTTCGGAGGGAACTGGGAGAAATTTGCATGCAATAACAATTGGAATTCACATACAATAACAATTATCAATCCAACATTTAGATTTTAGATGGAGGAAAATGTATAACCCGCAACTTTTAAATGTTGGATTGAGCTAAGAGAACGGAAGTTAATTTCAAAGACGAAATTTTTAAGTGGAAAAAGTTGGAACACTTCAAATTATGGCCAAGACTTTTTACAAATTAAATCTTCAAATTTTCGCTAAACGGTATTAAGCGACATGGGTTAATTAAAGATTATATGGAATTATTTTGGAAAAGTTTAGATTAAATGATGAACTGTTTGCAATTATAGTTTATTAGAAGGGAACTACAAATATAAAACACTTTTAATCTAAGATACGCCATAAAACATGGCAATGTTTTAAGCGGTATTTTAACGTTTTAATCACGGCCCTAAGTCTTAACACACCTTAATAATTATCGCCAATCATTTTTGGAATTTACGGAAAGTAATGAACATGAATGTGATGGTTCATGAACATTTTTTTCTTGAATACTTTTGAACAGTTTGTAGGTGATGGAACTGAGACTGAAGGAAGAACGTGATACAGTGCTTGAAAGCTATTTTGTGCTCATGAAGAATATAAAAAAATAAATTGTAAAATAAATGCGTCAGTTTTTCATATTTGTTTGATATTTCCCAACTCCTATTTAACCTTATGTTATTGACTAATCATAATTGAAATAATCTATTCAGAACAGTTAGTAAATTATAGGAATTAGGACGATACAATTTTGCTCATAAGTGCCAAGTTTTTTTAAAGAGACTTTTTATGTACCAATAATAAAAAATGATAATTTCAATAGTAAAAATCATACATCTGTTGATCCCAATTATATACAAGCAGGGGGCCATAGGGGTGTTCAACAGGTCCAAATTTCAAGAGGGACCATTTTATAGATTATTCTTATGTTATTCTACAACCTTAAAAAATTCAAAAAATATCTTAATCATTGTGGCAACTTTTTTTGAAAGGCTAAAAATTGTGAGATATAATTTCTTTTCTACTAAGAATTGTATAAACTTTGAAGCATAATAAATGAAGCAACGCAACTCATTCTATTTATCATTCAATTAGACAAGGAATTGAGGCCTAACTGTACTTACCTCAAGTCCATGCATGTTATATATGTTCGTCAATTTTAATTTTTTAAATAATTTTAATGATATTGTAATTTATAAAGTTTTATTAATTTAAATGTTAATTATATTATGTACTCTGTATTTAATATATACTTGATAATGAAAAATTCTTCTTGAATAATATATATATTAGAGCAATAAAGCCTAAGAATTTAAAAATTGTACAAGACTGTCAAATATTTTCAAAAATGATTGGGCAAACCACATACTCGTACAATAACACATAACTTTATTAACTTTGAGAAAATAATAAAAACATCATAGACATATCAAGTCTATAAAACCTTGTCAGCCCAATGGAGTGAAGTTCGGAGTCTTCCCAGTTGGTATATAGGGGCCTTCCAAGCTTCTTTGAGTGACAAAAAGAAAATCTCTTTTTTTTAAGATATTGTTTTTTGCCCGGAGGACACTTAGTATAGCCTAAAGAAAATTTGGCAAAAAAATTATTTGAAATAAGAAATGCTATAATCATATTATTTTTATGAAATGGCTAACAAAAATAGAGAAAAAAAATGAATGAAGTTTGACTCATCTAAATTTGTATAAAAACAGCACGACATTGTCAAATAGAAGTATTGGTTTTGAATTTAAACGGATCACAAACATAAAGAATAAAAGATAACGACTCCAAATTTTAAAAATAGTTTTTTTCAATTCATATAATATCGGACTATTAATAACTATAAAAAATAATGCCAATTGTAGTAATAAATATAATAACAACAATAACAATGAAAGAATTTAAAAATGAATATAAAATATGAAACATCTATATACGTAAGATGCCATAATTATTTGAGATACGTAATCCGTATATAGCTTTGGAGTGTAAGGATCATGATAATCGGTTTTAAATATTTGTATCACGGTCCCGTCCCATTTAATATCGGTTTGGTTTTGGTTCGTGATGAAAAAAATCAATCCCGTTTGAAAACACCATAAACGGTTCAGTACCATTACAGTCCAGTATGGTACCATGCTAGTTTGATTTTTTTGCTCACTCCTAAAATTTTTTACAATAGGGAAGCTCAAAAGGACTCAAAAAGTGGGTAAAAGTCTTCTTTAGACCTCTCAAATGCATAGAAGTATCCTTCTTAAAAGACAAGATAGTGAAAGTACGCATCAGGTCAGGTGGTTTGAACATGTACAGAAAATACCCTTAGAGCATCCAATAAGAAGAGTAGATCAAATGGAAAACTGGTTAGAGGAAAGGGCAAACGCCGCAAACCTAAAGTGGTTACCCGACACGAGTGTTGTAAATTTTATGCACCCTAAGTACCCAGACGAGTGTTGTAAGTCTTTTTGTTGTAAGATAAAAATTAACTTTAGCCAAAATTTATTGGTTTGAATCACTGTGAATGCCAAATAAAATGAAAACCAGAGAAGTATTTCTGGTTTTGCATTGCCTTGTTCGGTAGGAAAAGTTAAAAACAAAACAACACTTTCATAAAGAATAAAGAAAAAAAGAATTTACGTACTATTTAAACCTATTCTATAAATTTCAATTGGGGGTTTGCAGATAACAATATAATACGGAGTAAAAAGAAGAGAGGTTTACCAGTAATTTTGAAAATCCCATGATTGTTCCTCTCTTTGTTCATCTGCAGAAATTTGATTTCAAAAGATAGAACGGAAAAAAAAAAGAGCAGAGAATTGATAATCTATCCTTGATCAAGAACATCTGCTTTGTGGCACATGAAATAGGAAGGGCCAAGAAGAAATGGGTTCATTGTATGGGGAAGAATCAAACAATTATCAATGGAATGAAGAAATGGGTTCATCAAATGCACATGAAGATAAGATCTTTGTTGCCATAAGGTTGAGGCCTCTGAACCAGAGAGAACTCTCCCTGAATGATGTCTCACATTGGGAATGCATCAACAACAACACCATCTTATATAACAACAACAACAACAATCTCGGCGAACGTTCTTTGCTTCCCACTGCATATCAATTTGGTAAGACAATAAATATAAGAATGCTGTTTTATGTTCCATGTATTCCTAGGTTCTGTTTGGTTGCAGAAAAATGGCTTGACCCACAAAAATAGAAGATAAAGAACTGCTTTTGGAAAAATGATAACACATTCAAAGAATCACAGAAAATATTTCTTTAATAAGAATGTATTGCTTGTCATGTGTGTGTTCAAATGGAGAGTAATGCTAGGCTATGCGCATTTTGTAACACCGATTGGTTTTAAAAGGGTTGATAGAACCAGAGGTCCTCCATATTTTTCATGCAAAAACACGAAAACCTTTCCAAACAGATGTTTTCCTATTCGAAACACAAGAAAAATAATTTCCCGAAAAAAAAAAAAACTGAACCTTAATGTCATCATATCCTGCAAATTGGTTGATGCTTCAAGGTATAGACAGGGTATTTGGGTGGGATTGCTCCACAATGCAAGTTTATGAAGAAGCTGCTAAAAGGGTAGCTCTCACAGTCCTAACTGGAATTAACTGTATGGATATATCTCTTCCCTGACTCCTTGATTCTAGTGTCATATCATGCGTATACCAAACGAGGCCTTAATTTCCTGTGTAAATTATTCTCCAGCAAGCGTCTTTGCCTATGGCCAGACAAGCAGTGGAAAGACACATACCATGTCTGGGATTACTGAGTTCGCCATGGCTGATATCTTTAACTACGTAAAAAAGGTGCTCGGAGTTTTACCACCTTGTCCAACTCATTTTTTCCCCACAAATTACTAAAAAGCCAATGAGAATAGAAAAAATGGCGACTGGCGAGAGATATTATATTCCTTTGATTGGTTTTATCCTGGAATATGCAAAGGAATGTGACACATGATTAAATTTTTTCCTTTTAAATTCTACTTGTTTTTCTTGAACATGTAGCACAAAGAAAGGCAATATAAACTCAAGTTTTCTGCTATGGAGATCTATAATGAGTCAGTCAGGGACCTCCTCAGCTCGGACAGTACGCCACTAAGGCTTCTAGATGATCCAGAGGTTAATATTTTGAGTCATGGAAGTTTGGAGATTGATTTCACAAAGCATTAAGTTTCGTATGACATTTCTATCTGCAGAAAGGAACAGTTGTTGAGAGACTTACAGAGGTGATAGTGAGAGATTTGGTACATGTAAAGGAACTTTTGTCCATCTGTGAAGGTAAGAGAGCTCTTTCAACATCGTGTGACATGTCTCATTCATGGGTTGGGCCCACTGCACCGAGGACGAGGGACCCCCAAACATCACCCTTGCATATATAGTTAAAGCATAACTGTTTAACATTCATCCGTACAAAGTTAGTTATATATTACGAAGTATTATATCAAGTCAAACCAAAAAATAAACTTTCATCCATACATTACATCAATTTATCAACTAGTTATGCATTGTTGCAGCACAGAGACGAATAGGAGAAACCTCTATGAATGAAACGAGCTCAAGGTCTCACCAGATCCTGCGGCTGGTACGCCCTCTTTTTCACTTTGATAGAATTTTTCATTATAAACACAAACTTCCTTGGTTTCATCCCTAAAATAAAAGATTCATGTTTGCAATTCTGATTTTAGTAGTAATACTAGTAAAACTTCTTTATTTCTTTTTCAGACTGTTGAAAGTTGTGCTACCCAAATCTCTCGTTCTCAGAAAGATAGCATTTTATCAGCTTCAGCGGTATGAAAGCAAATCCCTATCTTCATGGTTTTATATGATCTTTAAAAATAAGTCTAAAAAGGCTACTGGTTGATAGAAAATCTTACGAATGAGCTGAAAAATTGTGTTACCAAATGGATACTTTAGCTTCTTTTATTGAATGTAAAAGGAATGGAAAAGAAGTAAAAGAAAAAAAGAAAAAAACCTATTCTCTGCCGCAAATGCAGGATTTTGTTGATCTTGCAGGAAGTGAGCGTGCTTCTCAAACATTATCAGCCAATGCTAGAACCAAAGAGGGCTGCCACATAAACCGGAGTTTGCTTGCCCTAGGAACTTGTATTCGTAAACTAAGGTTAGTATCATTCATCCTATTAATTGATATAGGCCCTGTTCTTTTTGCCTTAAATTTAACTAGAGTTGTGTCCAGAGTCTGGTGTTTGATAAATGGTAACTAGAGTGAGGAGTATGCATAACTCGAAGTCTCAAATAAAAGCTTGAAAAAGAACAGGGCCATAGACTCCTCCTTGCATTAGTTGTTGCTGTTTTAACATATGATTTTGGCTTTGATCAGTAAAGGAAGAAATGGACACATCCCATATAGAGACTCCAAGCTAACCCGTATATTGCAAAACTCACTAGGAGGGAATGCAAGAACCGCAATCATATGCACCATGAGCCCTGCTCGCAGTCAGGCTGAGCAGTCAAGAAACACACTCATGTTTGCAACCTGTGCCAAACAGGTCTCTACAAACGCCCATGTCAATGTAGTGATGACCGAAAAGGCTTTGGTGAGACAGTTGCAGAGTGAAGTGGAAAGACTGGAAACTCAACTGAGAAACTTGGCTGCCTTTACAACTCCAGCAATGAAGGAGAAGGAAGCTCTTATTCAAAAGGTAAAGGTGGTTTTTAAGATTCAGCATTTAGCCTTTTTTTGGCGTTGTGAATGGACGTATCTTAAAATGCTGCACTGTGTCCACTCTCTATAAAATGTCTAAAACAGATGGACTCTGAAATCAGAGAGTTGATGCGGCAGCGTGACATTGCTCAGTCTTGGATTTATGATTTGCTACATTCAAGATCATGGGTATGAATTAAGAGATATATTCTTGATTTTCTGTATATATCTCAACAAGTTAAATAAAACTGACAGGAAAGTAGCCCAAAACTTTATGTGTTGGTTTTTTATTTTTATATTTATCCCAAATGTGGCATGACTTAACATATGAGCAACATCTTGATTCACATTTCCGTTCCCCTTAGGCTGAGACAAGTTCAGAATATCATTCGGCATCCGAAGCTTCAGAGACAATCGAACCGTTTTGGTCAGATATTGCGTCTGGTGTATCACATTTTTCAGACTCATTTGATAGTTTTGCAGAGGTCCCTGATGACCACTTTTTATCGGATGACACCTCTCCCAGTATCTATTTTGATAAGTATTTCGGTCCGGACCCATGTAAGGGCTGGGAGAATGCTACTCATGAATACCATCAGAGTTTGGAAGATAGCTGGAAGGAAGTCAAATGCATCGAAACCGAGTCCAGTTCAAGAATCGTGGATGCAACAAATGAAACTGGAAAGGTAAATATTGTGAAAACACCTAATGAATCTGAAAAGGACATAAACGGAAGGCAACAAGAATGTGATGAGAAGACTGGGCTCATGGGCATTCCTAGAAATATCGAAACAGGTTTCGCTACAAAAGTAAGCGAAGATGTTAAAACTATGCCTGAGAAGAAACACTGTGATGATACAAAAGATGGCAAGGCTAAATCTGAAAAGCAACTTTTCCAATTGGTGAGATCCCTGTAATCTTCATTCAAGTTTATATATATACCGCGAATTTTGTCACGGTTGGTTCGGAGAATCTAACATCATATATCACTTTCTTTGTAGCTATATGAAGCAGAAGAAATACACAGGGAATTTGTAAAATATGCATGTGAGGGTCTATCTATAGAAACCCGTTCACAACAAACTCTTCCCAACAGGGCAATGGAATTTGAGAGGAAGATGAAAGAAATAATCGAGCTTTGGGATGAATGCTATGTGCCACTCGTCCACCGGACCTATTTCTTCCTTCTCTTTAAAGGAGACCCTTCAGATATGGTTTATATGGAGGTGGAGCTTCGACGTCTATATTATCTCAAGAATAGATGGTCTCAAGGAGTTGAAGTCATTAAAGATGGTCATGTCTTGACAAGGTCCGCAAGGTATTTCTCTCTCGTCCATTTCTTCCATTCATCCCTTATCATCAACCCCAACAAAAAAACACAACAAAAACAAAATCCAGTTGAGCGACATCATCCCAATTATGAATTATATCATGCACGACATTCTCATTTCATGCATTACTCTTCTTCACATATAAATTCCCAAATGAGCATAAACACTCTTAGAGTTTGAAGCAACCTCAAGCTTGAACTTGTGGTCGAATTGGTTCCTTAACATGGTATCAATAATCAATCTCGTGTTGACCTAGAGAAATCACTATCTCAAATCACACGACTAAAAAAATCAAAATCATCTCTCACGCTCGCGTCTTCATGTAAGGGATCACGTTAGAGTATAAACCACATTTCTTGGGCCTCCAACCACAAGATTGAGCTTGTGGATTAAGTTGGTTCCTTAAGAAGAATGAAGGAAGTGTTCTTTTTTCTCTTTTCTCTAAAATACCCATGGTCAACAACAGCATCAAAGCATTGAAGCAGGAGAGGAAGATGCTAAGCAGGCAGATGCGAAAGAAGTGCGGGAGAAGGGAGAGGGAGGCACTGTTCCATAAATGGGGCATAGATGCGAAAACACGGCATAGAAGACGACAACTGCGCGAGCTGCTATGGAAGGACACTCAAGATATGGAGCATGTCCAGGAAAGTGCTTCCCTTGTTGCAAAACTAGTTGGGCTCATTGAGCCAAGTAGTGCCCCTAAGGAAATGTTTGGACTCAGCTTTGCCCTTCGACCTAAGAAACCTCGCAAGACATTTTTAGGGTATGTGTAGAAAGCAACAGTTTTGTTCTCATAGTACAGTAGAAATTAAAGAATTGAAGAAGAAGAAGATGATGATGATGATGATGACTATGGTGTTTATGAGCTCTGTTAGTTTGGTGCCTTTGGTGCGTAATTTGCATATACTCCTTACCATACAAGAGATGGAAGACCGATTACTCTGCGAGGGTAGTGATTCGCCGGAGAACCGGAGATGGTGGATTTTCAGTTCATCCATAATGGCCACGGATCGGAAAATCAATTTTTTTTTTCACAATGTATGCCGGCAAATTCGGGAACATCTCAAAATTATTTAATTCCCAAGATATATTCATTAATTGAAAGTACTACTTAGTTCAGTCTCCCGATTAATAATCGTTAAAACGACGTTAAACTTTATACTACTTTCTCAGAATGATACTTTCTAACTCGGTATTTTCTCAAATTGGTCCATATTCAAAATAAAAATACATTAACTATAGAAAAATATTTTAAATTCTACATGATGATAATATAATACTTAAAACTATAAATATAATTTTATAAATTTAAAAATAAATATTTTGATTATTTATTATTATTTATAAAAATAGCATGTAAATAAAATGTTTAATAATCGTTAAAGAAATCACCCTAAATAGTAGTAAAACATAAAAGAAGTACCAAATTAGGAGCTTTTTCTCTATGTTATACTTATATTTAGGGTGTTTTCTTCAACATTTATTAAATATTTTGCTAACATGATATTCTTTTAAATAATTGTAAATAATCTAAAACGTTACTTTCAAAGTTATAAAATTATATTTTTTGTTTTTAGTATTATATTATCATCTTATAAATTTAAAATATTTTTTCATAATTAATGTATTTTTATTTTGAAAATGGACCACTTTGAGTAAACACCGAGTTAGAAAATATCATTTTAAAAAAGTAGTATAAAGTTTAATGTATTTTTAACCATTTATTAATTCAATAAAATTTACACTGCAAACTTTTAATTGAAATAATCGTTCAAAAGTAGGAGGTATTTTGCAAGATAATATAATTAAAATACTTTTTTTTAGTAATATGTACTGTACTTGATGAAAACTCGTTCCGTTTATTTGTAAAGATCATGTTGGAGTTGGAAGTAATAAAATTAGATTTCTTTTACATTTTTTAGTAGTTACTCCGTAATATTTAATATTAAACTAAACTAATCTAAACTAAATACTTAGTATTTTTTAATGATCATTGTAATAATATAATTAAGTGTTAGGCAGTCAGAGAATTATATTACTCCTTTAGTTGTTACATTATCTTTATCTATGTCACTAGAGATGGACAACCAAACGATTTTCAGACGTGTAGCACAATATACATAATTTTCCATACTTCACGTTGGCAAGATTGTATGAGTTTGATGACAAAATTTTCATCTTTGGCATTAGCAGTTGTTAGATGGTCAGTCAATCATATTGCTCAATTGCTAGCTAGAACATCTGATTCTAAGTGGTGTACCAAAATACTAAATGCTAAATGATAAGGAAAACTCATCCAAATAAAAAAACGAAAACAAATACTCCCTCCGTACCGGTGCTCTTGTCCACTTATCCTTTTTGGTCTATCCCGGTGCTCCGTACACCATCTTCTTACAGACCCACTGTCTATGTTTCACAACCCACTGTCTGTGAGTGGGTGTTTGTGTGTGTTTGTGAGAAGGTGGTGTACACCACCTTGAGCGGGACTAGAAGTATACCTAGCAAATCCCTTTATTTAAGGATGCAGGAAGCACATATTTATACATTTATGCAACACGGTCAGATGTCCCCAGTAAAATAATATTACGAGTACGGAGTATTAAAAATCCCAAAATGATGTCGTATCCAATCTCTATGCTCCGTACTTTTTTCGTGTTTAAAAAAATAAATATATTTATAAAAAAAGAACAGCGTGTGCCCATTTTATTTCTCACTATATCTACAGCTTACATTCTGATACATGAAAGTTAAGAATAGTTTTACTCATAAATTACAAACGCATCAATCATACATCCCTTAAAACTAAACAAACATTAGGCCTTCTGGGAGTGAATGGCTGTCCCCGTCTGGTGAAAGAAATCTACGACAAGCATAACATACAGCAGAATGGAACCCGGATGCGTTCTCTATAAACACGAAATGCCCACCCTGCAATTACTAACACGCGCCATAAAAAAACTCACCCGATGCTGTAAAAAAACTACGCCTCTGAGCCCAAATGGAATTTACACTTGAACTTCTTTGGAAGTCCCGAAATTAAGTTCACGCTTTCTTACTTTTCCAATAAGGACATAATGGTAAACTTAGTTTTGGGACCGAGGGAGTATCTATGCCTATGTGAGTGTGTGTTTGTGTTTATAAGCTGGTCAAAACTGCTTATAAGCAGTTCTTAACTTGATGTCATATTTATATGTGCTTATAAGCTATTTTTAAATTTAAAAAATAAGTAGGTCTTACATACTTATTTTTTAGCCAATTTTTCATTTCTTCGTTTTGACCAATTTATTCATAAAATTGTCCCTCACCAAGTCACCATTTATGAATATTTTCAAATGGCTTATCTACCATTTATGTCATTTTATTTCTACGAAAAGATATTTGGCTTATAGGCAGCTTATAAGTTAAAAACTGCTTATCAGTATTAAGCTAATAAGCACCATTACAAAGCACCATTACGGAGAAACACACCCTATATATAAACACAGACTAACCTGAGGAACCCTTATGATTTCACATGGAACTTTCATGTTCTTGCGAGCTTCCACTGCTCCTTGGTAATTCATCCAGTCATCAACGCCATAGATGAACGTTGTGGGGACTCTCCACTCCGGTGCCCTGCATCGAATACACATTTTTTTTCCTTCATTCTTTTCTACTTGATCATACCAATTCATTTTATCCTAAGTTTTAACCAACCAAACTACTTAAAAATCCTTCTTCTGAAGTGAAATTTAAATTTCATTCATGCTTTATTCTTTCCACTTACAAAATAGCCTGTTTGTCTATGAAGATGTCAAAGAATAATAGGATAATGAATGATGATGTGAATATGTGATGCTCCATTTACTCAAGGAACAAACTAAAACTTACCTATGCAAAAGAGGACTCCGAGCAAATGCTCCGAATGAGAATATATATTTTAAGCATAGCTCCCCACTTGCTTTGGCTGCCAGAGTATGGTATACATAATCTTCCAAAGATTTAAAAAAAAGAACATGTAATTAGGATTCAAATGATGTTATAAAGGGGCAAAAAACATATAGTAGGCTCATTCAAAGCTACCTGTGAGTAGCTTGGACTCCTCATTAGTTAAACCGCCTCCACTTGAATATGCACCAAACCTAGCACCAGTATATCTGCGAACTAGATTTGGGCCCCATGGACCTAAACCTCTTCATGAATAAATCCCACCAGTAACATTATAAAGCATATTAAGATCAAAACCAAAGCGTTTGATGAGAAAAGAAAGAAAGATTGTGGAACTCTAAAATACGGAGTAAAGAGTAAAAAACTGCCATGTGTGTTTGCTGCATTGGTTGAGAAGGTCAATTGAAAAAATAATACTCCACAGATACGAATAACAAGTAGATAAATGTAGTATGAACAGCAGATACCTAACAATCTTCTGAGGGGTAAAATTGGACTCCCACAGATGATTCACAACAGCTCCTTTCCATGTTGCTCTAAACCTCGTAAGCCACTCCGATTTGTGTTCTGTTTCAGATGTGAACCCAGCAGATCCAACCAGTATCAAGTGTTGAACATGCTCAGGGTGCTACAATATTGATAGAATTAACATTGATACAACAAAAAAAACTGATTGTTGTTGTGTGCTTGAGCCAGGAGTCTTTTGAAAACAGCCTCACTTCCTTTTCTAGCTAGGATAAGGTCTGTGAACAACCACTCTCCCAGACCCCACTCGTGGGATTTCCGTGTGTTTGTTATTTTTATTTTTGTACAAAGAAGCAATGATAATGAGTCAGTAATTAGCTGTTAAAAAAAAGTTAAAAAACAATACCTTGAGTGCATATTTTGCAGCAACATAGCCTCCAAATGAATGACCAAGTAAAATAAAATTGGAAAGGTTTTTGGCTTTGCGCCACTCTTCAAAAGAATCAATGAACCATGCTTCAGTTTCTGTATTGCAAGTAACAATGCAAAAGGAAGAGATGTAAAAATCACCAAAGTAATTATAGAAAAAGTTACAGAGTAATTGAGTTTAATAAAGAAAAATCATACCCGAGTTTAATAAACTTATACATTCATGATTCACAAACAAAAATTCAAAATTAAGTAGTAACTAGTTTCACCAAAAAGTAAGTGAGATCCAATATAAAAAATGCCTCTAACCTTCAGTACTTTTGCATGTGAAGTCAGGCCTGCTAGATCCGCCCCACCTGCACCAAGCAGAGATTGATGGCGTGTTTGGGACTAATTAATCTCATACTAATTGAAATGAAAAACAATCCTCTTTTCAAATAAAAATGACACAACAAAGCACATTTTTCGTGAATATTCATAAATGTGGGAGCCATTGAGGCACTGGGGTAATGTGGGAGGAAGATTAGACTCACCCAAGCTGATCAATGGCAATGACTCTGAAGTGTTTCGCAAGAGAGTCAAAATTGCGAAAAAAGAAACCTTGAGAAGCACCATATCCATGAACCATAACAAGAGTTGGAGATCCCTCTTTGCTGTCAAAAGTAACTGTATTTATGAACCTTGGTTCCCTGCTTGTCGACCTAAACCATCTAATCTTAGACCCCGGCGGACCGGAACCTATATTAACTTGCTCTTGTTTATACGGAGTCCTGATCAAAACCCCATTCCCACAAAAATGATAAGATACCAGTTAAAGCCGAAAACGCCTAAAATGGAAAGCAAGCAAACACAACTTCACAAATCATAAGCTCTTCAGTTATATCATCATTTCCAAAAATCATCAAGTCAGGATTAATGATCCCAAAATCAAAACAATAGATGCGTTGAAACGGGAAATGGTTTAAATTATAGGGAAAATCTGGAAATCTCAAACTTGGGGGATTTTAGGGATAGTTACTTGACTAGAGAAAGCAGGCGCTTCTCGGCGGAGATGATGTGGTCGGTGGAAGTAGGGATCCATCGGAGAACGGACGGCCATAGCCATCTCCTCTTTGTTCCTGATCCGGCGGCGGCAGGAGCAACCGATGAATTAATCTCTTCCGCCATGTTAACCGCCGATTTCGACCACCTCCTCAGCCCTGTGCTCATACAATTAACCTCAATTCAAAGAAAGGGATTCGTTCAAAACGAAGAATCGAATCAATTCTTCCTTTCTGTTAAAAAAAAACTCCGAAGTAATTACGACTGGCAAATAAATAAATCGGCAGCGCAGCTCTCCGCCGTCCCCGGCTACCTATAAACTCCGAATCCGTATAACGGTGCGTGATAATCACGTATTCACGCGACGATCCTACCGCCTTCGCGGCATCTTCGTCTCTTCCTTTTTCGTTGTTTAATTACAGTATTTTTTTCGTCTTGTTGACGCAATCGGCGTCGTCGCTAACGTCAGCGTTGATTTTATGGCCGCCGGCCGGTACGAAGAATTATCCGCCTACCGCGAGTAAGTATATAGTACAAAGGTTGCACAGTAGTACTCATTCTGAATTAAAGTAGTATTCATTCTCGCACAAACATAACGGTTTATTTGAAATAGCGTGGTACTCATTCTGAAATAACATAATACTCATTTTGAAATACGTAGTACTCATTTGCACACATTTGTACAATATTCATTTATGAATAATGTAATACTCATTCTAAAACCTAGTAGTACTCATTCTGAAATAATATAGTGTTCATTCTTAAATAACATACCATTCATAAAAATCCAAAATCTTACTAAAGACCAAATTGGAATTAGAACATTTGGAATTAGAGCTTTGCCTACGAAATCTGGAATCGCGGATCTGGAGAGCCTTCTTAGCCGATCGATTTCGCAGATCTTCCTTCCTCATCCCGGCCGATTTTGCCCAAAACTGCCGCCGATCTCCTTCTTCATCGCCTCAGATCTATTTCGGCTTCCGCAGCTCTCCTTCTAACGCAGCTCCCTTCCTCCGACCCGACCCGATTAGGGCATCTTTTTCTCCTCCGATCGACGCCTTTTCTTCTTGATTTACCGGCTGTACTCAATTTTGGGAACAGCTAGTTGTATGGTATAAATTGCGACCTACCGCCGGCTTTGTTTATTAAAAAAAGGATGAATAATCCAACTTCTCTTTTCTCTTTTTTCAAAAACAATCCATTTTTTCACTCTTATCGGAAATAATCCTACATGTCGACACATGTGCAAGTTTTGAGTCGTCATTAAAAAATTAATGGTCACTTAACGCAATTTTTTGAAAATGTCTATTTTTGCAGATAAATGAAAGGTTAGATTATTTCAGACACACTTACTTTTTTTATTTTTTTATTTTTAAACTTCAAATTTGTGTTTTTAAAAATATAACAGTACACTAGCTCTTGTTAGATGTTTGTCTTCATCTATTTAAAAAAGATAATGATCAATAAATTTTGTATTCTGTTATGGGGAAATATAATATATGATCATCTAAAAATAATCAAGAGTATTGTTCGAGAAAGAGTTTGCAATCCAAAAAAGTTGTAGTGAATTATAAAAATAATTAGTGCCGTTTAGAGAAAAAACATTGTGCCATTTTCAAAACTTTTGAATTGTTATTTTGGGGAAAAAATTCTCCTGAATTATAAAAAAATCAAAAGTTTTGAAGTGCCATTTTGAAAAAATAATATGGGTAATAAAAGATTATTGATAAATATTTCGGAATGTTTTTCAAAAAAAATTGCAACACAACAAAAATGTAGTGAGTTATAAACATAAAAGTTCCATTTCTGTGAGAAAATTATTGTGTTATTTTCACAACTGTTGTGATGTAAAAAAAATTTTTTGCAGAATTATCGAAAAATATTCACAAGTTTTGTGGTGCCATTTTTTAAAAATAATAATAATATAGTATCAAAAAATCATTCGAAATGCCGCTCAAGAAAATAATTGCAACTTACAAAAAAATGTAGTGAGTTGTGAAATAAGTAAATTAATTAGTTCTATTGTGTAGAATAATTTAATTTGTAATTACCCAACTTTTGAAATATTATTTTGTAAAAAACAATTATTAGCAGATTATCGATTATTGAAAAAAATAATTAGTTTCACTCTAAAAAACACTTGAATTTAGTATTATTTATAAAAAAAAATTAAAAAATACATTTAAATTTAAAGTTAGAAATTAAAAAAAATTGGAAAAAAAAAAAAGAAAATTTACCTAAAATAATCTCACCTTTCATTTATTTGTAAAAAACAAGCATTTTCTAAAAATTCTATTAAGTAACCGTTAACATCCTAACGGCGACCCAAAACTCACACACATGAGTATAGGTGATACAATTTTCCGAGACAATGAAAAATGAGATTATTTTTGGAAGAGCGCAAAAGGGTAAGATTATTTGGGATAATTTTCTTTAAAAAAAGATGAGCCCTATCAGAAGGCTTTATGTGTTCCCATGGATGGGTAGTTCTGTACTTGCACACAAATTATGGTATCTTTAACACTCATTTTAACACTCATTTTTCATTCTTTATTTTAATTGTATGTGTATCTTTATTTTAGTTGAAAATGAATATTATGTTACTCGTAAATGTATATTCTATAGAAGCGTAATGAGTATTTTGTATTATGTAATTTTCAAATAAGTATACATATATTTTGTAATGTACTAAAATAGATAAATTTCCAAAATAAGTACTCCCTCTGTCTCAAATTAATCTTCTTTATTTTTTTGGATTGTCACAATCTAATCTTCCTCTCCCGTTTTTAGAAAAGTTGTTTTAGGCTTACCTTTTTTTAAAGAAATGTCTCTGGATAAAATTAAAAAAGTACGGAGTATAAAAATGCAAAAGTAGGAATCCTAAATCTTTTAAGACCAAAATAAAAGTATTATAGCAGTGTACCAAATGTCAATAAAATAGTTCTAATATCTTCCAATGTTCGAACTCGTATCTTCTATGCTCACCAAAAAGACTAGATGTTTATATTATTAGTGGATTTGAATAACTTATTGAGTTAGTCATTTTTACCGATTTATTAAGATAGTTGATCATAAATGAATGTTTGTACTCCGTAAATAATTTTAGGAATTGTAATTTTTTTGTTTTTTAATTTGTAAATAAATTTTATTTAGGTTTAAATGATTAATATAGGCTCTATTTTGAAGAAAAACTATGAAAGTCATATTTTTTTCTTCTTCTTTTGTTTTAAAAAATATTGTTCTTTTAGTCATGTTATTTTTATAACTTTCTGTAACAACTTACAAAATGAAATTATCTAGCTATATATATATATATATATATATATATATACATATAGACACACACATTCTCTGTCTTCTTTTATATTACAATATTTTATTTTTGAGAAAATTAAGGAGAAGTCAAATCATTAAATTTTTCTTCAAATCAACCCCAATTAAGGAGGAATCAAATCATTACATAAGGTGATGGAAGGGATGGTAAAATGATCCAAATGATGTTAAAATTAGAACTTTGTAATTCTTTTTTAGATAAAAATGAGAGGAAATATTGTAATCAAATTAAAGACGGGGGAGTATATAAAAAATAGGAAGGAGGAGTATATAAAAAACAATCATAGCATGAATAGGACAGTAGGAATCAACTCAATAATAGAAGCTTGCTATCCTATAATGCTAATAAATACTCCCTCTCTTCACAAATAAATTTTACGTTCACTATTCACAGGGTCAAACTTTATTCACTTTGTTGACCTATTTTCTTCACCCATTTGATAAAATAATATAGTCATGTCACCTCTATTTTTGTAGATCTTTTGATATAGTTTTTTAATATGTAATTTTTATTTTTTCAATTCTACACCATTTTTCATATAAAATGATTTGAAAATAACTTCAGTCAAACATCATAACGCGCAATGTAAAGTTTATTTGTGGACGGATGGAGTAGCTTAGTATCATAATTAATACTTTTTTGTCTCATAAAACTTTTCAAGGATGAAAAAATACGCACCTTAAAAATATATAATTTTGATATTATTTTCTAATTTTGCTCTTTCTCTATGATTAATTAGATAGAATTGAATATGATGCGTATGTGTTAGATTACATCCCACATCGGAAATCCAAAAGTAAAATAATTGGTATATAATCTCTAGAGTTGAACTAACTAATCGATTGGATTCAATCTTTTAATACGGTTTAACCCAAGTGTCTTATTGCCCAATCCAGTTATAATTAGTCATAATTAGAATACAATATTAAAATTATTCCACTTTTTAATACATTTTTTTGTTTATGAAAAGTTTTATAAGATGAAGGAAGTATATTATTATTATTATTATTATTGTTGTTGTTGTTGTTGTTGTTGTTGTCATTGTTATTGTTATTGTTGTTGTTGTTGTTGTAAAGCAATGTAACCTATTCACTTGTTGTTATTTTGTTTTGTTTTGGTGGAAAATTACCCAATTTCCCAACAACAAATACGTGTAGTAGTTTAATTTAACAAGAAAACAGCTACGTAATTGTAGTTACATAATTATTACTCCGTATTATTTAGGAGTAACCAAATCCAATCCTGGTGGGAGTGAATAATCTTGGCCCAGATTAAGAAAACTGCGACAAGCATATACTACCGCAGCATGGAATGCATCTGCATTCTGCATCAGCACTATATCGCCACCCTGCATTTTTTTAATTTCCAACAAAAAATAAATTAATTATCGCCATATATCACGCAATAAAATATTTCTCACTTTTAAATAAATTTCACGTCCCCTATTCTTTAATTATTTACTTTAATCATGTATGTATGTATGTATGTATATATATATATATATATATATATATATATATATATATATATATACTGCATCCATACAAAAAAGATATTCCAAATTTGATTTTAACACTCTTTATGGTAAGTGTAATCTATTAACAAGATTTCAGTTCCATCGATCGAATTGAGCTTATTCATGAACTCTATAATTACATTTCTGACATGAGATCTAATGAAGTACGAAGTATTTGCTATTATTTTCAATTTTGGAACTCTTGCAAAAAAGATGGTTGAGATAATTATCAATCACACTGATTTTCCTTTGGTATATCGACTTATAAAGTTGACATTGCTATTATTTGTTGGGAAAATTTCACCTGAAAGAAGTTTTTCTGAAATTAATATTATCAAAATTGATTTACGCAACTGTTTGGGAGATGAACTGTTATCAGATTGTTCGTTGTGTTACTTTAAGAAAAAGTTGGCATCGTAAAAGAAATCTACAACCCCGAAAAGAATGATAGGATACAGTTTACGATTCAAAAATAATAGAAATTTTTATTTATTTGTATATTATCATCGATTATTTGATTAGATAAAATATTCTTTTCGATCACATGATGTTTTGAAGAAACTTTGACATTGATTATGAATCTCACCTCAGATACACTTATGATTTGAAAATCAACCTTCAATTTCTTGCTTGCTTCAACTGCAATTTTGTCATTGAAGTCATCCTCACTACCACATATGACCGTTGTTGACACCCTCCACTCCTTTCTCCTGCATGCAGATCCATATAGTTACTATTTCTAATTGTAAAAATGAGTTCTACTCAGTAATGGTTTAGATTGGAATTTAAAGTGAAATAATTAAGGCCTTGTTTTTAGTACACGGAATTCAAACTGTGGAATTGGAATTGAAAATTTAAATTCCAATTTTGATACTTGGTAGAACAAAAATTATGTAGATTTGGAATTGATAGTGCAAAAAATGAATTGGAATTGGTGAATTCAATTCTATGGAATTCAATCAATTCCATATACCAAACGGACCGTAAGATATGATTCGAATTAAATTAAGCTACGGTGTACTCCTTATTTTGTAACTTATACTCCCTTCACCCCGGAAAATATTGGAGATTTTGATTTTTAAGAGATTTTAAGGGAGGTGTATTTTAGTATTGAGTTTTCTAAAAATGTCCTTGGATGTGATGAGTAGAGTATTTACCAGGTTGATTTTATATGGTGTATTACGAGATATATATCTAGCATAGTTAGTAATATACGACAAATGTATAGTACGTAAATACGTACGTTCGTGTATAATACGTTAGGATTTTATAAAATACGGCTTACTATGCATATTAAACGTTCGGCATACAAATACGGATACGTACGCGTTTTAAACGTTTTCTATTTTTAAAATACGTCTTATTATATGTTTATATATATTATCATATATACGTCAAATTTACACATACTTATCGATTGATAGTCATATAAACAAAATACAAAAATCTTTTAAATAAAATATTTACAATAGATTTTTTTAAAATTAGAATCTCTATTTATTTAACATATCTATTTGAAAAAAATATATACTCCCGTCATTTGAAAAATATCTTTATTTAACTTTCACGAACATAGTTTAAAAAATGTTAAAAATAAAAACTTTATAGTTTATTTGAATATATTTAGAAAAAAAAATAAGAGTTGTGAGTTACTTATTATTATTTTCCAAAAAGAAAATGAATTTTTGAGACAAACAAAAAGAGAAAGAGTGAAGTCTTTTTTTTGAACGTGACAAAAGAGTGTAAAATTCTTTGTAAAATGTAGATAGTAATCCCTCCGTCCTATTTTAAATTGTCTATTTTTCTCTTTTGTCCGTCCTAAAACAAGTTGCTTGTTTCTTATTATGGTAAACTTTTAAGGGTAAAATACATAAACTATCTCTAAAATAAGTCACTCCTTTCCATATTATTTTCTCATTCATCGTCAACCCTCTAAAAATGTAAGGACATTTTTGAAAAATCAACAATATTTTTTCACTTCCTTAAATATGCCCCAAATGAGGTGGAGGGAGTATATATTTTTTCAAATTGATTGAGTATTTTTTTCATTATTTATATTTTTTCATACGTATTGTACGTAATTATACGTATAGTATCAAATATACGTGTATTTTAAAGTATTTTTGAAAATCATACGGATACGTGAGTATAATACGTGTATTATACGTATGTAAGTATAATAAAGGGCATTGAATATATTTAAATTATGTTTAATTTATGGTAAAAAAATGTTACTATTTGATCAAAAAAATCAAAATAGAAATTTTTTAGGACTGATAAGAGTAATGCCGTATATAATCCCTCCGTACGTACCTCTCCAACAAGAGCGGGCTCCGGGCAAATCCTCCCAAAGTAAAAAGGTGTTTCGAGCAACGTTCCCCACTTGGTCTTTTAGTAGCACACATATGGTACACATAATCTTCCAATTGCAAGTTTATATAAATAATGAAAAAAAAAGAAGTAACAAATAAAGTTGGATAATTACAATTAATACAATTTCCCCTTCAAAATAAAACTCACAATTGAATTCACAATCTTTTAGGCAAGTTAATAGTATGTGTTGACTTTGTTATGTTGTATATATTCCATATTTTATTCTAAAACGGACGTTATATGGATAAACTGATATTGAGATATTAGTATATCTGTATGAATTTGTTTAATTTTATGAGATATTGAATATGTTGGCATGCAATTTTAATTTGTGAATTGTGATAGTCAAATTCAAGTATATATTCTGTATATTTTGATTTCTTTGACTTTTTTTATTCCATGTCGTAATATAACATCAGATATTTACAATGTTTCGTTGGACCTTAAAGTAGTTGAATTGTTACCTCTATCTAATCCCATGAAACTCTTTTCCCCCGGCCCCACTCCCCCTTTGATCCCCTCTCCATCTTCGCTTATTGGCAATCTAATAATTTACTTTACTATTGTTAAGTAGTAAAAAGTAAAGAGTTGGTAGTGCGGGGTGCGGGAAGTTAGAAATATAAGAATCACATTTTTGAAACCAACGAAGAAGTGCATGTATGATGTATGTGTCTCAGATGGAACAATGTCTTTCTATGACATTGGGGTCCATGTCTAAAGAATTGAATTGGACCCATTCTGATATCATTATAAAATTTTAATCAGTCATATTGTTTCTATTTTTTTAGTATATTCTTTCTATATAAACTTTATATGTTTAAAACTAAAGAAATCATACAATGCTCACATATTTATTATATGTGCCTACATCTATAAAAATGTCTTATACTCGAAGGGTCTGTTCATTTGGGTTAGAATAATTAACTTTTAATTTTTTCTTCAATTTCTTCTAGTTTACCAAATTCTTCTAGTAATGACTAATAAAAATATTTATATATAATGAATATACATTAACATCATATATCCAAATTTATAACATATCACTTCAAATACGGACAAAGATGCTTTTTTATCCAAAATTAGTTTTCTTACATATTTATTTGGGTGATTATTTAACTTAGTGATTTTTTGAACACTTTTCCTAACATTTTTCAAACCCCTTCAAGTTTTTTCCAACTCCTAATTTCTTCTAACATCTTCTAGTTTCTTCCATCATTCAACTCTATTTTTTACAACCCAAACGAACAGACTAATACGATTTAGGATTGGGTATTAGATCGATGGGCTAGGCCATAAGACACTTGAGCTGAACTATATTAACATATTGAAACCAAACGATTACTTAATTCGACTCAAGATCTTATATACCAATTTGTTTTCTCATCAAGTTCCGATCTGTGATACTTTAACACTCCCCATCAAGTGGACAATCGGGTCATTTTGAATCTAATGGTTGGCCACTTGCAAATGAATTCTCATCTCGAATGTTTTTTAGTGCCCACACCTAAAGAACCACGAGCCGTTGGGTATGGACTTCCACGGGCTATAGGTCGTTGAGTGTACATTCTATACAGACAACTCAGCTAAAGACCAGGGCCGCTATAAATGAACGTTTAGACGTATATCTTGAAAGACGATGTGGGCTAAAACAGACTTTGATACCATCATAAGGTTTAAGATAAGGTATGAGATCACTGGGTTAGACCATAAGACACTTGAGCTAAGCTAAATTAAAAGATTGAATCCAATCGATTATTTAGTTTAACTCAAGAGGTTATATACTGATTTTTTTCTCATCTAAGTTTCGATTTGTGATATTTAACACAGATTTTTAAGATGGAGGCAGGCAAGAAGTAGATAAAAGTAAACAATTGGAAAAAAATGTTGTGACCTAGATCACATCTTCAAACGAAAAAGATACTCCCTCCGTCCGGAAATGTTCTTCTCGTGTTGACTTGGCACGCTTATTAAGGAATAGTAAAAAAATGCAAAATTTTCAAAAATGCACATACTATAAACTTTTAAATCTTCTTTTATTATTAAAAAAGTACTAAAAAAGTAAATTTGTGATAAAATAGAAGGGTATTATTGATATTTAGCCTTAAAAAGTATACTAAAAAAGGAAATGGGAAGAATATTTTCGGACGGACCAAAAAGGAAAATGAGAAGAATATTTCCGGACGGAGGGAGTACTAAAATAGTTACTAGAAAAATAAGCATGGGAAACTAGTAAGCTAAAATAGTACGGAGTAACTACTTTCTCTATCTAAGTTTTGATTATAAATTGCACACATTTTAGACCAAGAAAACGGGGTGAGGTTGAGGTTGATGGTGGGCGGCTTGCTTTGGGAATGTTAGAGTGTCATCCCATATCAGAAGTTCAAGAGAAAAATAATCGGTATATAAGCTCTTGAGTTGAACTAACTAATCGATTGGATTCAATCTTTTAATGTGGTTCAGCCCAAGTATTTTATTGCATAATCCAATTGTTTACACCCAATCCTAAATTTATCATGGTATCAGAGCAGGTTTTGGCTCACCTCGTTTGTCAGAGTGTCCGTCTGGACGTTCATTCCTAGCAGCCCGTTAGTCTTTAGCCCAGTTGTCCATATGGAGTATGTACCCAACGTCATGTGGCCCGTTTAACACGATTGCTCATCTGAAAGTCCATGCCCAGCGGCTCGTGGTCCTTTAGGTGTTGGCACTCAAAAAAATCAAGGAAATGGGAGTTTATTTGCAAGTGGTCAACCGGTTAGATTCAAAATGTCCGGTTGTCTACTTGAGGGGGAGTGTTAGAGTGTCATCCCACATCGGAAGTTCAAGAGAAAAATAATCCGTATATAAGCTCTTGAGTTGAACTTACTAATCGATTGAATTTAATCTTTTAATGTGGTTCAGCCTAAGTGTCTTATTGCTCAATTCAGTTATCCACACCCAATCCTAAATTTATTAGGGAAGTTGGTAAATGTAGAAGAGAGGTATTTTGGACAAATTAAATTATACCCTAAGTCAACTCTTCATAAAAATTAAAATAGGAAAAAGTCCAAATGGTAACTTAATTCTCATTTCTCAGACATAGGAAGTAATAAACTATAGAACAAAAATATTATAATCTAAATGGAGATGGAGGAATAAAAAAATTTAGGTGGTAATGTTTATTTAATTAATTTAAGAGCAAAAAAATAAAATTACACCAAGATACTTAGATACATACCTGCGAAGCACTTAGACTCCTCCTTGTTCAAAACATCTTCTCCAACTTCATCCACTACTATGTATTTATGAACTATCCGTGGACCAATGGGACCCAAAGCCCTATACCAATAAAAATCTGAGTTGTGTATTTTGTTGATTATACTCCATCACTCTCAAGAAGTTTCTATTTTGACTTTTAAAAAAATAAAGAGAGATAATTTTGTATTGATTTTCCAAAAATATCCTTGTTGTGATAAGTAAAAATAAGACGTGATGTGTAAATTATTAGTAAAAAAGTTTGATGTGATATGTAGATTAAAAATTAGTAAGGGTAAAAGTTATTTTTTAATAAAAATAGGAATGTTTTTATTGTACAAGTAAAAAAAGAAAGAAAAAGAGTTTTTAGGACGGAAGGAGTATTTGTTTAATTTGATTTTTTTTCAATTCAAATCAAATGAATTTTAATCTTGAATTATACTAGTATTAAATTTGTTCTGCATTTAAATTATTTCACAATACAATGAAATATATTTTAAATACGAAGTAGTTTTTGTAAGATAAAGCTAATACTACCTCGGTTTCTGAGTATTTGTACATGACTTTTTTTGGTCAACTATTTTCATATTTGACCTATAATTAAATAAAATAATATTTTGAAAATATTTGGTACGTATAAGAAATCTAATAAAACTTTTTTTGTATCAATATCTAATACCATTTTTATTTAATTTGAGATTAAAATTTACCAATTTTGATTGAAAAAAGTTAAAAGTGGATATATATACTCAGAGATGGAGAGAGTAATTATTTTGTTTTAATATTGAATACTCGTATACTTTTTATTTAATTATTAATTAAAGTCTGTCTGGTTGCACTAAAAAAATCAAAGTAGATGAATATTTTGGAAATTATATATGTACTTTAGGTTGTTAGAACATAAAAATATTTCTTGACTTTTAAGTTTTAACTAAAAGTTTGTGTTTATTTTTTAGTTGAATCGATTTAATAACGTGATATCAAAATTTTGATGGCATAGATTTCACAAGTTTGAAATTTTGGATTTTACTACCTCCTATATTTATAAATTATTTTATCTGTGAATTAATTGATTTATTGAGGCACGAAGTTAAATGCCAATTATTAATTACTTCCGTATGTATGTATGTATGTATCGACACACATATACGTAGTATATACTTCATCTCTTTCTTAAAACGGTTCCTATTTTGACTAATGGGAGAATTAAGAAGTATATATTTGTGCTTGACTTTTCAAATTTGTCCTTGATGTAATGCGTAAAAATAAAATGTTTATTAGTAAAAAAAATATGATATGGTAGACATGGTAAGTAAAGTAGGAGTAAAAGCTGCCCCGAAGTCTTTTTTAATAAAAAGTGTAAGTATTTTGGAGAATTGGGCTTCTCTAGATAATCCAAAATATATATACCTAAAGAGGTTATGCTGGGTAAAACGAGAATTGGACTTCCAGAAGTAATCCAGAATTGTTTCTAGTAATGAGCTTCCGGAGGTTGTGTTATCATCATATGTAAACCCAACCGGTCCGACCACTATCAAGTGTTTAACATGCTCCGGATGCTACCAAAACCAAAAAAAGGACATGTGGGACATATTTATGAGCATATTAAATTAAGATCAATAATTACTATATTGGACTATATAATAATAATAATAATAATAATAATAATAATAATAAAGGGGGAATTATTACCTGGAGTGCATATTTAGCAGCAACGTAGCCTCCAAGTGAATGGCCAAGTAAAATAAAATTGGTCAAGTTTTTGGCCTTTCGCCACTCCTCAAAAGAATCAATAAACCATGCTTCGCTTTCTGAATGTATTGCATATATATTTGCATGTAATTAATAATGCAAGTGGAAGCTAAGATACTCTCTCCACCCCATAATATTTATCTATATTTGACTTTTTTGGTCAAAATGGCAAACTTTTGACTTCAAATTAAATAAAAATGATACTCCATATTAGATATTGATACAAAAATAATTTTATTAGATTTATTATATAAAATATTTTCAAAGTATTATTTTATCTAATTAATATATAACATATATTTTATTTAATTATAGGTCAAAAATTGAAAACACGGTTGTTTGAAAAATGTCAAAACTGAACAAATACTCCGGGACGGAGGTAGTACTATCTATGCCAAATTTACCAACTCGCATATTTAAAAAATATTTCAAAAGTTCTACAAAATAAGAGGCACTAAAAATATTTTAATTTACCATATAAGACTAACATATAGGGTCCGTTTGGTATACGGAATTGATAGAATTGAAATTGAATTGGAATTGAAATTCCATGGGATTCAATTTCATAGAATTGAATTCACCAATTCCAATTCATTTTTGCATTGTCAATTCCAAATCAACATAATTTTTGTGCTATCAAACACCAGAATTGGAATTGAAGTCCTTAATTCCAATTCCATAGTTTGAATTCCGTGTACCAAACAGAGCCATAGAGTATAAACCAAAAACGTTGTTCGGTAAATATAAACCAGGAGGAGGGAGCTAGCTATAGTATCCAATTGATCTATATATAATCCTTCAATCAAATATATCACCTCACCTTGGGTATTTTTGCATGTGACATTAGGTCTACTAGATCTACCCCACCTGCATGCACCAAGTAGCTAGAGGTTTACAGTTTTTTTAGGAAGAGATTTACAGATTGATTCAAAAAAAATGATTGTGCTGATTGTGACCCGTATATGGAAAAAAACTAAACTAAGAATAAAATATTGAAAATATATTAAAATAAGAATTTCATGATTTTATTTTCGAAATAAGAATTAAAATGTATATACCGTCTCAATTGTGTCTATATACATTACCAAAAAAATATTATAAAACGTTCATATACAGTGCCACATTACTACAAGTCTACAATGCATATTCATATTTTGGAATAAAGATATGTGTTGGAGTCTATCCCACATCGGAAAGTTGAATAGAAAAGTTATCGGTATATAAGCTCTTGAGTTTAACTAACTAATCAATTGGATTCAATCTTTTAATGTGGTTCAGCCCAAGTGTCTTATTACCCAATCTAGTTGTCCACACCCAATCCTAATTTTATCATGGTATCAAAGCAGGTTTTGGCCCACCTCATTTGTCAAGGTGTCCGTCTAGACGTTCATTCCTAGCGGCCCGTTAGTCTTTAGCCCAGTTGTTCGTATGGAGTATGTACCCAACGGCCTGTGGCCCGTTTAACACGATTGCTCGTCTGGAAGTCCATACACAGCGGCTCGTGGTCCTTTAGGTGTTGGCGCTCAAAAAAAGTCAAGGGAATGGGAGTTCATTTACAAGTGATCAACCGGTTAGATTCAAAATGGCCCGGTTGTCCACTTGAGGGGGAGTGTTGGAGTCTATCCCACATCGGGAAGTTGAATAGAAAAGTTATCGGTATATAAGCTCTTGAGTTTAACTAACTAATCGATTGGATTCAATCTTTTAATGTAGTTCAACCCAAGTGTCTTATTATCCAATCCAGTTGTCCACACCCAATCCTAATTTTATCAATATGGAGCTCTTATTTTGATATTTTTTCTATATTTTATTCATATTTAGGGTCTTATGAGTATAGTATCTTGGTAAAAAAAGAGTATAGTATGTGAGAAATGAGTACTCCATATCACACTTTCTCCCTTGGTTTCACAAAACATTTCTACTCCAACCTTTTTTGAATCCCACAAAATATTCTTACATACCATATTTAAAATATCTAAAATACTCCCAAAATCATGTGTACCGGCAATAAAGAAAAAATGAGATGCATTCACAAAGATTTTAGATGTTAATAAAAGTATTTTGTGAGATACAAAAAAAGTCAGGACATAACTGCTTTGTGAAACAAACGGAGTAGTACTCCCCCGTTTACCAAAACACTTTCTCTTTCAGCTTTTTCTCTTCCATGAAAATACTTTCACATTCTATAAATAAAACTCACTTTTAATTTACCCATACTTTTTCAATTTTTCTTACTTTACTAATCACATCATATTTTTTCACTCATAATCTAT
Source organism: Cuscuta campestris (assembly GCA_900332095.2). NCBI lineage: Eukaryota > Viridiplantae > Streptophyta > Magnoliopsida > Solanales > Convolvulaceae > Cuscuta > Cuscuta campestris. The sequence continues at coordinate 588,759 of OOIL02006896.1, read as the reverse complement.
CCATCATGTCAAAGCAAAAATTTGAAACTCAACTACACTTTAGTATTCCTTATCTTGAGCTAGCTTTGGTGAAAGGAGTAGTAGTAAGGAGTACCCAAGTTGATCAATGGCAATGACTATGAAGTGTTTGGCAAGAGAGTCAAAATTGCGGAAAAAAACGCCAAGAGGAGCACCATGTCCATGAAGCATGACGAGAGTGGGAGCGGGGGTCGTCCCCTCTTCCCCCTCTCGACTGCTCTCTTCACTATTATTAATAAAAGTGATGGTGTTTATGAACCTCTCTTCTTCTTCTTCTTGTTCTTCTTCTTCACCAACGCCATTTCTTCTAATTGATGCAGGTTTAAATAGCGGCCGTCGTCGGCGCCGCTTCTTTCTCAACCCCGCCGGACTGCGCCCTATATTTACTTGCTCTTGAGTATATGGAGTCCTGATAAAGTGATAATTAAGCATCATCATCATCATCATCATCAAAACCCGGCCCACTCCCACCCTCCAAATGGAATACTCTCTCCAATCTCAGTTTATAGTTCATATATATTTCAATTTACAATGTATGACTTGATGTTATTTTTAATTTGATTTATTTCAAAAAATTTTTTTTATTAAATTTACATGACATTCGCATTTCAAAGTGAAATTTGCACTGAATATGTTAAAGTGCATCCCACATCGAAAGTTCAAGAGTAAAATAATCCGGTATATAAGCTTTTGAGTTAAACTAACTAATCGATTGGATTCAATCTTTTAATGTGATTCAGCCCAAGTATCTTATTGCCCAATCCAGTTGTCCATACCTCATCCTAAATTCTATCATAATATGACTAAAACTTATGGAAATAAAAACATAGTCATTATGTTTTAGACTTTTAATCTTATTTAGGTAAATTAATCCATTTCAAAAAAGTTACCATACAATATCATTTAGTATTAACATTTTTAAAATTAATCAACATTATTAAAATTTTATCCAAATCACGCTAATAAAAATGATTGTTTTCAAACCAGATCGTAGTGATTTTACTTGACGAGGGAGAGTAAGCGCTTCTCGGCGGCGATCATGTGATCGGTGGAGGTGGGGATCCACCGTGGTAAAGACGGCCGCCATAACGAAATCTTCTTTCTTCTTCTTCTTCTTTCTAACGCGCCGTCGTCGGCTGCCGCAGAGGGCGAATAATCATTTTCCTCTTCCGTCATAATTATGAACAGATTAAACAAAGTGGTATTGGGTGCTAGCTAAATTAATTACTAATATTATTATTAGCTCAGCCTTAATTAATGGGCGAATTGGGTCCCTATTTTCAATCCTCTTTAAATAAACGGCCGGCGAATTCACCAGAAAATGTTTGGAATAACGTGGGCGGCACTGATGGGATAGTTTAAAGCCAAAGGTTCTACTTGCAATTTACACTCCGTGATTAATTAATTAATTAATTAATTAATTAATTAAAAAGAGAGATTTTCAAAAGTTAAATTAATTATACTCCTATTACTTGTATTGATGGTAATAGGCTAATAGCTAGCTAGAGTGACCCAATTCTTCTTGGAGTATTTGTTTGGTCGAATATTAATTGGATTTTGTAATAAGATTGATTTACTCCGCATTGAATATTTTTTAATTTTTATGACAAAAACATATTACTGATTTTTAAGAAATATTTGTGTACCAAGAAAATATTCAAAATTTTATTAAAACATAATCCATATTCTCAAAATACGACTGACATACTTTTATCTCATAATAGAAGTTTAATTTGTACAATGACAATGTGCACTGACATTGTATGTTGGTATTACGCAATGTATACTTCATATTATACTCCCTCCGTCCCAAAAAGTCCGATACGTTTCGAAAAAACTGCGTCTCATAAAGTTCATTACATTTCTATTAAAAAACCACTTTTACCTCTTACTTTTTCATACCCTACCTATCACATCATACCTTTTTCCTAATAACCTACCCATCACATCCTACTTTTACCCATCACATCAAGGGTATTTTTGGAAAGTCAACACCAAAATATCCCTCCCTGAATTTCCCAAAGAGTCAATATGTACCAATCTTTTTGGGATGGAGGGAGTATATATTAATATTATTAGCATTAAAATCTCTTATTCTGGGAGGGAACAATCCATGTGACACTAGCTCTCAATCGCAAATTATATCGTACATTCGGTTGTACCTAATTTTTGGTACAACCGGCTAATTGAAGAAGGAATGAGATGGAACGGAAGCCGCTGGAATTACTGCCGCTCCTCTATTTGCCGGGTCGGGCCATCGGAGAAGAAAGACGGAAGGTGGCAGTGATGATGACGAGGAGCAGCGAAGACGGAAGACGATGGTGGCGAAAATCAAGAGAAAACGATGGAGAAGGAAGATCTAAGGGTCACAGAAGGTGGCAGCGGCGTTACAGCGGGTCAGGTCGCGTTGATTGAAAGAAAGTCGTTGTAGATGGAGAGGCGGGGATGAAGCCCTATTTGTAGAGAAAAAAGTTATTTATAGTATGTGTTTTATTTTAGAATGAACATTAAGTTATTTGATAATGAGTACTATTTTATTCAGAATGAACACTACGTTATTTATGGATAAATATTATAACTGTATTGAATAAATGTGTATGTGAAAATGAGCACTACATTATTTTAGAATGAATACTGCGTTATTTTAGAATGAGTACCACATTTTCAAAATGAATAGTTATGTTTGTACGAGAATGAGTACTACTTTGCTTCACAATGAGTACTACCCGGATATACATATCTCTATGTACATCCAGTTGTACCATATACCTTCTCGCTCTCAATGTCCAACGATGCTCCGAAGGGTGTGCAAGCTAGCTAGCTAGGTGTGCACCGCAGAGAGTCTCCAAACTGTTAGGACCCATATGTTATATGTTTATTATTTTAATTACTTGATATTTTTAAATTTAATTTTTACATATATAAATTTATATTTTAATAGTCAAAGGGTTATAAATTTTTTTATTAAAAATTGAATTTAACACTAATTTTAATGTATGCATAAGTCCTCCGCACAAAGCAAAATAGGGCCCGACGATAAATTATTACACAATGTTATTTTTATTTTTTCATATTTCCGAACAGTCCCTGAATTTGATAGCTACAACTTACAACCCTCATAAGTCACCCCTCGCACCCTCTTCTCCTACGTCAGTTGACCACTTGACCATAATAATCACTCTAGCCAATCGGTGAATGGAGAAAGAGCATGGGTGGCTGTGGGTAGCCGATTGGCTAAGGATGAAGTATATACTTCTTCCGTCGTCCCGTAAAACATGGGAGTTTTGATTTTGTACAGTGACTTAAGAAGAGTGTATTTTGGTATTGAATTTCCAAAAATATTCTTTGATGTGATGGATAAAAGTATGATTTGATGGATAAATTATTAGTAAAAAAGTATGATGTGATAGGTAGGGTATGAAAAAGTAAAGAGTAAAAGTGACTTTTTAATAGAAATAAAAAATGTTTTTTGGGACAGATGAAAAAAGAAAGGAAAAAGGTTTTCAGGGACGGAGGGAGTATTAAATAATGAGAATTTGTTTTTCTCAGGCAATGCAGAGATCCGTTATTTCAGAAACTTAAATTGTCTTGTGTTTATTAAATAATGTCTTTAATGAGACTAATTTACACTCCCTACGACTCTCATTAGCATACACTTAAATAATAGTCCCTACGTTTATGAAAGATCTTCATTTTTCAAACAACGTGTCAAGTTTTTTTTTTAAAAAAATTATAAATTCGTAAAGAAATACAAAGTACAAATTAAATTCTTCAAAAATAAAGCAGATAGGAATTTTTTTAAATAAAATTATATATATATATATATATATATATATATATATATATATATATATATAGGCAAAATAAAATGTCATATTACTATTTTTTAAGTTTACTCTATATGTGGATAGTAGTATAGTTTCGAAATTTATTATGTGACGAAGGGGTATTGTGTATATAATTCATCCATCCCTAAAAAATTGGCATTTGCTAATATTTCAGACTTACGATAACTTTTATTTGCATATGTTTTTTTCTATTTATTTGATAAAATAAAAAATTCACATAATACTAAATTTTCAGCTTTTTTTGAATTAGTTTCTAAATACATAATTTATAGTTTTTATTTATCAAATTATAAATATAATCAATTTAAAAAAATAATATTTTAAACCTTGTTTGAAACAGAATTTTTCTAGCAATGTTTGAGAGAAAAATTCTCAAGCAATGGTGAAAAGTAAAAATACATCGAAACTTTTCTACCGAGAAAAAAAAATTCTCGTGTACCCGAGCTAAAGAATGTTTTTTCGTCTCTTCATAGTTCCAAAGAATTGCTTGTAAATAATTTATTCTCTCAAAGTTGATCGAAGCCAGACAAATTAAAATAATTTGACCAATTTCAAATTTATTTAGGTGAGAGGTAAAAGATAGTCTTCTCCCTTTAATTTTTAAATAAGTGTTTCCGTTTTTTCTTTTCGTTTTAATTGCGTAGTACACTACAAATACATCTGCCATGCACTAACATCATAATTCATTTTTTATATTTCAACACTGAACCATAAATAGTGCCATACCAAAACACAGATTAAATAATTCTAACCAAAACGTAAAGCAAAATGACTTCAATAACGTCTTCTCTAGTTATCCTTTTCTTCGCCCTGTGGCACCTCTCTCTGCTGCCCCAAACACTCCACCGGAAACAATTCTTCGCCACCGCTGCCGCCGCCGGAAGCGGAGGCAAATGGGACCTACTCCTCCCCAGCACCGGGGTCTCCGCCATGCACATGCAGCTCCTCTACAACGACAAGGTCGTCATGTTCGACCGCACCGACTCCGGCCCCTCCAACATCTCGTTGCCCGCCGGCAAGTGCGGCGGGAAAGCCATCCCCGACGACGACGAGGGGGACGATGGCGGCAGCGGCAGCGGCGACGACGACCCAGCGGTGATCGACAACTGCACCGCTCATTCCGTTGAGTACGACGTTGCGTCCAACTCCGTCCGTCCCCTCGTCGTCCTCTCCAACCTCTGGTGCTCCTCTGGGTCAGTCTCCCCGTCTGGCGTCTTAGTCCAGACAGGGGGCTACGGGCCCGGAGAACGCGTCGTCAGGCTTTTCAAGCCCTGCAACGACGCGAACTGCGACTGGGAAGAAATCAATGACGGGCTGAAACAAAGGCGGTGGTACGCCACCGATCATGTTCTGCCTGATAGCAGGCAAATCATAGTCGGTGGACGTCGCGCACCTACCTACGAGTTTTACCCGAAGACGGGCGGGCCCGCTTCGGGTAACCTCTACAACCTGCCTTTTCTGGCACGGACAAACGACCCGGGAGCGGAGAATAATCTTTACCCGTTTGTTTTCCTGAACGTGGACGGGAATCTATTCATATTCGCAAAGAACCGGGCAATCATGTTCGACTATATTAAGAACCGTGTGGTCCGCGAGTACCCGGAAGTGCCCGGCGGTGACCCGAGGTGTTACCCGAGCTCCGGTTCTGCGGTCCTTCTACCACTCAAGAACTTGACCGGTCCAACCACTAGAGCTAAAGTGTTGGTTTGTGGTGGCTCGCCAAAGGGCGCGTTTCAAAGCGCCAGGCGTGGCAAATTTGTTCGCGCGCTGGATACTTGCGCTCGGATCACTATAACCGACCCGAACCCGCATTGGATAACCGAGGTATAATACTATTCCTTCCGTCTACAAATAAACTTCCCCCCGTTGCGTGTTACGATGTTTGACTGAAGTTATTTTCAAATCGTTTTATATGAAAAATGGTATAAATTTACTTGGTATATCAAAAGATCTACAAAACTAGAGGTGACATGACTATATTATTTTATCGAATGAGTGACAAAAATAGGCCAACAAAGTGAGTAAAGTTTGACCATGTGAATAGTGAACGAGAAGTTTATTGGTGGATGAAAGAAATATATTTTAATCATACATTTTTTACTTTTTATAGTGAATTTTATATTGAGAAATTTACCTAAATAGGACTAAAACATAATGACTTTCCCAATATAAGACCATATGTTTTTATTTCTCAATGTAGGACTTTTGGTCATTATCAAGTAGTCATTATTCAAGTAAATGTCCATCATTACTGGACATTATTCTTTCCACTAGGTCATTATTAAGTCCTATTTAGAGAATAAAAAAGTTTAAGTCTTACATTGGGAAAGTCATTATGTTTTAGTCCTATTTAGTGCAAATTTTACTTTTATATTTGCCGAATAACAGGTGATGCCATTTCCACGTGTCATGGGTGATATGGTGACGTTACCAAATGCTGAAGTCTTGATCATCAACGGGGCCGGGGCGGGCACTGCGGGTTGGGAATTGGGTAGGAACCCGGTTTTGAACCCGGTCCTATACCGGCCCGACAACCCAATCGGGTCCCGATTCGAACGACAAAACCCGACTAAAACGCCCAGGTTGTACCATTCGACCGCCATTCTAGTCCGCGACGGCCGGGTTCTAGTCGCCGGCAGTAACCCGAATTCCAAATACAAATTCTCGAAAGTTCTGTTCCCGACGGAGCTAAGCCTGGAGGCCTTCTCTCCGTCGTATCTGGATCCGAGATCCGACAACCTACGCCCGCGGATCCTATCGCCCGACCGGCGATCCGAATTGCGCTACGGAGAATCGGTCTCGGTCCGGTTTGAGGTTTCCGGCGCGGTGGAGGCGAATCAGGTCACCGTGACGATGGTTTCGCCGTCATTCAGCACGCACTCGTTTTCGATGAATCAAAGGTTGCTGATTCTCAACGCCGGAAAAGCGGAACCCGCGGGCGAAAAAATGTACCGTATTGATGCGGAGGCACCGGGTTCGGGTCAATTAGCCCCGCCCGGATACTATCTCCTTTTCGTGGTTCATCAAGGCATCCCCAGTGAAGGCATCTGGGTTCACATCCATTAAATTAATTAATCAATTGATTACTATTTGATTATTTAATCAAAATCAAATTTCGGAAACATCCAAGCAAAAATGATGAATAATGTCCCGTGTTTTAAGGTTGTTTGTACATAGTATATTTTATATATATAAATACACGGAAGAGTGTAAATAGTGAAATCATTTTGGATCATTTGATTTATAATTGGGATGATAATGAGAAAATTCTACACGGAAAAAATTCTTACTTATTTCGGGCTGATTGTGTTAATTAAGTCAATGTACTTAATTACAACTACTTAGGACTGGAAATCTTGTAACGAAAATGCTAGAGCCACAAAAAAATAATTCACAAATTTCACAAGCTTGCGTTTTGTAGATTTTAATTTTAAATATTATTTTATTATTTGAGTACATTTTATTTCTAGTGAAATATTAAAAAGATAAGTTTGTGTTGAGACTCTAGCATTATTCATCCTGTAATCCATAGTATCCTCACTCAACCAATTTTTTATGATTAAGTTTGGGCAATGTGTTATGGATAGAGGTCTACAAAATCTGGGTTCGACAAGAGAGTTGGACATAAAAAAATTAGTTCCAGGCTAAACTAGTAAATATTCAGATCGTACATTGAATTGAGACCGACATAATTCTGGTTCAAATCGGATAGTTTCTGATCAGACCGGTATGATCAACATGCTTTTACTCTTTTAGTTTTTATCTCTATAATACTACATCTTTCTTTGATTATTTGTCCAATTTTGACTGTTTTTAATCAATCATTTTCAACTTTTGACTCATAATTAAATAAAATATATTTCGTATATTAATTAGATAGAGTAGTACATCCTCGAGAATGTAAATTACGGAGTAAATTCTAATCTGAGACTCACTTACAAAGAGTATAATTTGCATAGTTTTCTCACCGCTAGTTGTTGAGTTGAACTCAACATCTTCTTTCTACTGGGGTTAAGATAAATAATTAGTCAACTGAACTAATGAAACACTCGTTAACTAATCCGTGTGTTATATGTTACTATGTTATCTTGAAAGTACTCCTCGAGTCCTAGTTGTGTTCTAATTTATTCTTATCTTATAGAGTTGTTCTTATATGGTTCCAAGGCGCATATTTGAATAGTGAACTTTCTTACACTTTTTATGAGATGATAAATAGATTTTTTATTTTTTTGCAAAATGCTCAATTCTTTTATAATATCAATATACTAAAGTTTATAAAATAAACATGAACCTTAAGAATTTATCTATTTTTTACAAACTTTAAAAATATACTTAAAAACAACAATAAAAGAAGAAATGAATGATATTATTTTTAATTAAAAAAATATGCATCATTTATTCTTAAAATTTGTTTAATCTTTAAAAATGAAATAATTTGTACTCGTACTAGTTATAATTTAGTTTTCTATAATTTATTTTTTTTCTTGCTTTTTCATTATTTTAATGAATGAAATATAAGTTTGAAATGCTACATGGTATATAAAGATACATTAACTCGTGACAATAAATATCCATATGTTGATCGGGTTGTTGAGGCGATTCAATCAACGAATTAAAGTTTATTCTCTTTAACTTACCGTAATTACTTACTCCCTCCGCCCCACAAAACATTACTCATTTTGATGTATTTTTGGTAAAACAGTTACACGCTTTGACCATAAATTAGATATAATCTAAATAAAGAAATGTTATAAAATTTGATATATCAAAACTTGATCCTAATCCAATTAAATTAAATCTATACTATAATTCAATATACATTTTCTCACAACTTGTAGTCAAAGTGTATAATTTTTTTGACCAAATAGACAAGTATTATTCAAAATGGATAATGTTTTGTGGGTCGAAGGGAGTATTAGTTATTCTTATTAGAATCAAATTAGACCAGAAACAACTTTAAAAACGACTAGATAAGAATCAATGAGAGGAAGAGCACAAACTTTAATCCAGTTTTCAGAATAGTAGTGCATTCTTGAAATGGTAAATCAACCATTCCCCTATTTTGGGAAGAAGGGCGCATGACTTGAGTTTTACCATGAGTGTAACTTCTGGGGATGGAGATGGATATGGCCGGCAGGCTTAATATGAGGATGAGGAGGAGGACGCAGGGAGTGAGTTAAATAGAGAAAGAAAGATCAGACAGCTGCAAAATATATAATTTTGTCATTTTCCAGCTCTACTTCGTCTATGGCTGGCTGGCTGGCTAGGTGAGTCCGGATTTGAAGCAGGCGACTGAGCTAGATTCTAGGAGTGCCTTGATGTCCGCCCAACCCGGTGCTCCCTTTTTAGTCTTCTCCTCCAGTTGACGGTTTTTGCCTGTACAATTCCCAACAACGAAAACACCATACCCATTCACTGTGCTCTGGTTGAAACTTAGAAAGACATCCAGCCAGAGATAGAGGGGTAGAATGGGAAGATCCGCATCAAATTGCTTCAAGATCCTCACTTGCGCCTCTGATTCGGCTGACAGTGATGGATTTGATGCTCCTGAGGTATACATACTATAATCCTTTAGATGTTTGTTTTTTTGTGTCTTGTTTCAATTTCCGGATCCATCTTTGGTTTTCTGCCAATTGGTGGATTTGCTGCCTGTTCTGCAGCTCAGATGTTTCCAAATTTGCAGCTAAGATCTATCTATCTTTGGCATTAATTAATGAAATGTGCAATGATCCGGTCACTGTTTTGCTTCTTCACATTGACATGAAATTGTCCCTTCCCTTTTTTAAGAAATCATTTGAAGATTTCGAATTGAATGCATTGCTGGAGGTGCTATCTTGAGTGATCATTTACTTGTGATTATCTTATTTTGATCTGCTATAGAGATCTATGATCATGGCAGCTCCCCATTATGAGCTTGCCTTCTTTGTCAGTTTATTAACATGGCCTTCAACTTCATGTGGGCTCTAGATAGCTCAATATATCAAACAATCATATCGGGGTTACACATATTAGGCATGGAACCAACCTTACAACAACGTTTATCAACAGCATTTAGGTTAGGGTGTCATGTGAAGAAGACAATTTTGTACCTTTTGTGGTTGGTTTGGAGCTCGGGAAATGTTAGGGAATGAAAATAGGACGGAAAGTAGAAGAGACATTTGGGAGAAACATAAAATTGCTTCGACTGATTCGGCTTGGAAGTTGGGATTTAAGTGCATTAATGGATCTTGCTTTTTAATAAGCATGTTGTTGATAAAGATACCACTGGTGAAAAATTATGGGTGTTCTGCTTCAAAACAGAACCAATCAAAATTACCTAGATCATTGTGTGGAATCCATTCATAATTTAAAAAGAAATGGCATTTGGAGTTTATGTGCTCATTGTGTAAATTTGAATTGTTTTTTTTCCCAGTCCAAGTGTTCAAGTGATAAAAGAGGATGGAGTTTCAGGAAGAGATCTGAAAGGCACCGTGTTTTGAGCAACACAGTGATAATTGCAGAAACACAACCTGGTAAGAAAGACAGCCCAGATGCAGCTCCCATCATCTCTCAAACACAACCTGACTCTGTCATTCCAGACAAGACAACCTCCACTGATCAACAACTTAGCTCCAACCTTCCAGACAAGACCTATTTAACCGAACCACTGCCTGTTGCTGCAGAGAAGGTCTATGTTAAAGAACCTGTTCAGTGTACTGATGAGGAGCCACAGCCTCCAATTTCTGTGGAGAAAAAATCAGTGGAGAGTGCTTCTAGTGAAATGGATGATCATAACGATGAGCTAGCCCCAAAGGAATCAGATGTTATTGCTATACAGGCTGCTGTCAGAGGGTTTCTGGTATATATATTTTGTTCTATTTCATTTTAAGTAATCCTCCATACATGGCTTTATTTGTTTGGTTGGGACAGAAAAAGAAGAGAAAGAAATGTACATTATTATTGAAAAGATAAAAACACTCCCAAAAGTAAAAAAAATGATACAAATTATAAAAAGGAGAGATAAAAATGGATTTTTCCCCATGTCTTCGCATGAGAGGAGATAAAGACAAGGTTATGATCTTTCCATTTTCATTGCAAACCAAACTAGGGAAAATTGCAATTTCTCTCCTCTTCTAATTCCCTTTTACTCTTCAAACAAACAAATGCTAAAAGAAATGATGGAACCAATACATAGGCACAATGCAGATGGTGTTTTGTTATATAATGGTTTTGTTTCTACTTTCCTATAGGCTCAAAACTCACTAATGAAGCACAAGAATGCAGTCAAACTGCAAGCTGCTCTACGTGGACATGTGGTTAGGAGGCAAGCTGTGGGAACTCTGCGGTGTGTTCAAGCTATCGTTAAAATGCAAGCTCTCGTTAGAGCTCGCCGTGACCATAAATCTTCAAATTTGGTAAGTAAATACATGTCATGATTATAATCTGAGGCTATACTTTGAATCTTAGTTAAGGGTTTGTTCTTTATCATTTTGTGCTCTATGCTTTTTTAGAACTAAAAATAAATTTGCGGAGTATGAAAACTATTTGTAAAAAAAAGGGTTTTCAGATTTTGATTGACAGTTTTGATAGTTAACTTGAATTGTACATATACGACTACTTTTTAGTTCATTATACAACTTGTATCCAATGACTCCTTTTTACTCCTTCCCTTATTGCCCTCAAACTTTACTTTTTCCCCATTTCCTTTTTAAGATATGTACTTCACATTATTTTTCTCATCAAAATAAATTTCAACCATATTTTCAAATTTGGAACTTTGTGCCCGGTCAAACCGGTCGGTAATAAAGGGATGAAGAGAGTTCACTATACAATTTGTATAATAGAATAATGCTCTTTAACTGTGAGCCTTATTCCATTCAAGTATGTCCCCTCTTCGTGTCAAAATGCAGTTTCCTTTCAGATATATAAATAGATTAATTGTTGAATCTCACAACTCAAAAGATATAATGTCATATGCATTACTAGCGCTATCATTTGCTCAGCAATAATTTTAAATTGATATTCCATCTGTCGCTAGGGAATGGAACAGTCCAGCAAAAAGGTCCGAAGCTCTAACGGTTCCATGGAAAAAATACTAAGCAATAGCTTTGCTCGTCAGGTAAAATGGCAGTCGTGCTAAATTACATGCGTGCCCATTTTCACCCTCTGTTTGCTCCCCATGAAAGCTGACTTGCTTTATTCTTATTATTTCGGGAAGCTTCTGGAATCATCGTCTCCAACAGCCAAAACTATAAATATCAAGTGTGATCCTTCAAAATCTGACTCAGCATGGCTATGGTTAGAGAGATGGATGACTGTTCCAACAAGGATGTCCCCAATTGCAGAAACACCTGCTGAGCAGCTGGAAGAAAAGAAAGTGGTTGAACACTTGACTCTTACTGAAACTCCATCTGCAACTAATAATGGATCTAGTAGAAAGGAATCGGTAGTACCACCAGAAAGATCTATCAGTGATGATGCAGACAGTTTATCTGTTCAAGAAACTCATTACAAGCTGGAAGATACTCAGACCCAGGGTCTCATTTGTGAGTTGGGTTCTTTCCCTTGCCCATCAAGTTCAAAGGATAATACTACTACTCATTCGACAGGAGGAAACTATTCTTACCCGGATAAGACTGAAACTGAGAAACTGGATGGGGATAACTTCTCTTTTGGATCTAGAAATGCAAGTGGTAATCTCACATTCATTGCTGGCCAGTCAAAATCTGAAGAACTGAGTTTGTCAGTTGGTTCAGCAGTGAACACGACCAGTTTGACCAATCAAGAAACTGGAACAGAGTATTTCACTGATGCAATTTCATCTCCCCCGAATAATGTAACCGAGCATTTCATCAAGAATTCCAGTTTGCACACATCTGTACTTTTAGTTGCAGGATCTGAATGCAGCACAGAACTTTCCATATCTTCCACACTTGATTCACCAGATAGGTATGAGATTAAAGTTCAAGAGTATGAGCAGGAAACAAAGACTCCTTCCATGGATACTGCTGTAGTGCATCAGCATATGAGGAATGAAGATCTGGATATTGACACGCGTGAGCAGACAATTTCACAAAATGAACTTCCAAATGATGAGCAGAAGCCAGAGATGCATGTGGTTGCTGAGCAGATGGAGGTTGGATCTCCAAGAAGCCATGTAACTTTTCCTGAATCCCAAGGCACACCACCTTCTAGTAAAAAGGCATCTTCAGTAAAACCAAAAGCCAGAAGAAGTGAAAAAAGTGGATCAAACAGCAAAAATCCTAACCAAGACGCATCAGCAGCAAAGTCTAGTGCTGACAATAATAAGGATCATAAAAGCGGGAAACGAAGAAAATCATTTGGATCTGCAAAAAGTGAACAGCAAGTGGATCAGCAGGAGCATAGAGATAGCAATGCCAGTGGTTCTCTCCCAAGTTACATGCAAGCTACAGAGTCAGCAAAAGCCAAGGCCATCTTAAACAACTCGCCAAGATCAAGTCCAGATGCTCATAACAAGGAAACGTACCAAGTTAAAAAGCGGCATTCTCTGCCTGGTTCAAATGGAAGGCAGCGATCACCTCGTATTGAACGGTCTTTGTCCCAGGCGCAGCAGAATTCCAAAGGAAACGAAATTACTTCCCCCCATGGTATTTTCTAACCCTCTTGTTTCTTCTTTAATGTAAGACCCTTTTTGCATGCTTTCTGAAATGGTTTTGCCTTGCAGAGAGGAGGTGGCAGAGGTGAAATCCTAACAAAAGCAAACTACTGGTAGCAGTAGTTGTCTATGTTTGAGTCAATGGATCAAGTACTTCAGACAACCACCACCATCTCTCCTCATGAGAGGGAGATTGATGTAGAAAGAGATGTGTTAATTTTTTCATGTAAATTACCACTTTGCCCATACTTTTGTTTTTCTCTTGTGTTGGATTTCATTTGTGGGAGGATGTTTGTTGTCCTGAGTGAGAGAGGGAGAGTTATCAGTGTTTTCTTCAGTTATACATCGTGTAATACCATATCAATGTCTTCTTGCACGTTTGTTTTGTGTGCTGGTTTTGCTTGATTCAAACTGCAGAGAAATACAAAGGGTATTCTTTCTTTATTCTAGCTAGTTCAGTTTGGAGCTTTGATTGATGAAGGGCAAGATTACACGTCGAATTGAAAACACTTGTTATTTTATGAGGATTTATTTATGCACACCATTGTACTAGGTACTAGGTACAACGTTAATTGATATGAAACGTGAGGGGCAGCCACCGATTATCGATCTTCACGGCGGATTGCATTGGGATCAGTGACCATGTCCATCATCATCTTCTCGGGGGAGTCTTCCCAACTTCCAAATGTTTTCAAGTCAACCTGCCATGGAAACATAATTGTATACAGTCTTTTCATGAATGCATTTTCCTTTTCTCAGTTAGCCTTACAAGGATTATAAAAAGAAGTGCAGTAATATGTCAAACATTCATTTGTGCATTATCACCCTTAAACTTCGCCCCTGTTTGGCATCAGGTGCTAGAATTTAACTTTCGTGTTTTGAAAAGTTGTCCAGGGACAACATTTAGCTTTAGATTTTTTAAATGCTAATCAGCACCATTAAAAAATTACTTAAAGACTAATTGCAAAGTTGTTCCCAAACAAACCCTTCACAGCTTAGAAATCTGAAGAATCAACTTATTGAAGGGGAATGATTACCTTCCTCCTTTGCTGAGTAAATATTTCCTCCCTTTTCTTATAAGCTGTTTGCATTTCTTTGGGTTTTTCCCCTCCCAATCCCCATGCCTCAACATCTACTATTGAAGCTTCAAGTGGCAAGAATCCCTGTGGGCCAAATAAAAGACGAAGATTGAAGATGTCAGTAAAGATTTAAAGATAATGTACAGTTCAGTGACTTGTAGACCAAATAGTATACATTCAAGTATGTGGGGGCTTTGAAAATTGAAATCCACAAGTGTTCTGAGCAAGAGTTATCAGGCAAGCTTAAACGGGGCCTTTGTTAAGCGGGGATTTTGAGGTTTGGGAATTGGAGGGTAAAATGGGAAGTGGGAATTGTTAATGAGGAACTTTAAAATAACATCATTCCCTTGTTTGATGAGTATTGAGAATAAATATAGATTTTCTAAACTACCATTACAAATGGTCTTTTCATTTCCCTTCATTAATGCCTTAATGGCTATTCTGTCTCTCTATATTTGTGGAGAATAAAGAGCTTTTAATCCCACTCCCACTCCGACTCCCAACTTTTGTTTCACATTCCACTAACACATATAGAAATTTGAGTGTGAGATGGGAATTCATAATCCCACCCCCTAAATTCCATGAAACAAACATGCGTCCTACATATGGGATATGCTATTGCCACTCAAATTTGGCTATTAACACTCCACTTCTTCATAAAATACCCTTACTATGTTCATTCTATTAAAATAAAAGCAATGTCAATTTAGGAAAAACACGCTAATTTTATAAAGCCAAATGGGAAGAGCAAGATGACGTATACTTTTTTTTATAGGGAAGGGGGCTAACTGCTAACCTGTCCAGGGAAAAGGGGACCATTCTGATAGGTTTTGTCACAGGCGTGATGGCGTAGAGTGATTACAGTGAAATCCTCATCAATAAATATTCTCTCACTGCCAGGAGATCCCCCAAAAGCAATTCCAACGGGCTTTGGATGAGCTTCATACATCCTAACAGTCGGATGCAAGTGGCTATAAACAAAATTTTTCTCCTTCCCTAACCAATCGCAAAGTATTTCCCATGGTTAGTATATAGTGGGGGCAGTTTATTCACATATATAAATATGCAAGAAAATTACTTGCCTGAAGGCAACAAAACATGAAACACTGGACTGATAGCATATAAACTACCAGATGTTCCGTAAAACGAATCCTTGTTCTCTAAACCCTGATGAATGAGGGCACCAATAATCCATTTCCTTGTGGCATTTTTAGGCTCATAAGCAGCAACCAAAATCAGCAATGGACCGTTATAGCCTTCAGTTTTTGACCAAAATCTGTTTAGACCTTTCCCATGGATTGATGACCTATATTTTAGAGAAGATGCATGAACAAAAGGATTTAGTAAAACCAGAGGAAAAACATTAAATTATGGTTAATAGTAGACCTACAAGAAAATAATAACAATTAATGACTATCTATACAAGCAATTGCATGATTAAATACTAGGAGTACTACGTATCAAAGAGCATTAGAATCAACTCAAAATGAAATAGAAATAAGTAATAAAATAGAACAAAAAAAGATGTGATTTGCTAATGCATTGGGGATGTAGGATTTCAATTTCAGCAAATTGATAATTCCGGCAGAGAAATTTTTATCATGCTTGTGAGTGAGAAAATGGTTGCATAAATTTTGAAATTGTTTTACATATTACATGGGGTAGAGATTATTCATCCTTAAAATTTTGATGTAGTGTTTAACTTTTTGTCACCATAAGGGTTTTTTTTGTTAACTTGAGTTTCATCTAAATTGTAATTTTCTGAAGTAAAACACTTGGCCCTTATTTGGTTCAATTGGTTAAAAAAGATGTAAGGAAATACTCCACTCCCTCCGTCCCAATTAACAAAGTGAAAACAATATGATTGAAAAATATGCAAAGAAGAGAGTAACATTGTGAACCCCATAATACTTTCTTTGAATGAGAACAATCACATTGAATTGGGATGGAACAAAAAAAATAGCATGCACAATAAATTGGGACGGAGTTTTATTAAGATAATAGATAAAAAATAGTCCATACATTTGATATAATTGATTGTAATTCGAACACCAAAACAATCTTGATAAAAAAAATACAAGGAAATTAAGAAAATATCACTCCAATATCCATTGAATAGGGGAATTGGGAAAAAACATAGCTTCTTCAGTTTCACCTTCCTTCCTGACTCCCCTAACCAAACACACAACACTCTCCACTGTCTTCCCCCTCCCATCCAAGGTCCTCCGATAAAACGAGGGCTTAAAGACTGTTTTTTTAAATGACTATCAGAATTATCTTGAATCTCAACTCTGAGAAAGGAAAAGCTGAAATAGGTATATGAAGATTCATTCTTGTAAAAGAACTGATTGTAATACAAGAAGCTTATCACACATTGAATCCTAGAGGCATGGCTTTTCTCTAGTCCTTAAAATGCATATTATTGGAAAAGGTAGTTGTAAGTCAAAATAGTAGAATACAATAGTATACAAACCGATAGAGGATGATTTCGTTTATCTCATCTGCGCTACTTGAAAAGCATGCTTTTGAAATTTCATCCCTCATAGTGTCCCTCAAAGTAAGTGAGATTGCCCAGGCCCTTCCACTAGTAAGGAGGTTACTAACAGGATTCTCCTTTGGGAAAATATCAATCACAAAAGGCAATCCCTGCTCTGATTTGTCCTAGCATTAGGTAATACAAACAATTAGCCCCTCAATCCAATCTAAAAGGTCTGTTCCCAAACAAAAAATTGGAAATGGAATACCTCGTGGGTTGCCAAGTAAAACAGTCTAATTTGAAGAAATTGTGAAAGACAATCTGCGAGGTATGGAAATGTCTTTAAGGCCCACATAGTGATCTTAGCAGCAGGAAGCTGAACATTGGTTTCAGAAATTGAACACTCCCATAAGTCCAATTTAGTGCTTCCATCTTCGACACATGATTCAATAGATGACAATACCAAATGAGTAACATCTGGTAGCCCGGGAAACCCCAAAGATTCAGTAGATTTCAGCTTCTTACAATCCCACCACATAACCCAACACATCCAAAGAAGCATCAATACATCAACTGGCAATAGATACCCATTGGCTTTGCATTCATCTTCACCGGGAACAAATTGCAGTTTTCCAGGAAGACCTGCTTTCGAACTCATCAAAGAAAAAACCCTAAGCAAATTATTAATTGACGTGGAACCAATTGTCCTCCCACAACACCTAGAATAGCCATTCAAGAACTCAACCCAGCTCACTCCGCCTCCCTTTTCAGACAAGAAGAACAGGTCAACTATAGAAGAGCTCAGATGACTCAGCAAAACGGGAAATTCCTTAGGCACACACGTTCCTTCGTTCTCAGAGTTCTCGATGGTAAACAGGAAACATTTCTGTGACCAATGAAAACTAAAATCAAATAACGAAAAAAATAACCTACACCGATATATATTGGAAGTGTTCGACGGAATTGACAAAAGGATTAAAAGTCTGACGATCTCTGATCATATACACTGGTAGTGCACCTGGAGCGAACCGACGGGGACGGTTTTCGTTTGGGGATCGGAGAGGATAGAAAATGATTTTTGGAGCGTCGGAAGTGCTCCGGTGGACGCAGCTAGAGATTCCGCTTCCAGTTGCTCCGGCGACGGCCGGTCGGCGGATGATGACTGCCCCATTGCTTTGTCCCTTCTCTTCTCCTTTCTTCCTTTTTTTTCGCTCTTATATCAGCTCAAGACGGTCGTTTTTTTTTTTTGGAAAAATGTCACATATGCCGCTAATTTGTGTGGGTCGAGCTTAATTCTCAAATTTTATTCAAAAGCCCACTTTTCTTAAAAAGGCCAATCTGTAATGGGCTGATATTGGTCTTAACTCAAATTTAAAATTTAACAAGTCATATTTTACGCATATAAGCTTAATATCCTCTTTCAAGGAGTTAAAGCAACTTTTTAATGTAATTTTTTATGATTTGTCTACTAAAAATAGCATCTAAAAATAAATTTATGTAACGAACTATTTGAACCTTTTTATTATAAACAACATAAATTAGTAGTTCCATATTGATGAAGATGGAGAATTTGCTACATGAAAATTAATGAATTATTAGATGAAAAATAATACTCCGTAGTACGAGTATGTTTTTAGCACGAAATTAAATATTTGTAATACTATGTCTGTCCAAAAATTTTCTTCACGTTCCTTGTTCATAAAGTCAAACTTTATCTAATTTTTTTTATATATTTTTGTTTAAGTGTTGATAAAATAATAGTCCTATCACCTCTTGTTTCGTATAATTTTTTAATGTAATTTTATTTTTTTAATTTCACACTAATTTTTAAATAAGTTGAATTAAAAATAATTTCAATCAAATATTGTAAGAACAAAAAATTGATTTGGGGAGGGGGGGGAGGGAATGTAGGAGTAAGTAATCCTCAAGATAAGATAAAGAATGATTAATAATCCTTTTCTATTGATCTCTTGTGTTATTTCAGTTAAGTCTTGACAATATGATATCCTTGAAAGACATTTGATTAATGTAAAAGTGCATCATAATAATCGTGTACTCCATATATTAATCATGTAATGAACATCATGCAATAATAAATAATGATAATTACATTCACTGAACTCCATAAAATATTTTTGAAAATTTGTTCTCGAGGTCCATTTGGTACGTGAAATTGATGAAATTAGAATTGAATTGAGAGTTCAAATTCTATAAGATTTGATTTGGAAGGAATTAAATTCTCTAAGGTAGTGTTTGGATAGGGGAATTCATTTCAATTTTTGAATTTCAATTCTATAATTTGAAATTCCATAATTCAAATTCCAATTTGGTGTTTGGCAAACACAAGAAATTCTTGGGAAATTCATAATTTCAATTCTAGAATTCAAATTTTGATGCTGTTTGGCAAGTACTAGAATTTCATTTCAAATCTTTAATGAATAAAATATTGTAAACATAATCTCAAATAACATAATGACCAATTGTTTCATAAACAAAATACATACTAATGTATGACAATTAGAAAAAGTATTAATTTGTAGTAAATATTTAATATTGCGTAGTTGTTCGTAATTCGATCACTCTTCCAAGCACAACAAAATCCAATCTAGCTTCTCGTCTTCAGGCAAGTCCTTGAGCATTTGAAACTCATCTGGCATATTCATAAACTTCTTAACAGCTTTCAACATTTGATGACAAAGTATGCCATCCACTTTTGAAACAACGTCATGGATTTCTTTCATGCTCGCCTTTGAAGTCATATTGATCTTGCTTTGAACATATTCGTTGAATGAGTTCGCGAAACTTGTAACTGCCTGTGGCAGACGATCTTTCTTCACCTTCTTCGACACAGAGACCTTAGTTTATCCGCTACAGCTTGGTAAGCTTGTGGCTTCCAATCTCCATCGCCCTTGTTGCCCTCTTTGATTTGGTCGTATAACACCGAAATGAGTATCCCATCCATTTGTCCATTCTAAGTGAGATAACTCCTTTTCTTGCCTTGTGTAAAAGCCATTACTTCTTTCTCTTTATTCGTCACCTAAGGACATTAACAAATTAGCAAACAAATTTCAAATCAAAACAGCCACAACATTTAATAAGAGTACATATTTAAAACGATTTTAAAGCAAGCATTAATTATTCTAACTAACCTCGATTTTAGGAAGTTAATTATTACAGAGACTCCCACCAAATATTACAGATACAATGGCAACAGTCTTTGAGTATTAAATTACTACTGTAATTACTTGCCTCACAATGAAAAGATACAATGATTGACTTTAAGGGGAGACTGATCATATGTCGCATTAATAGTGCTGCTTAGACCGAGTGGTTGGCCAGTCATTTTGAACAAACATACCTCGACTTCATATTCAGCTTATTCAAGATCCAAGAGGGAAATAAAAGATTCCTCTTTCTACTTTTATTTTTTTATTATTTATCTTTTCCCCCTATATTTCCCATAACCTATATGAGCAGCAGAAGGCTATGGAGCCTAAGAAGGAGAGGAAAAGCTGAAAATGAGCATGAAATTTATGGTCCCCCCCCCCCACACCCTCCATCAGCTTTAAATGCTATACCAATTACACATCTTTGGGAGAAGACAAGAAGGCAAAGCCAGCATAGAACAGTTTGATCTACTGGGAAACAAATCTATGTTTACACAGCTTTAACATACTTGAGCTAGCAGTAGAGCAGAAGACAAGAAGGCAAAGCCTATATGGATGCAAGTTTTTCTCCCCGGACTAAGTTGTTTTAAACATAACACAGCATAGAACACTTTGATCTACTGGCAAATCCAGGCAGTTTCTCATAATGCTGTATGAATAATATAAAATTATGACAGATGAAAATCTAACCCTAGCAAGCGGCCGTTCCCTTATGGGAGCCACAATCATGCATTCTGTGACAGATGGAGAGAACCAGAACCTTCAACCATCCTACCCTTTCTATGTTGTCAGCAACAACCCAGTAGGATCCTACAAATTTCGGTTTGGGAGGGTGTGTGTACACAATCCTTATCCCTACTCGAAAGTACAGAAACTGTTTCCAAGATCTTCTACCTCCCTATAGTAGTCAAACAAAGTGCACCCAGTTTCTCACCGAGTTCCTTCACGCCTAGCACTTGAATCCAGACAGTTTTTTTTTACCAAGAGCTTATGTGTCTCTTTTGCTACTATATGCATCTCAAGGTGCGTACCTTACCAGCATTGGACTGATCCAAAATAGTGTTTGCTGGATGATAATTCAATACTCAGCAGTTTAGTAATTGACTAGTCCATCTGTTCCTATTAATCTATTTACTTTGACTACTTCTGTTTGTTCCTTTTATTGTCCATTTATGAAATCTTTTGCAGATGAATTATTCTTCTCCCAATTTTCCCTTCTGGTACTATTTAACTTACCTTCTCCCAAGAGAAACATCAATCAGAGACTGTTATTTAAAGAGGGGTTTGAGATAGATGGAGAATGGGTTTACTATCCCACTCATAATTTCCCACAAAACATTGGAGAAAGTAAAAAAAGGCAAATATAATATCCCACTCATAATTTCCCACAAAACAAACACTCTTCAAAGGCGAGCCATACACAGAAACAACCAATATAAGTATAGTAAAGTAGAATACAGTATAGGCTACAGTATGATTTGGATATCCTTTTCTGAAATCATGACAAATTACTATGTACTCCATAGCACTTGTTGATGGAGAATAGTAATGGTTGAAATATATCGTGTGATTCTCTCTTACTAAACCTAACAAGACAGTTATTAGAGAGGAAAACAATTATTAAAGTGTAGAAAACATTTCTATAATCAGATAGTTTTTTTTACCTATTTTAGCTACCACTAGAGCACTCACAATGGTGAGGGAACAAAAACCCCTTTGGGAACAAAAAAAATTCCACTAATGTAAAAATCCATCACCATGGTGAGAGCTCTTAGAAGTAAGGTGTTAAATAGCATTTCAGGGTATCAATCATTTCATCAGAACCAATAAGCATTTAAGGTGTGTTCCTGATTCAGCAATAGCATCTTGTATGTGTTTATTTCCATCAAATATTATTTCATCAATTCAGTAATACCAAAACCCAACTAACACTGCCACACAAACAAGAAAAACCCATTTGGTCAAGAAATTTCCACTTTCCTTAATACATTCAGCATGAAAAAGTAGTCTATTTTTCAGCAAACATAGATTTGTTTAAATTTGTCTATTTTTCAGAAAACATAGATTTGTCACAAAGATAAAAATAAGAAACAGCCTTGGCCACTGCCATCACATACACTCCACAATCAACTCCATTACACTTGGGAATTTCTTCGAGATTCATAAAAAAATGTTCAAAATTCAAGCACAAATGTTCCCACCAACACCAACTTTATCTCTGCACTATAGCAACAATAACTGATGATATATGAAAACTGGGATTCAAGTGGGATGTTGTTGTTGTTGTATATAAAAATAAGTAACCGACAATTCCAGATGCAAGGGCGCACACAAGCACACTCATATGACGCAAATAGGTTGAAACCAGATTCAAAACCATCAGAAAAATCTGATTTTGTGATTCAGGAAAAAATCGAACAAAAACCGATGCACATTCATTCATTCATCATCCTCAACCTTGGACTTTAAGGAAACCATAGCTAGGGTTAAAAAAATGGTTTCTAGATATACCTGGATCGGAGTTTTTAGCTAGGGAAGAAGGAGGCGATGGACGCGATTCAGACTTAGCCGCTCGGATACTCTTGATCTAAAGAGATGAAAGACCCAAACTGGAGAGAGGCGATGGACGAGAGGGATCGGCGATGGACGAGAGAGAGGAGTGAATGTCGAGACTTAATTTTAATTGGGCTAGGGAATTCAAATGACATGGGTTTGGATATGAATTTGTAATTTGGTTGGTTATTAATGAGAGGAACAACAACAACAACCCAGTTGAATCCCACTACAGTAGGGTCTCGGGGAATTTGGATCAAATTCAAATCCAAATTCTTTAGGTTGCCAAACAAGGTATTTGTATCAAATCTGGATTTCAAATCCAAATCCAAATTCCCAAACAGGCCATAATTTCAATTCATTTTTGGCACTACCAATTCCAAATCCACATATTTTTGTGCTACCAAACAGCAGAATTAGAATTGTCGTCCTTAATTCCAATTTTATAGTTTGAATTTCGTGTACCAAACGGAGTCTCAACGTTTTTCACCTACCTAGAACTTGAGAATCACTTAGGCCATGTTTTCTTCACCTGATCTAAGTGATTCTGATCTGATTGAAATAAATTCTGATCTGGTCTGATCCAAATGTAATTATATTTAAAACTATTTTAAAAAATTACATTTATTCTATGTATTATATTTAATCTAGGTTCAAGTTATCAAGTTTCAGGTTCCAATTCAAAGGTTTCCAATCTAGGTTCAAAAATAATTTTAAATATAACTACATTCAAATCAGATCATACTAGATCTATGAACTATTCAGATCAGGTGAAGAGAACATAGTCTTTTAGTCTCCATACTTCAGACTCTAGAATTTATATAAATTTATAAAAATATCCAGGCTCCGGTTACCACACTCCAAACTAAAGTTAGCATTTGGTGTTTTAAAATAAAGAAAAGAAGGTTAAGTTAGAAATGCAAGTGATGTGTCTTTAAAGTAAATGGCATCTCGCCCAACTCTAATTACCTCAAGTAGGGAGTATCATCCCTTTTCTTATGTGTTCTTTGCATCTCTTCTCCTCTCTTTTTTTTTGTTGCTTCCCAATCCCCATGCAAATGTACTGACTGAAGCTTGCTTCAACTGGCAAAATCCACCTCCTCTGTGGGCCAGAGAAATGAGAAGATCATCAAGATGGCAGAATATAAGATAACAATTGAAGAATGGATTGAAACTTACAAGCAAAAAGGCATATTCTCTTTTTAGTACAGCCTAATCACCAGAAAGGGTGGGTGGTCTGAGGAGGATCACAGGTGAACTACGAAACATGGTGTTTTCCCATTAGCTTCTGAGTTCTGGTAAATCTCCGGTGTCTCTCAGAACGCAAGTCAAGTCCCTGATTACTTCATATATCAAGCCTGTTTGTGTATGAGTATTATGACCCATAGAGAAGAAGTGCGCTTGTCTCTGAACCTCAATCATGCTATACCCGGGCTCCTTCTTGACCCCCGACTCCTTCATCACTCTCCTGATTTCTGCAACATTGTTCCACATGCCAAACGAAGCATAAGCATTAGAAAGGACAACGTATTTCCCAGCATTCTCTGGTTCCAACTCAAAATAATTCATTGCAGCGAGTTTTACCATGTCCACGTTTCCATGAACCTTACAAGCCCCAAGCAAAGCACCCCATAATGCGGGATGCTCCTTAAAGGGAGAGTTCTTGACAAACTCATAAGCCTCTTCTAATCTACCAGCACGTCCTAAAAGATCAACCATGGCTGCATGGTGTTTCCCGCTTGGTTGGATCCCATAATCTCTCTTCATTGAAGAAAAATACTCTCTGCCTTCATCCACTAAGCCTCCATGGCTACAAGAAGAAAGAACCGCAAGAAACGTGACAGTGTTGGGTCGAAAGCCTTCACTGACCATTCTATGGAAAGAATCCAGCACATCTACTACCCTACCATGCTGCCCAAATCCAGAAATCAGAGCTGTCCATGTTACAACATTCTTCTCCAAGGACCTCTCAAAGACGAGGTACCCATCGTAGGGACTACTGCATTTGAAATACATATCCATGAGGGCACTGTTAACAACAACGTTTCTACATATTAGCCTTTTGATCATCATAGCATGTGCTTGTCTACCCTGTTCCAAAATCGATAGAGAGGCACATGCCCTAAAGACTGATGAGAAAGTGTATTGATCGGGTCTCAATCCGCATTGTTTCATTTTGTAATAAAGGCATAAGCCCACTTCTTCCATTCCTTTTTGCACATACCCTGCAATCATTGCATTCCACGAGACAAGACATTTAAATTGCAACCTATCAAAAATAATGTGTGCAGTATCCATATCTCCCGATTTTGCATACAGGATTAGCAGCTTGACTGTTAGATATTGATTAGGAAGAAAACCAACAACAGTCATTTGCGAATGAATTCTTCTTCCATTCTTGTATGCCTTACTGAAAATGCACTCCTGCAAAAGAAGGGAGTATGTTTCAGACTCCACTTGCACTCCATTGCCGCACAAAATCCCAATTGCTTCCCTAACTCTTCCTGAGAAACATAAATCTTTAATTGTTTTGTCCCAACGGTACAGATTCTTTAGACCAGCAACCTGAAAACTGTGAATATAATTAACAAATGCTTTATGTACTTGTTGGAATGAGCAGAAATACCAACTCCTTAGAACATTTTTTTTCTATACCAACTCCCAGTATAACCAAGACATCAGTCTAGAGCAAACCGCAAGTATATAAAAGAATTACCCCTATGTTTCAGCATATTTGTCTAGTTTAATTTTTTGAATCAAACTAATCGAACTAGGCATCAAGCCATCAACTAATTAAAACTTACTCTGTACATTGCAATTTAATACAATGATACTGGGTATAATTTTTTAAAAGCTTTTTCAAGATAAATCTAATAAAATCTTTTTCTATCAATATTCAATGCGCTTTTTATTTAATTGGAGATCAAAATTTGTCTACTTTATAATTTTTTTAACGTTATCCTTAATATTATTAGGAAAATTAATTGTTTCCTATTAGTAGTTTTATTCTATTTTAGTGAATATTCCTAATAACTCTCCCTCTCTCTCTCTCTCTCTCTCTCTCCCTCTCCCTCTCTCCCTCTCTCTCTCTCTCT